>VMBQ01000210.1:7937-61808 GCA_007657795.1 Dreissena rostriformis
ATAATAAGTCGCAATACTGTAATGTAGCCTAACATAACTTGCATAAGTCGATGAGAAACTGGGCGAATAGTGAAATACAATGGACAGTCGCAGTGTAAATGTCATGTAATTTAAAAATTAATTTACATCATATAATAAATTATGTAACGACATACATGTACATACATACCTTTCAATTCCCATGTAAATAAAATATGCGCCCTCTTTATGTTGATACGAAACCCAACTGTGACACGGTTACAAACCACTAATTTTGAGAATTGCGGTTAAACCNTTATTCAACGCACATATAATTTTACTTTTAGGACCACTGAATATTGCTTTATATATTCGAAAATGGTTAATACAAACAAACGTTTATTTTAATTTTTATTTGAAAATAACACATCTAACATCATATAACAATTTAAACAGAGTGCATACTCCATATTGTCACAAATATTTCTGCTGTTATATGGCAAATATAAGAAAAGCACGATGCTTGTTGTATTAATTGTATTTATGTCTAAAGATATCGGTTGTTAGCTGTTCAAGTTTTTAGAAACTGGACCCTGATTCTAGCGTGCAACACGTACGCAGTCTCAACATGCGAATCGCCGTGGCGTATAGTTGATATGGTGTCCGCCTAGCGACCGGAGGGTCACGGGTTCGATCCCCACTGTGGGATCAAACTGTAGTAGTATTCAAATTAAAACAAACTGAAACTTCCAAAACTTCCGATGGAGAAAAAAAATCTTATAATAGCATGTGGTCCTTTATTTATCGAAATTGACTTTTTCCCAAACAGTCCGACATCCAACAAAAGCACAAGGCACAGCAACGACAACTGCATCAAACAACATACGACAACGAATACACAATCTTTGTCACCCACGTGCTATTCAAATACACACAACATGAAGAAAAAAAACGATCTGAAGAACCACCTTGGATCGATGCAAAGGGCACCGCATGTAAACTTTGTCAACTTCAGATAATTCGTTCACGAGATCTCACGTGAAAACAAAAGATCTATCAATAAACATAAATATGTATTGATAGATCTTTGCGGAAACGAACAAATTCTTTAACTACCCGGTAAGGGGCCGTCCATAAAGTACGTCACGCTCCAGTAGGGGGGAGGGGGTGTAAAAATGGGACAGTTTGTGACATGGGGGAGGGGGATGGTCAGGCAACGTGTGACGTCACACATTATTAAAAAAATGTATTCTAATTTGTTGTTTTAGTATAATTAAATAGCTTTACAATTATTTCCAATACTTTTGTGAAACATTGGACATAGTTTTATGTCAAAATAGCACGAACTATAAGTATCTCCTAAATGTGTTGTTCACGATTCCTCTCGCTAGGAGAGCTAGTATGCTGTTGCGAGGCCTTGTTTTATGTATATCCTTTCTTTCGTCGTGCCGCAAGTATTATTTCTATATTCTCCACTGCATAAATATGTATCATGTGTAAAAAGTATTGCATGCTTGGAAGATTATCTTAAATTTGACCTCACCTATTGTAAATAAAAAATCAGCAGATAAATGATGTGTATTACATAGTTGTCAAGTCGAATTTTTGCAATTTTTGTTTTCAAATCCAAATCTAGATTGTGTTACTGAATCAATGAATAACTGTGACAACTGTTGACAACTATGAAAGTCATTTTTATATTGTTATTTTTTGGTCTTTCAAGTGTAAATTTTATATTTCAATACAGTTTATTAGTGAAGTGTGTTTTAGCTTAAATTTTTATAAAGTGTTCATTTAAAAAAAAATGGTTCGAAAGTGTGACATACTTTAGGGGGTGGGGGTCCAAGATGTGTGACAGTTTGTGACAGGGGGGAGGGAGTGGGTTAAAGATGGTCAAAACTATCGTGACATACTCTATGGACGGCCCGTAATGTCATATTATTAATCAAAGATCAATAACTCACCGAAAAATCATAGGAGCGGGACGACCTGACAATATGCGCGTGTCCATCCTATATGGATGTTGCACATATACAGTGAAATCAAATTCGGATGATTTGTTTCTGAAATCTCGCGCAGAGGCAATGTTCCGGATATCGGGTATGACGGATGAAACTATCGGGCAAATTTATTTCACATCCAGTGAACTCATTCACATCAAAATTAGAGTTCATACGAGCGAATAAAGCGGCGGCTATATGTTTTCTGGGAGCGTACAAAACACTATCTAAACTTTCTAGTAGCCTTTGTTTGTCATTAAATATTTGGAAACAAAAAGAGAACGTTTAAGTTCAGTTTTGTGTCAATTGTGCACTATTCTAGTGGAATTCATGGGAAGTCGTCGTAAACATTTCTCTGTAAAACCCTGTTTATGGTGCTATTTAATGCGATGTGACGAATAGCAACGTATGTTAATCAGGTTAATTTTCAAAGACACTTGCAATGCAATTGGTTAAGGTCCGGAACCTCGAAGGAGAGGTCTTAAAACTGCATATAATCTTCATTTTTATTTAGATATGTATATGAATTAGTAATTCTGCAAGCGATTTGTTTATGAAAAAATCATGCATCTAGACACTAGCCAATGGGGAGACAGTGTGTCAATTGTTCACTTGTGCACGGTGCACACGCCATTGTCTTCATTGCGATAAGTACCGATAGACCTGTGACGGTATGACGGTCACAGATTGCCCATATACTAGCCACGCGATGCCCATACAAACTCTAAAAAAACGTGCACAACGCATAAGTGCGCGTTTGTACTAAGGTTGATCGGCGCCGCTGTTTACGGCTTTAAATCCCAGTAACACGCCGAGATGCGCGCCATGAAGTAACCGACAACGCCATGACAGCTATGGGAGCTCCGTTATCGAATAGAACAACGTGTCACAGCCATCACGTTCAAACCGATCGCCGCTGTGCGTTGGAGAGATGGCGGTGGGTACACCGTAGCAACGTGTTGGGTCTTAGATAGCGCCATTAGCGCGCTGTAGAATTGTCATGAGGACGATGTACGAACGCTATAGATATAGGTGGCTTTTGCAATGTATTTGTGTGATTTTTTGCGTTGAAAATTAGCGCTATTAGTTAACAAGTCTACGACTGGGGCTAAGAAGGCTCCGTCTGATGACACGATAACGACGAGGCTAGGCCTAATGGTGGTAGCCATGCTACCGGCATACTTAATAGATGCCTCTTGTGGGAAACTAGTTGCAATTGTCTTCCTGTCTTCCTTAACTTGTCTCACTTTTCTGTTATGAAGTTGTAGCTAAGAAAGCAAACTTGCAAATGATATCTTATTGTGTATGCAGTTTAATAAGAAGCACATTACAAAAAAAAACGTCGAAAGCGCCGTGAGCAGGAGATCGATGTGCTCGCGGTGATAGCATCTTGTATGCTCTGTTGCAACTCCTTGCGCATGAGAAGGAATTGAACGCTATATAGGAACGCTGTGATGACGCTTCAAGGACAATGGCTATATGTATGTATGCTTTGAGAACGCCGTGTGAACTCCATAGAATGTTTTCTACATATTCCACGGCGATCACACGGCGCTCTAAAATATTTTGAGAACGCCATGCAAGCGCGCTGTGGCAACGCAGCCGATGCGACAGGCCATCTAAAACATGCCACATAGGTTTTTAATGAATTAATTAATTAATGGGTCAGTGGACGGACTGACCGAAAGACCGAATGAGTGACTGAATTATTGAATTAGCGTTGGCGCCGTCATGGTAACCTTTGCCACTTAATAGTTTCAACTTAATTAACTATATCCATAGAGACAGCGGTTCAGCACACACTGTACTAGAAAACATTGACCATAATGTGAAAACATTATAATATTTGATAAAAAGGGTGATTACTTACTAACCTAATAGTTTAAAATGAATATCGTTTTTCATTGGCCATGTTTCGAGAGTCTGGTAATGGCAAACATTGATAAACAAAATCAGCTGCACTCTATTATGTTTATGCAGTATCAATCATTTAGCATCCGTTTTTACTATTAAACGTTATGGTATCATGTGCACAGAGAGTTTATGACAATAGCGCCACCACAAAATAAATAAATCCAATAATATGAAACGGTCCTTAAACCGTCACCAAAAACGTTACCTCGATGATATATTAGTGTATTGTAACCTTCAATTTAAAAATGATTTTTTAAACTAACATTTATCTAAACTTGCAGCATACTTTTTATTAAGATATACAACACACAGTGTGTCTGTTGTTTCGAGCTAAGTTTAAGTTTTGATTTCATAATTTATCATTAAAGAAATTTAACTTCGTAGATGCGGTTAGCACATTAAAATAAAATTCGCATTTAATACTATTAGGATTAAAATTAACTCTACATGATTTATCGCCCAATCCAATTGCGCGTCCCTTGGCAACCTTGTTTTCCTTGGATGAAAAGTGTAAATGTGAAAGAATGGGATCATAATTAAATTAATTTTACAGAAATATTTGTATTTTAATTTGCGATATTTTAACTGCCAGGATGACTGACGTCATGAACGGAATCTTGGCAGAAGCTAAGAAAAACAAATATTCAACTATTCGGGATAATTTGACTGAAGATGGTGAGTGGAAGTCACACTTGTTTTTATGCCAAATTATGGATACCTAAATTATGGACGTACAAAGTTGTCATTTACATAATACCATGCATGCATGTTATTGAATTCTATTCCGTAAACTCTTAAGGTTAAGGTATTCACCACTAAATTTTCGAGTAAATACAGTGGTTATTACTAAATTAGCACTAAATTTATTGCATGCCCAAATCTTAGCATTTAAATGGGCATAAAAACATATGCAATAAATAAAAAGTTTTCATCTGGAAACTAAGTGATTGTGGGAAAACACGTAATATGACATCTTGACTTAAATGTACATGAAGTAGCACAGCTAAAGTTTTATATTGATAATAGTAACTTGTTACTTACGTCACACCTTTAGGCAGTGACCATAGCTGACATTGCATATTAAACTTCACAATGCTGTCAGTGCACTTTTAACTGCGTAACTTAAAAGCTAGCTCTATAGCAAGCAGGGCTCGAATTAAACACTCGCAAACAGGCTATTTGCAAGTTAATTTAAAAAAACGCGTTTAAAATGCGAGTACACAATTAAGGTACTCACAATTTTTTGCAATTTGGGTAAAAACAAACAAATGTGCAGATTAACAAAAAAAAAACTGTCTGAAGATCGGAGGATACAGTGGTCTATCTATGGTCTTTGCTGTCAATCATAATCTTCTAAGTTTATAATGTGACAGTTCCAAATCTGTCAACAACATTGTTTGCAAGGGAGGTCAATCTGGCCGGTTTGTCTTCGAGGGTTTATTTCTCGGTCGATGCCCGTTTCTCGGTACGTCTCCTGGGCATAGTTGTTTCTGGATATGTAAATTCTGCCTTTATCGTACTCAATATATTTTGGAGAAAAAACATAAACCCAAAGAAATTANGTGCACTTTTAACTGCGTAACTTAAAAGCTAGCTCTATAGCAAGCAGGGAGGCCATTTGCGAGTTAATTAAAAAAAACGCGTTTAAAATGCGAGTACACAATTAAGGTACTCACAATTTTTTGCAAGTTGGGGAAAAAACAAACAAATGTGCAGATTAACAAAAAATACTGTCTGAAGATCGGAGGATACAGTGGTCTATCTATGGTCTTTGCTGTCAATCATAATCTTATAAGTTTATAATGTGACAGTTCCAAATCTGTCAACAACATTGTTTGCTAGGGAGGTCAATCTGGCCGTTTTTTCTTCGAGGGTTTATTTCTCAGTCGATGCCCGTTTCTCGGTACGTCTCCTGGGCATAGTTGTTTATGGATATGTAAATTCTGCCTTTATTGTACTCAATATTTTTTGGAGAAAAACATAAACCCAAAGAAATTAACCACTGGCTCAGTTAGAATTAAAATTTGAGAAGCGCAAAAGCTAACATGAAATAGAAAACTTTATTCGCGAGTAAACTTTGTACACTGGACGTGACCGGAGTTCATAACGCTGCTGACTATTTGACTAACACTAGTCACATGACGTTTAAAATGTCGTCTACTAAAAATATAGCGAGGTTTTTTGTGGGAAATCCTCCATCTCCTCTGTGGAAGACAGACAATCCGAGGTCGAACCTGATAAAAAGAAATGCTGAAGAAGCAATCCTACCACAGTATCACTACAAGTTTAGGGCTTTATTTTTCGAGTTTAGATCTACCAAAGGATGCATTTTTGTTTTAAACTTGTGCCAGTTGGAAAGAAAAAATGCGTGTTAAAATTTTAACAACTTGCAAATTTTTGCGAGTTGAAAAAACAAAGTAATTCAAGCCCTGGCAAGGCTGTTGAAAGTGACCATATTTCACAACATTCCTCCCCTCTTTATCTTTTTGGGAACTCAGAGCCGTTGTGGACATGTACAGCTCACTAAGCTTCGTGAGACTTTCTCCCTTTTCCAGCTCCCTTAAGCCTAATCACCTACACATGGGAATATGCAGTGTTTTAATATGTTTCTCTACTCAAGGGACATAACAATAATGTGCCCCTTTAAACTTTTAAGTGCATCAATTACATCTGAACCTTTGTCCTTAATATTATTTAATTTTTTACTTGTCATAATGACATACCACAAATATGATTGCAGATGTTGCAGCCGTTTGGGAGAATGTGTCACGCTTTATTGAGAAGCAGATGTCTCAGCAAAAGGTATATCTCACAGCAATATTTTGCTTTAAGTAACAAACTATTAGTTACAAGCATTCTGTAACAAATTAACATCATATTGCAGTACTAACAGCTGTTTTATGCCCCTGAAGGTGGGCATATAGTGATCACACTATCAGTCTGAAATTCCGTCACACTTTGCGTTTATGTTTCGAAAAATGTGGAAAAACACTCTGTGTTTAGGTTTACAAAAATGTGGAAAAGGGGGGCATATGTCATCCTATGTTGACAGCTCTTTTTAAGAAGTCAGTTTGATATTTAAAAAGTTAAAAAATGAACATCTTTAAAGGATTTTTAGAGAAACAAGTAAGTTTGTAACACTTACAGAGAAAACTTTGTTAAAGAATAAAATCTCGCAAACAACAACAATACAAATAAAACACCGATCATTCTTTATTTCAGGGGGTACAGATTCAGTCACTGGGAACATTCACATTTTCTCAAAAGAAGCTAGATATTGGGAACAACAAGTTTATCCTAATTCAGCGCCCAGTGTTCAATATATCTGAGAAACTAGCCCAGTCTCAGGGACTTCAGTATGTGAAACATCATGTACCAGGTAAGCTCGATTTTTCTTAGCACCATATTTTTATTATGATAGACCTCTACTCTAAGGCATGATTTTAAGAAGATAAGTCATTATGAACTTAATGTTTGGAAAACGAATATTTATTGTTTGATTACTAGAAAACAAATATAAAGAAGATGGATAACTATGTATACAACAAAATGTTCTAAGCAAAGCAATTTTGTTAAACTGTTAATAACAATTTAGATTCGGTAATGTGGAATATGATCCAACTATGGCTATAAAATCAGCCAACAAAAGTCAGGTTAAAATGTTTGGTTACTATCATTCACTGTTTTTGCGCATTACCAGACTTAATAATTTGAATAAATAAATGTAAAGAGGATATAAGACTGGATTATATAGCACTTATTTAAATGAATAAATGCAAGTTAAGAAAGACCACTGTTCTAATTCGATAAGTCATATCATATTAGAGTCCCCGCAAGGCCTAGGATCAAAGCTTTTAGATTAAGACAAGTGTTTTCTTTCTAATTATTCACTTAAATCACCTAAAATGTGTTTGTAACTTAAAACTTTATTTGCAAACGTAGCATTTCACTTATATATTAAAATCATATAAGCATCAAGATAATTAATACAAAAATAAATAAATTATGTTGATCTCCTTTCAAAGGCCAGATTCCGGTGGTTCAGCTCAACTTTGCTGCCATGTCTTTCGAGAGCCCATATGATCGTGACACAGTGGAGAGCTGCGTGCGCGAGATCCTTGGAGCCGTGCAGCGGGCGATAGGCTCAAAGCGAAATGTTGAACTGACTTTTGGAGGCATTGGGAAGCTTATGATTCGCGATTCACGAGTGAAAATGAAATTCTTTAAGGAGTTTATTAATCAGATGGATGGCTCAGGAAAGCTTCTGGATTCCATGCAGAATGTATGTTTGATTTCTGGTTTCCTGTTGTTACTTAAGGACTTTGTAATCTCCTTCATGCAAAAAAACAACTTAGCAGGGATGGAAACTTACTTTTTACTATTGGTTGCCCGCATGGACAACCATCTTTAAGATTTTTGTTGCCCAGCTAAAGAGTAACGAGCCCAGAAATATGAACATGTTGTGTCATGTGTATCTTATACATGCTTTAAATAAAATAATAGATAATTAAATAACATTGCTGACGTGACACACTTTCGATGCATTATGTATTATTATGAGCCTGAATTGAATCATTTCCTTTGCCTTAATAACAAATATTATTTAACTCATTATTGATTCACTGTCGCCAATTTTTATTGCACTGAATTGTTTCAAGCTATAAAAAAAAGTAAGTTGCCCGGCCGGACTACCAACTTTTGAAATTGAGTTGCCCAGGCCAAAATCTACTTGCCCCGGGCTCACGGGCAACCACTAATTTCCATCCCTGCTTAGCATAAAGTTATTTGTTGTGTTTTATGTTAATACTATGAATTTATTTCAAACTGTAAATACAAAACCATACTAGGTGTACTCATAAACATATTAATATCTCTTGCTACAACCCTGTTATTATACTCATTACCAATACATAAACTTCTTACAGAGACCTGGCACAGTGGATTCAGTTATGTCTGAACGGAGCATAACAAGAGCCCACAGCTCCAACACAGTCGTTCTACCAAAGTAAGTAAACCATATAGTGACAGTTTAAGAACCTTAAAATCTGCTGTGTACACAGCCATTCAAAAGTAATGTATTGTGTTATGCTGAATTAACAGAGCAAAAGAGATTACATTAGATATAATAGTTGAGTAGATCCCACTCTTCACATTCCCTAGTATTGTGTATCTGTTTGGTAAATAAAAATTTCTACAGTAGATTAACGTTAATGTTTAGTACCTGCACATTCCAACGACTTGTCGCGTGTAACACTGTTCTCCTTAACTCAAAGGTCAAGGTTACATTTTGCCATAAAACAACTTGTCCAGAATGTAACCTTGTCATTGTACCCCTGCAAACAAATCTGGTAAATCTTTTTAGTTGTATTTATCTTGAGAAAATCTGTTTAAATTTTCACATTTGATTTTGTATTAATGTGCTCTGCACACACTTGTATTTGATATTCTGACTTAAGTGACTCTCATCATATGATTTATCTATGTGCATGCATGTTTGCTTCATATTTTGCCTACCATTACTTAATTCCAATTTATTCTGCTGCATTTTGGTTATTAGTATCGCCCAATGTAATTCCTAATACTGAGTAAATGCCCGTCTATTGGGTAACACATACGCTAATCACTGTTATTTTATGGAATTTTCATCAGAAATGGGACCAAGAAAGGGTAATTTTCTCTTAGAATCATAGCGTGTTTTGGATGAATTGATCTTCAGTTGCCGAGGAGTGTTAGCTTTGTACAGAATTTCTCCTTTCACAGTTTGGATTTCTAAGTGCTACATGCATTTTTGCTAGTTTTGTTAACCTAAATCAGTCTTGTTCTGGGAAAAGTGGGCTTAATGCATTTGGGAAAAGTATCATCCCTGATTAGCCTGTGCAGTCTGCACAAGCTTCTCAGGGACATCAATTTCCGCCTACACTGGATTTTAGTTTAGAAGAGACTTCATTTAATCAAAAAAATTATATAAAAGCCGAAAGTGTTGTCCCTGATGACTGGGTTGACACTTTAGACACATGCTTTAAGCTCAGTTTTTTCAGAAGGAGGCTTATTTTATGAAATTCACCATGCTTAATGTAAACTTGTGCAACCTCTGAAAGGGATACACATTCTGTTTGGTTAAGTTGTTTTGCAAGGCTTTTTGGCAAATTCATCACACTTTTTTCAACTCATGCTTTTTGGCAACAGAAGTTTTCAGCTTAAAGAGTGTTGTTGTATGACTTTTTATCTCCGCCAAAGGCGCAGGGATATAGAATTGGCGTTGTCCGCCCGTCTGAATTCTGCCTGGCACAAAATTTTGAAATTGGCGGGGAAAATAACTACAACGAATTTGCTTGTTTTCTTTGTTTAATGCTTATGTAGCCAGTCTCATCAGATATAACACTATTTTTATGCCTCTGCAAACAAAGTTGAGAAGGGGTTTGTTGGAGTCACTTAATCTGTTTGTCGGTTGGTCAAAGTCTGCATAAAATGTTCTTAGTTTCTGGTGCAAAATACTACCACATTTCTCAAGCAACTAAATTAAAACTTCAAATATGCCATCACCGTGAAGTGTAGACATGTGTTCCGTATTTGTCCTTGAATAGCTAACAATGTGGGGTATCAGGCATGTCCGAGGCTGCCTATTACTTGGGGCGCTTAGTAAGTTCAGATGTTGTCTTCCTTTATTATCATTTCAAGCATGCATTACTATGCTCCCTAAAAGCAGGGGTTTTTATCTTATTTTGGGGAAAGGGCCTGACCTTTTTTGAGGGGAAAAAAATCACGCGAAAAGCCGGATTTTGGGGGAAAAAATGACGCGAAATGCCAGATTTTGGGGAAAATTTTAAATAATCACTTCAACATATTTTACTGTTTTTAAAACAAATTCAAGGGAACAAGGCAACAGATAATTTTATTATGCAATATTTGTATTTTCTACACTGGATCAGGTTAACTTATGTATTTGAAGGTTAAAAAAAAAAAAAAAAAAAAAAANTGGGGAAAAATTTCTGTCAGAGGGGAAAAAAATATCTAGGGGAAAGGGCCGAAATTCGGCGGGTCTTTCAGAAGGAAAAAAACCCCTGCTAAAAGGGAGAGTAAAAAAATTGTCGCCTTAGCCGTCTGTTGGAATTATAATTATGATGTACCTGAGTATGCAGAGGTGTGAAATGAATTTCGCCTGTAATTGTATCCATCTTACTAGATGTCCTATTATCTGTCTGGTAATACGTTTGAATGTTAAACTGAGGGCCGGAATCAAGTTAAATTATGAATGATTATATGCATCATCCCTATATGGTGGACATTTATGACAAATTTTCAAGTTTTCTGCACTGTTGTTTATAGTCTGCACATGCTAATCAGGGACGACGCTTTCTGCTTGTATGGTATTCTCGTTGAAAAGAAGTCTCTTCATAGCAAAAATCCAGTTAAGGCGGAAAGTGTCATTCCTGATTAGCCTGTGCTTACTGCAAAGGCTAATCTGGGACAACACATTATGCATATGCATTAACCCTTTGAGCGCTGGAACCGGATTTTGAAGGCCTTTGCAAACAGTTTGGATCCAGATGAGACGCCACAGAACGTGGCGTCCCAATAAGATCCAAACTGTTTGCTATTCTGATAGTATTTTTTGAAAAAAAAATCGAAGAAAATGCTAATTTTAGAAATTTAGCAGACAACATTTTAGCAGACGACAAATTTCCCAGCATGCAAAGGGTTCAAACTGGTTTACCTAGAGCAAGGCTCATATATTGAGTACGTAGCTGCTTGAAGGTGGTAATTAGAATCGTTGGTAAATTTATTGCTGCTGCAGACAAATTTTGTGATAAGGCTACTGCCCAAAATATTGGGGTGGTGGCGCATGCAGCTACGCTTCAGACGGCTATATGGGTATTAGTCTACTTTGTGACAAAGCTGTAGTTCATGTTTTGTTAAAATTGCCAATAGTAGCAGATTTGTGTGTGATGCATTCCTTTCGAAACCTCTGAAATCTGTGCTAGCTTTTAAACATAGAAAAAAGTATTATTTTTCATAACTGTACCAAAAAAATACAAATATGCTGTATGTCGATTATGTATAGTATAAACGATTTATCTATCTCTAAGTGGTGTGCTTTTATGCCCCTGAAGGTGGGCATATAGTGATCGCACTGTCCATCTGTCCGTCTGTCTGAAATTCTGTCACACTTTGCGTTTAGGTTTCGAAAAATGTGGAAAAACACTTTAGGTTTAGTTTAGAAAAATGTGGAAAAAGGGGGCATATGTCATCCTATGGTGACAAGCCTTGTTTATATATATTTTGCTAGACTGACCAAATACATTAAAAACTAGAATTTCATATATGCAAAATATATACAATATCAATTTAATGAATTCGCTTCATAACACCCCATTTGTCAAATTATAAAGAATGCATGGTATCATTTTCCTGTTTTGCCGGTAGGAGAAAAATATTCTCAACTTGTAGTTTAAATAATACATTTATAAAACATCAAAGGCAAATGCCTGATTGTATTGTGACTTGTGAATGGAATGACTTATTCCAAGGCTTTATTGATTTCTTGTTGAACCTTTGAAACTTTAAATTGCTTTAGCCTAAAATGTCTTTGTATAAAACAGGAGTGTACTGCTTGTCTGTCTTTCTACCTTCTTAACTTTTAGAACCAGTTTTAATTTTTGTTGAAAGTTACCGTTAATTAATGAATTTTCTTTGCTCTAAGTATAAAAAATTGCTTGTCTTTTCTCAATTTATAATATATGTGTATTGGTTTAGTTTTGTTAAAGTTTTAGGCAAATATCTAGGCCTAAGACAAGGTGAAAGAGAAAAATGCAAGAGGTTATTGAAAATAGACGATTTAAGCTGCATTTAAATAGTAATGCTCTTTAAACAAACATTTTGAAAGTTGTAAGTTATCTTGTTGTAACACCACATTCGCCTGCCGCTACAAGGGTTAGGTGTAAAACCATTGTATCTAATATAGAGATGTTAAGCAGTTACTACAGTTTCACACTGAACCATAAGTCAGCGAATTGATTGAAATATGGACTGAAGTTAATGGTTGAAATATACACTCTGAATTGCTGTTATCCATATCATACTAGCACAAGAGCAATTCAAACAAAACTAGATAGCACTTACACAAATTATTTACACTAGGTCAGATTCTTACAGATTTAATCCATTTTGTATTGTGTCTGACCTCACAAAGGTTGTGCTCTATTATACAGAAGTTAAAGCCCCATTAACACTCAAAATCAATGAATATTTCGTAAAATGAAGTTAACCCATAAAAGATCAGTGTTCCTTAAAGCAATAGCCAAAATTTTAACGTGAACTAGATGATTCCTTGCCGGAAACTAAAATGGAATATATTCTGCAACAAAAAATAAAAACAAGCATTTTGTATCTCGTTAAATCTATGTTACAAAACCGCATCTGGCGTTGACATTTTGGCTTTTGCTGTAAGGAAACTGATTTTGTATGGGTAAACTTTATTTTACTAAATATTTCACAAAATATTCGTTGATTTTGAGTAATAATGGGGCTTTAAATGAGAAGTGTTTAAGGTATTCACCTGATTTAAGAATTAAGAGCTGAGGGACAAAATTATAATGCCATTTCTGTCGCCCCAGAAACTTAATTATGTAGCCATAATCTTGTTTTAAAATTGATTTACCAGTAGCTTAACTTAGATTTTTCATTTGCATACAAAATATCCCTGATTAAAAAAATGTGTGCATTTCTTTGACAGTGCATAGAATTTAAATTGATTAATCTTATCTTAAATTTTTTATTTGCATATAAAAACATCCCTGACTTAATGGATTAAAAAAAATGTGTGCATAATTCTTTGACAGTGCGTAGAACATATTGAAACTGGGTGATTTGCTATTTTGACTTTGTAAACCTACAAGTTTTTGTTTTCTTGTTGTTTTTTTAAAAATATTTTCGCAGTGGAAGTTTAAGTTAAGTGCACCAGTTTGAATACAACCTCTTCTTGACTCCCATTATGTTTGTTGTATATTCTCACACAACTTAGACATTTCAATAAAACAAAGAAAAAGAAAAGCTCTTCTCATCCCCACAGGGGATATTGTGGTTATCTCCGCTGTCTGTCCGTCCGTCCTGGCCACTATCTCCTCCTACACTATTAGCACTAGAACCTTGAAACTTACACACATGGTAGCTATGAGCATATGTGCGACAGTGCACTATTTGGAATTTTGATTTGACCCCTGGGTCAAAAGTTATGGGGGGGGGGGCAGTTTTCTTTATATGGCTATAGTAAAACCTTGTTAACACTCTAGTTTAGGTTATTTTACATTAACTTCTTCATTTCTACACCGATTTACTTCAAATTGATACTGAACATCTCTTAAGACAATACGATCAATCTCAACTATGCATGGCCCCATAACCAACCCTGGGGCGCCCCGCCCACAGCATAGACCACGCCCACCCAAAATTTTGTTTTATCATAACTTCTTCATTTATTTACCAATTGACTTCAAATTCATACTGAACATCTCTTATGACAACACGGTCTATCTGGACCATCCATGTCCACTTTACCCAACCCAGGGCCCCTCCAACATAGGCCACACCCACCCAAAATTGCCTTTTCGTCTGTCCGTCCGTCCTGGCCACTTTCTCCTCCTACACTATTAGCACTAGAACCTTGAAACTTAAACACATGGTAGCTATGAGCATATGTGCAACAGTGCACTATTTGGAATTTTGATCTGACCCCTGGGTCGAAAGTTATATGGGTTGGGATGGGACCGGGTCAGATATTTTCACTCATTTTTTAGCTCGGCTGTTTTCGAAGAAAACCCGAGGTATTGTCATAGCCCTCTCATCTGCCGCGTTGTCGTCGTAGTCGTAGTCGGCGTCGTCCGAAAACTTTAACATTGGCCATAACTTTTGCATTATTGAAGATAGCAACTTGATATTTGGTATCTCATCGACCTGCACATTTTGAGTGTTGAAAAGGTCAAGGTCAATGATGACCTTCAAGGTCAAAGGTAAAAAAAAATAAAATCCAACCACCCACAGCCGAACGTTGGCATCCGCTCGACGGTGCTCTTGTTTAGGTTATTTTACAATAACTTCTTTATTTCTACACCGATTTACTTCAAATTGATACTGAACATCTCTTGTGACAATAAGGTCAATCTCAACTATGCATGGCCCCATTAAAAATAGACCACACCCACCCAAAATTTTGTTTTAACATAACTTCTTCATTTATTCACCAATTGACTCCAAATTAAAACTGAACATCTCTTATGACAACACGGTCTATCTCGACCATCCATGTACACATTACCCGACCCAGGGCCCCGCCCACTTAGGCCACACTCACCCAAAATTGCCTTTTCGTCCGTCCTGGCCAATATCTCCTCCTACACTATTATCACTAGAACCTTGAAACTTTAACACATGGTAGCTATGAGCATATTTGCGACAGTGCACTATTTGGAATTTTGATCTGACCCCTGGGTCAAACTTGCGGCGTATGTATATGCGTCGGCCACTGTCGCACCATTTCTAGTTTATTAATGGATTTCTTGTCGTGGGAAAACCGTTAAAATACATGCGTTGTCCCTAATTAACCTATGCAGTCTTATCCATTATGACACTTTCCATTTACAGTTGATTAAATATATTGCCATTGAATGCGATTTCTGTCGCCCCAGAAACAAAATGATGTTGCAATAATCATTTCTTAAAATTGATTTATATTAACTTATTCTTTTTTGTGTGGAAAATATCATTAAAGCCGAAAGTGCCATCACAGATTTTCCATTGCTAACTGCAAAGGCTGATCTTGCAAGAGGCTTAACACGTATGACGTAAGTCTGGTTTTCCCTTGTCATACACTATACGTAAAAGTAAAAGCTTAGAAATAAAGGTTAACGTTTCTGTTCAGGATATCCACGACGAGTGTTCACCAGCCCAATGGTGGATTACCTCCCCTGGAGGAGCAGGCAGAGGGCCCAGAAGGGGCCATTGACTACAACTACCCTGTGGGGAACCCCGCTACGGAGGATGGGCAGGATGCTCCCAATTACCATGCCCATTTTACCACCGAGGAAGGAATGGAAGGTAGGTTGCATGCCACTGTAAAACATTTTGTACACGAATCAACTGGAATAATCTTTTATATATGATGAATGAAGATTTATTTTTGTGTGAGTTAAATACAATCAAGTCTGAGAAATATTATGCAATATTGTTACAAAGTTTTAAACCATTCGTTTAAAACATTAAACCCTATGGTTTCTGCATTGGGATACTGTCATAGTGACATTTTCTTGTTTTCATAATCCCTTGTGTCATTTAAATGAAGACTTCAGTGATGATTATACCCCATGCAAACAAAGTTTGACAGTCATGGAGCTGCACATTTTGAGTGGTGAAAGGTCAAGGTCAAAATCATCCTTCAAGGTCAAAGCAAAAAAACATTATTTTTTTTCAAAACTGCACCTGCAGCCGAGCGTTGGCATCGGCTCTGCGGTGCTCTTGTTTAAACTTGAGACATGTCATCACCATGAAGGTAGATGTGCAAGACACATTTTTCTGAGTTATGTGCCCTTAATAAAACAGTCCAGGTGTATTTTTAGTCAGTTTTGTGACAAAGCTCCCATAGCAGTGCACATCTTTATGCATTTATAATTTATTGACTATGTACATTTATCCATACTGGATGCAAAACTGACTACTAACTGGTCATCATTATTTGAAAGAAATTTTATGTGAGTCACAGTTATGAAAAAGTTAAATAACGATGATTTATTCATCAAATAAGTAAGCTAACTCAACTTAATTATAGGTAGCTGCGATAAAAAATAATGTTTTTGGAGTTAAATAATGCAAAGTAACTGGGTTTAAACTGCCTAAGATATACCAATTACATGTTCAACATGTTTTCTTACAATATAAAGAAGTCAAGTCCTGATAATCACCGGTGATTTATCTGTTATCTTACTATTGAAGCTATGTTTTGTTTTAAGTATGGCTGACAATGGTGCATAATCATTGGTGTATCTATCGTAAATATTATGGCCAAACAATGTTTTATTTGATGACAAATATTTGCATAACGTAGGCAGGGTGTTCCCTGCATTAAAGAGCATAATTGATTTAGATCAGAACATGTATTGAACTTTTGTGAATGTAAGACACTTAATGTTTTCTGGTTAAGACAGACTTCTGGATCAAAACGAGTAGGATGATCAGGGTTGGCAAAATTCTCTCATATTACCTAACTTGTTAATTTTGGGGGTTTGAATAAAATAAATTTAATCAAAATTCACCTGTCTTTTCATGCTCAATGACAAATTGAGCAGTTTAGCAGTTTGCTCTCACCACCGCATGCAGATGTTTGGGACATCATCAAATATAACAACAATAACAACACAATTCATGTGTTTTCAAACATTTTTGTTGTTAAATACAATGAATTATATTTATGATATAAAAAATTATTAAATTAAGTAATATACATGGTCAATTAAGATAATTAAGTTTCTAATGTATATTTTATTTAACAAATTGTCACAAGAAAGGTATGGAATATGTTTTATTGCTTCAAAATTTGCTTTATATCTTGACTTTACTCGCTGCAAATTTTCTCAAAGGAGCTGTAATAAGGTCATCCCGCTAAGAAATTTTGCAGCGAGTAAAGCCGAGATATATAGCGAATATTAATACGAAATAAGCGCTAGTAACTTTCTTGCTGATTTGGCTGGAAAGTGAGCAGCATTTAAAAAATTAATACAAGTAAGAAAGGGTATAAAACGGCAAAAAATACCTGTCTCGGCATGGAGGTCGCCATCTTGACTTTCACATGATTACCCACTCTGACTTGACATTTGTTCCAAATATTTTTTGACAATTTTGAAACTGGGTCATGCGGGGTCAAAAACAAAGTCGCTGCATTATCAGCTCAGCAAGCTATAGCATTACGGCCGTCTTGTTTAAGATGTAATACAATGCAGATCACATTAATAAAAGCTTATTACTTTATAAAAGAAATTTTATCCAATTTATGGAGTGGTAAAATGGACTTGAACAATATTCATTTGAAAATACAGCTTTGAAGGAAATCAGATCATATTTAAATACATGTACATGACAAGGTTCTATCATTGCTTTTAAACTGCATTTAACTGTTCATATTATAGGGTGTTGCTAAACGTAAGTTTCTTAAGGAAGTTCAGTTCTTTCTTTTGATGAAGCGTTTTAATGTTGATATTTTTTGTTTCAAATATTTTATATAAAACCAATGTCGCTTTAAATGTTTATATAATACTTGAGCTAAAGAGAAAGTAAGTGTTTACTTATATAATTGAAGGATCCTTAAATTTTACAAATCAACTTGACTTTGGCAAAGAAGCAATAAAGATGTGATTGAATAATTTATAACTGATGTTTATTGTTTGCGAAGAAAGGTGTGACGACAAGATTTATTATTAATTGTTTGTTTCATTATTTGTTGGCTGGTTACAGTGTTTTGTAGGCTACAGTCTGGCACAGTTCTGTAGGACAATAAGTTTCCTTTTCGGAATTTAAAGTATATAAACATTTTGATCAAGTTAAATTTCAAATTTTTGTCGAAGAAAGGAATACAGGGAAAACAAAGAAAAATGCAAAGGACAGCAAAATTTTCAAGTTCAGGAAGGAATAAAGTTGTCTTTTCGTCTGTGAATGATTTTCACATTGATCAGTCCTCTTCATTTCTGCCTGTTAAAATAAGTCACAAGAAACAGTCTAGTTCTTATCGGCCAGTGACATCAAACGGAAGTCCAACAAGAATGAAGCATTCATTTCGACCAGTGACATCAAAATATAATGGAAGTTTGACAAGCGTGGGTTTGATTGCAGGTCTCGATAACTATGATGTGGACACGGACGCTGCAATTCGTCACATTGAGATGCGCAGTGACGAACCCATCCTTGGACAAGCGGGCCCAGTAGACACGCTCAAGTCACTCAATATGGACGTGGAAACCAGACCAGGTATTCCTTTGTGTGATCTGGGGTGTTTATGGTTGTTGCAGGAAATAGACATAAATATGGTGGTTCATTTCATTTTGAGATGCTTCTTAGTTTTATCATAGTTATAAAAATATCATTAGAGCTTGTTCCGAAATTACACTGACAAAAATGCAGATAATATTGTGGTAAAAAATATTTCTCTAAAGGTACTTATTACTCTTTCCTATGTAATTTTTTGGTATTTCTGGCATGTACATTTTTAAATCATTGATTAAAATGAGATTAGCCTTACTTTAATGTTTCTGATAAATACGACCCTTAAGGCTTAAAAAGAAATAAGTAAATCATGAATAAAAAGAACTATGGTTGCTTTGCTTTTGTAGTCAGATACTAACTAGAATACCTTTGACCCAATGGCGCTAGACTTTTAATTTGTGTGTACAGTGACCCCGCGTTTATCCCGATCTCGATAGTCCGGAAATCGCGTGATCCGGACGCAAGTCAATGAGAACGGATTTATTATGCAGTATTTTGCCCGGTTAAGTCCAGAATCTCAGGATCCGGACGTAGATTTCGCGACACCGATCTTTGTATTTAGCTGTAATTATGTCTCGTTAATCCGGATGCTTCCCAACATGGGGGCTTAATCGCCCACCCGCCGTATAAACAAAAGCGCAATCACCGAGGCTTGAAGTATTGTTGTTTAAGGCTTAATCACCAACCCGTTGTTAAACAAAAGGGCGATCACCGAGGCGTGAAATATTATTGTGTTTAGGCGTTATAGCTAATAGGCGTGACTAAACATGATTCAACTCCGACTTTAAACTTAAATTGATGTCGGCATTACACAATGCATCTTAAATGACAAACTGTTAATCACTTAAAAAGAAATGCTTATTCAGAAAATTTAACAGTTTGCTTTCACACTTTTGCATGTTTACAAAAATAAAAAGATGTTTTGCGTTGAAAAATGTCGCCAAACAAAAGTGACAGACTTTTTTACGAAATGAACTTGTTATGCGTGAAAAGTTGTGCTAGGATTATTTTAGCAATCCATTTAAAAGCAATCCATTTAAAATGCATCGAACGTTACGTATCGCTATTTTAAACACCCTTGATTTGTAACTCTGTGACGTCACCAGCTTACAGCTAGCAAGCCACCCATGGCAAAGTCTTTTCACTGCGGCAGTATCACACGAGAAACACGCAGTCCTCATGGAAAGTGTATACAGCAACGAAATATCGATTCAATACTAAGCTATCAACGCTTAACTGTGTGATTGTAACATTCACAAAGCTTTATGTCATGTGAGTACATGTACTAGAATTCGGTTACGCGTTTTTGTATGTACATTGTTTAACAACATTTGATTATTTAAACTAAATAAATGTCTGTGTAGCAAGAAAATATCATTCTTGATGCGAAATAAGTACGTAAATGTACTTAAACATAAGGTTAATGTAATAAGGTGAATATTAACTCTTGAAACGGCACTGGTTCGATAATCCGGAGGATTCGTTAATTCGGAAATTTCTGCTGGAATGGACGTCTCCGAATTAACGCTGGGTCACTGTATATCACATGGTTTAATGTTCCCTTTTTGTCTAAATATTTTAAAAGTTGACATAAACATAAAAATGAAAACAAAATGTACACACAATCATGTCAGGTACATGACCTTTAACATTTATAATGTGATTTGCTGATTTGTTTTATGCCTGTTTTATTAGAGCTAGCAATCCTTAGCAGAAGTCCTGTAGTAAGTTGCATGTTGAACTGGAGAAAAAAAAACTACTGTAAATGTTCTTTTGCCTTTTCATTATCATTAAGTCATTTTATATTTAAAATCATTTGTTCATATTTTTTGCCATTTAAGTCCATGAAGTAAAAGAATATTTACAGTAGTAAACGTTCACATTTCTACCGATGTCAATTTCAAGGCATGTTTGTAAAAATTACACGTGGTCATATGGAGGCAAAAACAGTGACTGTATCATTGCATGCGTTAAAATGAGCCGTGTTCTGAAAAAACGCTGTTTATGCATGTGCCTAAAGTGTGTCCCAGATTAGCCTGTTCATTCCACATAGGTTAATCAGGGTCAACACATCCTGCCTGGAATGGATTTTCATTTAGAAGATAATTTAATTTGAACGAAACATTCCAGAAAAGCAGAAAGTGTCGTTCCTGATTAGCCTGTGTGGACTGCACCTGGACGACACTTTATGCACATGTATTAAGCCCTATTTTTCCCAGAGTATGGTTCAAATTATAAGTTTGGCTGTTTTGCCTACGCATGACATTGTTATTATATAAGTATTGTCCATATAATTGTTGTTTGGACACAGTGTATGGTTTGTTTAATTGGCTGTTAAATTGTTGTTAATTTATTTCAGAAAATGTTTTCTGACTGCATGCTCGTTCAATTGTTGAATTATGAATGTGTCACTGCATTTAGAAGCTTCATTATCGATACATCAGTGATTTCCCAAGATAACTTGGTGTCACCAACTTTCACTATCGGCTTTTAATAAGTATTGCAGGCACATTTGTTGCATTTACCACCTTTCTTTATACATGTGACTATAATATGATATTAGGGAAAGTATCAGAGTGTTTTCCAATCTTTCAAAAATTCTTTCATTTGTATATAAGAGCAAGCAACTATGACCTGTCAGATCAAGCACAGTAGAAAATCAACAGTTGACAGCATATTGATGGCTCAGCATATATAGCCATTTGCATGCTGGGACATTTGTCGTCTGCTAAAATGTCGTCTGCTGAATTTCTAAAATTAGCATTTTCTTCGATTTTTATTGAAAGAATACTATCAGAACAGCAAACAGTTTGGATCCTGATGAGACGCCACGTTCTGTGGCGTCTCATCTGGATCCAAACTGTTTGCAAAGGCCTTCAAAATCCGGTTCCAGCACTCAAAGGGATAGCTATATAGCTAGAAAACCTACCTCAGTTTTGCGCTGGCCCATCAAAAATTGAATATGTTCATACGCTAAATTTGCCTAATATAAGTACTTTATCTTGACATTAAATGTTTTTTTAATCCAATTTTTCTTTCTTTCTGTCAATGAAAATATTTGTATGTTGTTTATATTTAAAGTTATTGGCAACTTTATTGAAGGACAATTTTGGTGAAGGACAACATGCAAACCGAGCCTGTGTATATTGCTTAGTACTCACTTGAGCCATGCTCTGGGAAAATGGGGCTAACTCNTTTTCATTTAGAAGATAATTTAATTTGAACGAAACATTCCAGAAAAGCAGAAAGTGTCATTCCTGATTAGCCTGTGTGGACTGCACCTGGATGACAGTATGGTTCAAATAATAAGTTTGGCTGTTTTGCCTGCGCATGACATTGTTATTATATAAGTATTGTCCTTATAATTGTTGTTCGGACACAATGTATGGTTTGTTTAATTGGCTGTTAGATTGTTGTTTATTTATTTAGGAAAATGTTTTCTGACTGCATGCTTGTTCAATTGTTGAATAATGAATGTGTCACTGCATTTAGAAGCTTCATTATCGATACATCAGTGATTTCCCAAGATAACTTGGTGTCACCGACTTTCACTATCGGCTTTTTATAAGTATTGCAGGCACATTTGATGCATTTACCACCTCTCTTTATACATGTGACTATAATATGATATTAGGGAAAGTATCAGAGTGTTTTCCAATCATTCAAAAATTCTTTCATTTGTATATAAGAGCAAGCAACTATGACCAGTCAGATCAAGCACAGTAGAAAATCAACAGTTGACAGCATATCCCTTTGCATGCTGGGAAATTTGTTGTCTGCTTAAATGTCGTCTGCTGAATTTCTAAAATTAGCATTTTCTTCGATTTTTTTCTAAGAACACTATCAGAATAGCAAACAGTTTGGATCCTGATGAGACGCCACGTTCTGTGGCGTCTCATCTGGATCCAAACTGTTTGCAAAGGCCTTCAAAATCCGGTTCCAGCGCTCAAAGGGATATTGATGGCTCAGCATATATATGCAAAGGCCTTCAAAATCCGGTTCCAGCGCTCAAAGGGATATTGATGGCTCAGCAAATATAGCTATATAACTAGAAAATCTACCTCAGTTTTGCGCTGGCCCATCAAAAATTGAATATGTTCATATGCTAAATTTGCCTAATATAAGTACTTTATCTTGACATTAAATGTTTTTTTAAATCCAATTTTTCTTCCTTTCTGTCAATGAAAATATTTGTATGTTGTTTATATTTAAAGTTATTGGCAACTTTATTGAAGGACAATTTTGGTGAAGGACAACATGCAAACCGAGCCTGTGTATATTGCTTAGTACTCACTTGAGCCATGCTCTGGGAAAATGGGGCTAACTGCTCAAAGTGTCCTCCCAGATTAGCCTGTGCAGTCTGAACAGGCGAATCAGAGATGACACTTTCTGCCTTATCTGGATTTTGCTTAGAAGAGACTTCCTTTAAACCAAAAATACCATACAAGCATACAGTGTTGTCCCTGATAAGCCTGTGTGGACTGCACAGGCTAATCTGAGACGACTTTTAACGCACATTTTCCCAGAGCATGGCTCATTTGCTTTTAAAAGGTTTATTCATGAAGTAAAATACCCATAGAATGAAAATAAACAGCCATTATGCTAAGATACATCATAGGTTGTCTCCTGATTCTAATCAGATAATCAATAGCAATTTGTTACTTTGTACAGCAGGTACAATAATATCTTTGCTAATCATCTGGTTCTGGATATCTTGACAATTTATGGCCCAGTCAGACTCTGATCTTCAGTTTGCATTTGTACTAATTGATTATTTTCATCGCATGTATTTGAGAACATATACGTAATCATTACTTTTATTTTTTGATTTTGTTGTTGAGGAATGATTTTTCAAGAAAAAATCAGTGTTTGAACTAGTTCATGCATACCTTGATGTCTGTTCATTATATAATAAAAGAAAACTTCTTGAAAAAACACTAATAACACATTTTGTAACCCCAACATTTTTTGGGCTTCCTAGTGGATCATTCAAAATTATTACCCCTTGCTGTACAAACAATGGCTCACTTATTTTCTGCATTATTGCAGTATTGTTAAAAATAAATAAATAAATGTATCACGCACACTCTCTAGATAGAAGAGTATGACTATTATATGAGGTAGCCGTGGCATTGTGGATTATGGTGTCCGCCTAGCGACCTAGAGGTCATGGATTCGATCCCCACTGTGGAAGTGTTTTTAAGATCTCCCCCAAAGACACCAAGTACTGGTTCTACCCAGGAAACAGACTCAGGAGTGTTACAATAAGCCTTCAGCTTTCAATGCAATCAAGCTAAAATAAATAGGTTTCAACAAGAGTATGACTATGAATAATACTGCTAGCATGGAATATGACCACCATGATGTCCATGGTGTCAATGTTCTAACTATATATTTTTTGCAAATGACTGCCTAAAATTCTCATTTTAAGGTTTCAAAAAAATAACATAAAATCATAAATTTGTATTCATTGTTACTTTTAGTTCATTTCCCTCTCCAGCTCTATAGGTTGAACCTTAGTAAATGAAACATGAAAACACATTTATCCTCTGTTTAAAAATGTTTATCATCAAACAAAATACAACTCCAATTTACCAATTTTTCTCAATCCAAAGGGTCCCGGCCCCATTCATAAATATGGTTATAACCCCCACACTGGAATTGCAAGTCAATCAAGAATATTTTTAAATGTACACCATAAGACTAGATACTTCAGTTTAGTGCCTCATAACCCTAACCCAGTCATTAAATGCATGTGATTTTCTTGTAGCTGTTTCCTATCGTTTTCTTCCTGAGTTGGCAGACTTCCCTGGATGTAAGTTTCATGTTATTGTGACCTTCTGGAGATCTTTCTGTTGTTTCCATGGTAACCATTGTTATGTGTGTTCCCATAGCGATGTCCAACTTGCTTGCTGGTTTCGCAACCTTCTTTTTGAACTGTCAGAAATAGAACAGTGATTGTGATATAACGGGGAATATTGAATTACAAATTTTACTTTTTATTTCACATTTGCTCACCAATTGTAATGTTTAAACTGATCTTTTTAACTGACCTTGAATCACCTCTTGTTGCCATGGCTTCATGTTGACCTTTAACCTCTTTGTGGCTGGCTGACCTTCAGTTCCATTCTTGCTTTTAATGTTTACCTAAGCTAATATAATTTATGTTTTAACCATGCTTTTGCGGTACAGTAAAAATGCCTTTCACGCTACACTGTATTTGTAAAATGTATATTAGCCACGTTCCAGGAAAACGGGACTTAATGCATGTGCGTAAAGTGTCTAAATGATTAGCCTGGGCATTCCGAACAGGCTTATCAGGGAAGACTGTGACTTGCCACCTAGACTGGATTTTTGTTTGGAAGAGACTTACTTGAAATAAAAAATTCCATTAAAGCGGAAAGTGTCATCCCTGATTAGCCTGATAAGCACAGGCTTATCTGGGATGAAACGTTAAGCACTTGCATTAAGCCCTGTTTTCCCAGAGTGTGGCTTATAGAAAATTGCAAAAAATAATTTAGCTATTGATTTCATTATGAAACAAGTCATTATATTTTATATTTGATAAGGTTTTATGTTAAATTTTGTAAGACATTTGCTTGGAAGTCTTTTTTTTATAAAACTGAAATCCTTAAGTTTTACCTTCAGTTAATAGCAAATTAGATTTTCAACAATGTAATGAACAATATAAATAATTAGTTGCACTATTTGTACACGTGTCAGATCATTTTGATCAGCGTGTCTCCATTTATGTGCCTAGTAACAGAATGCCTGCCATAGGGCGTTGTTTCCAAGCAATCTCTGAATTATTAATCCCCCTGGAGAAATTTATATAGTATGCACTCAATAAATAGATACCACAATTGAGTGAACTTTGGGAACTCGAGTAAGGATGAAAGAACAACTGCCGTCTTGTGTATTAACCAAATCAGCCTCAACTTGTGTCCATTCAAGCATTTGTAACTGTTAATTAATCATATGTATAATTATTGCTATTGTTAATTATTAATTTGTTAAGTAAATGTTTGCCTATGTGATATTGATTGGTCTGTGAAATATTGTCTCACGGGGATTTAAGTTTGTATGGATTAAAAAAATTGTTTTCAGACAATGTAACATTGATAACAGTTTAGTTCCAAACTATTTCTAAGCTTCACAATTTTATTTCTGTACTCTGTAAAACAAATGATCCATTGTTCTTTATTTGAATTGAAAATATTAAAAATGTTTTTGAACTTCTTGTTGTAATAATAAATTCTGCAAAGGACTTGAAAATGTTACGTCAAAAAAACTTTTTTTCAAAACATGACCAACTCCCAATTCATAAATAGGTTCAATAGCATGTTTGATTTATTGCAAAGTGTCCGTTTCATTGAAATTGAGACAAATTGATGGTTTGTCATTAGAAAAGTAACAATTTCATTGGTAAACATAATATATGGTTTGAATTTAATCTAACCTTCCATTTATTATTTATATTCAGAATTCTAGATGGCTTCAAATACACCGATAGCTGCTGTTACACAATTGTACTTTAAAGGAAGTGTTGTGTTTCAAATGCTTTTGCACCTTTGGGATAATGTACCTAATCGAATGATCTGAAGCATTCGTATTTGATTACCATGTTTGACATCTATTTTTTTTGTTCCAAGCCTAATGAAATCTTAATGAGCTTTCATACCAGTCTAACTATGGTAATCTCGATATATGTAAAGGAAGTGGGAATGGCTGATGAAACAGACTGTTAACAGACTGGTTACTTTCTCAGCATCCAATAGGAATCTTGCTGCCAGAGACTGGTTGCTAGGGACTTCTGTGTTCCTACAGGCACAGGAACTGGTGTGTGAGATTGAATAGCTGTAGGGATCTTGCAAGTCTATGACAACTGATGTTATAACAATTGTGAAACTCCATTAAAACATTTCATTCATGTAATTAAAAGACAAAAAGATTTATTTGAACAAAAAGTGGATTTATGTGAACTGTTTTATGTTCTTAGATAGAAATGGAATATTTTCATTAACAAAAAATCACAATTATCTTCAAAAAATTTCTATCTTTTTTTGAATTTGAAAATGAAAAAACAGTCATTAGGTTCAATAATACCAACATAAAAGTCTGAATTTGATATACATATGTTATAGATTGCAGTGTTTCAACTGATGAGATTATATAAAAAAACTGAACAAGACTCGTTTTATTAATCAGTCTTAATTGAAATATTTCTTACGAATTAAGAAACCGCGAAAGACACGTGTTAACCATGCCTAAGTCGCGAGTAAGCGTGGATTTCGGGCCTCTGTATTTACCCATGATCAACAAGGACCGACCGATCACTGGTTTCTCTATGTATGGCACTAGGCCGCCCTGGGGAATGAGTCAGTCTTGGGGTGAGGCAAACAAGATGGATGTTGTTTTTAATGAAAATAAGATAATTTGATTTGCCAAAAAATATGTTTGTAAATCTTCAGGAATTTTGTTGATTTTTATAAACGGCAGGTACAGTTAATATAATTAGAAAACATTTATGCATTTGAGAGCTTATGTCACTGACTTTGTTTGCCATCATTTAATGTCTCTGACACAATTTGTTTATGATTATGATAACAATATGTTTATAAACATACAGATTTCAAGTATTTTTGCGTGATGTAATTAATTAATTAAATATGTGCCTGTACATGTCTATGAAAGATACACGATTTTGATGGGTCAGTGTTTGGGAGTGATGAGGAAAATTGCAAGAAAGTTTGTTATTTGTACGAGAAATATACACTGGCGACGAAAATAATTGTCATGATGAAACAAATGAGCGGCATTCTGCAGGTGCATAAAGTGTCGTCCAGTTTGCACAGGCTAATCAGGGACGACACTTTCCGCCTAGACTGGATTTTTATTTAAAGAGTCTTCCTTAAAATGAAAAATTCCATAAAGTGCCAGACAAAAGGCGACTCTTTACACACATGCATTAAGCCCCGTTATCCCAGAGCTTGGCTTTAATTTACAATGTTTTCGAAGTTAATTTACAATTGTGATTAATTTGATCATTGATAAAATGACAGTGTAAGAAATGTACAAGACTTCGTATGGTTGGAGTTGAGTGATGTTTTTGTACTGTTTGAGGCGGAAATGCTTGTTTGTTGCTAAGCAATCTCACAGTTCTTGTTGCTTGTGATACCCTTTCATGTTGTTTTCTCGTTTTAATTGAGACGGGTTGTTTTTATTAAATTGCTTTGATTTGTTGTACTGTTATTTTTGCTTTTAGTTGAGTATGTATGAGTTCAACCACTGAATTAGAATCTCATGTTCAAATAAAATCCTTAACACCTGCTATACATTTTTTTTTTAATGTATGAACATTTCAATAAATACCTTTTATGTATTAGTTTGCTATAAATATTTCAACTTATGTGAAAGCATTCAGGAAAAAGTAATTCTCTGCATGTTTTATTCCATAATAATGGACCTTTCCCTGTTTTCCAAACTTCTATTCAAAATGCCTACCCAGCAATCGTTAACATTGTTATTTCCCTTTGTTTGATAAATTATTCACAAGAGTAAAAAAAATCTAATTGATTTAACTTGGTTTATTCTAAATTAGGTGATTTAAGTGCATTGATTGGGAATGTTTTTTATATTAATTTGCGTAAAATTTACAATTGGGAATAGGTCTGTTACATTGCAGCTGCATAATATCTCTGATCACAATGTCCATTGATATGGGTTCACAATACAAAGTATTTTCAGTGCATTGTGTACATAAAACATGGACATATTCACTGAATAACAATATCACTGCCATTTTTTTCAAGTTTGAAAACATAAATACATACTTAGTATATTTTCAATTGAAACAAAAATATCATTATTCATTTAACATTGTATTATGTGAATCTGGAATAAGACATAAAACTTGGAATGGACATCATTTTGGTGATTTTCTCAAACAAAACTGTTCATTTCACATTCTAAATGCATTTTTGTAATATTCTGTCTATACAATTAGTATAATGCACACTTTTCCAAGACTTTTTTTAATTAAAGTGACTGTATTCTTTTAACACTTTAATGGTATTTTGAAACTGTGTTTATACATGCATGGACACGGTTTCATTTAGTTTGGATTTGAAAAAAAATCCCATTTAAAATTCATGTATGTATGTCAGTGTCTATTTTACTTATTATTAGTCAAAATTAATAAATACAAAAGTTAAAACTGCATATAATGTATTGCTGTAAAAATACAATTTCATTCAAAGATTGATGTCTTATAACAACTTTACATAATAGTTTGTTAATATCAGTATCTTCTCATATTTTGTGTTATATTAATTTTCAGTAAAAAATTTACATAAAAAAAACATATAATTCATTCCATTACTCCTCCAATAACAGATGCCAGCAAGCGGGCCTCAATTCCCCCCAGTCGCACAGGCTCCCGGATGGCAGCCCCAATGGCCATGGCAACAGGGGTCAGTCTTCTTGACGACCTTGTGCCCTCCGCCCACACGCCCAAGTCTGCGCCCAGCCAGGCCAGTCAGAGACCCAGCCCACCACCGGGCGAGTAAGTAATCTGGACACAAATTTTCAAAGGGCCATAACTCCCTTCGGGTTTGGTTTAATTAAAAACCAATGGTTCCACTGTGTTTGTCTCAATGAGATCTTTCAAATGATGTATAACACTTGTATATTTATAACAAATGAACAAATGACTTTCTGATGCTATCTGGAGTAGTCTTGATTTCTTGTAATTAATCTTTTGCAGCTCAGATACACATTTTGACCCTTTGTTGTCCCCTAGAAAGTTAAATTAAATTAAAGAACTTTCTTAATTGATTCAAGTTTTAGAGGCTTCATTTCCAACCCTAAGATACTGATGAGTAGCAAACAGCAGAAACCTGAACAGCCATTGAGTTACTCCCAGGCTGTTCTGGTTTTATGCTGGTTGCATATAGCCATTTTCACTTTCCTTCTGAGCAAGAAAGGGTAAATAAAATATTTTACGTTCTATAACTTCATGAGGGCTTTATATTCTAAATCTTGCGTAATCTGTATGATTTGAAATATTGTTTAGTATGATGACAAATTAAAACTTTTAAAACTATACAAGGAAAAAGGCCTGATTTATATTCGCTTATTGCTTATTCCTTATGTCTGGAACTACGTTAGCAATATTCATGATTACCTTACTTGTCTGTCTTTGTCCATTCATTTCTGACTTTTGTCTCTTAATCAGATAAATGAAACAATAACGTCCTTCACTTTTGTTTATGATATTACCAAAATTGAAGTAAATAAACTGAAAATGATATGCATCTTGACATATCACATAATTATGTATATAATAATTATTCAATTTATATAATTTAGAGCCATTTCTCAACAGAAATTATGTCATCAACATAAGCAATTTAGCCAAAAAAGCCTTAATTACTTGAGACCCAAACAGTATTACAAATTCATTGTATAAACCCGAGAATCTGTTTCTTAATTTACAATTCGCATGGCTTACAGACCTTTGCTTATTCATTGAATTTGTTTTCGCTAAATATTGCCACAGAAATTTTCCCAAAATGAAACCAATATTTCTCAAAAATCGCCAATAAAAAGATTACTTACAAAACATTTTAATTAAATTGATTGTAAGATGAAGCTTAAATAGCACTTTATATGATAAAATTGCAGTCCCAAATCGTGTTTTACTGATAAATCATTGTAATAATGTTATATTTTGATAATATTTACTATAATTAATTTTCCCCAATATCATGGTTTGTGGTGCTTTTTTTCCAAATCCGAAAGCAACAGGCTGTAAAATAAAAGACAAACAAAAATCAGTGTACCGGTAATTTTTATGTATTCAATCCATTCACTTGTTTGTACATGAACTCTGGGACAAGTCCCTGTCAATGTTTGCCTTCTAGATCTGTCGTAAAAGATTTTATACATGAACTTTTTTTAATCCAAAGATTTTGTCCGTATCAATGAAAATTATCTTGTGTATGATTATTTTGTAAGATTATGCAAACAAAGTTCAGTTTTATCAAATGCTTCAAAGTTGTTATGGGCAATAGTATTCTAACATAATTCAATTATAATTATAAAAAAAAACAAACAAACAAAATAAAGCCATAGTATCAATATGAAAAGAAGCGTTGTCAATTTACAAACAAAATATTAATGAATATGCCAAAGTTTGTTATATTATGTGGCATAATGGTTCCTTTTACATGCAGTACAAATAAAATATGTAAACATGGCTATTTTCATCGTATTTTCACTATATATGCATTTATAAAATCTACTTAAGATAACAATTGACAACAGCACTAGACACACAAAAGGCTCTTATTTTAATTGAATCACCTTTTCTTGATTGGACAGCTGTGCCAAATATTAGCGTATGACAGTTTGGTCACATATCCTTACAGGTTGCAACCCAGCGTTATTGGTCTTAGGCGACAAAACACTATGCAGATCTTTCACAACCATTGCTCATGCTGTCCTAATAATGAGCAAGTCAAAAAACAAACAAAGCCCAGGTGAAAATATTGCACCAGTCTGTCTTGCAGTGTAAGCAAATTGCACAAGTTTGAAAGCAAGGCTTATTTGGTTCAGAGACTATTATGCACCAACTTTTACAAAGCATTTGTTTGCATTGGAAAAAAAGCTCATTTATAAGCAGGTGATAGAAAAACAGAGAAACGGGAATTTTTTTTTCCCCCAAAAAATGTTATTTATGCACTCATCATCTACAGTTGCTGGAAGGTATATTTTGATTGGCCTGTCCATTTTGTTTTTGTGTTGGTTCATTTATTTGTATAACATCAAGAAGGCTTCCAACAAATCTTTGATACTTGAAAGGATGATGACTTTGAATACTATCAACTCACCCGCAATACCTGACATCATTTTGACCTTGACATTGACCTTCATTTGGATTTGCTCACATTCAGAAGATCCAAATTCTTGGTTAACCCAAAATTATGTGTTGTGTCCAACATCAATAATGATTCCTACAAAGTTTTGATACTCGCATTTCGTTCAATGGTATCTTTGGATTCTAAATTCTTTGTTAGACCAAAATGACGTGTTTTTTCTTACGTCACTACCGCTTTCTCCAAAGCTTTCATACTTGAGATTGACCTACTTTTGGACTTCAATTCATACTTAAAAAAAGTTCTGATGTTTCTCTTTGACCTGTCCTTTCCTAATGCACAGTGAGTGAAATGCAGAATTTTGGTTTAATTTATAAAAAAAAGTTCATGTACATTTTAGCTTCTTGATATGGTTGTGGTGCACAGACTTTGCTCTTTTGTAGCAAAAATGTTTCTTTTTCACTTGTGCAACAATATCAGTATTGATGTTAAGTATTTAATTAAGTGTTTGACATCTCTAAATTCAGCGTGTTAAAAATATCGTAATGATTTTGTAACAATTAATTTTTTTTTAGCTTAGAAGCATAATCTGCATAAAAAATGCCCAAATGTGCACTGAGTCGTTTGTTTTCACGAAGGACATAAATACATTGCAATTTGCTGTTCTGAGACAGCTAGAAAAGTGCCCAATTAAAAAAAATATATATATTACAAAATCAATTTACATATAAATCTTTAAGAATGACTTTAAATAACAGAAGAATTCCCAATTACCTTATCATTTAGAACTTGCCATCTTATAAACACAGAACTAGAGTCCATTTCAACCAGACATAAAACAAAGTCCATTTTTTTCTTCCAGTATTCTCCACAAGCCCCAACCTCCGACCCAGTTAGCTCCCCTGCACCGCAGCATGAGTTTCGACCAGATGCGACCGGGCGACAGAGTGATGTCTCCTGCAGTGTCAGCTTGCGGCCACTCCAATGCTGGCCAGGAGTTGTGCTATCTCTGCCACCAGAGGGCGCGCCGGAACATTCCGGTCTCGTTCGCGGAGGAACGTCGACAGAGAGAGGAGGAGGAGGACCGTCTGCTACAGCAGTACCAGTACATGAAGGACGCAGAGAATGTGCTCGGGGAACAGGTGGGCAGTCTGGATTTAGTCTTTGTTGAGATTCATATTTAAGTATCAGAAGGCAAAGATCTTGGATCTATGCCCCATGACTGCAAACTTTCTTAAGTTAAATCTTGCTCAATCAATGACCTCAGGTGGTGGAGTTATATATCCGGTAGCGATGAATCATTTGGGGCACATTCTGGGAAAACTTGGCTTAATGCATGTTCGCTAAGTGTCATCCCAGATTAGCCTGTGCAGTCTGCACAGGCTAAACAGGGACGACACTTTATGCTTTTACGGTATTTTTCGTGGAAAGGAAGTCTCTTCTTGGCAAAAATCCAGTAAAGGCGGAAAGTGTTGTCCCTGACTAATCTGGGACAACACTTAACGCACATGCATTAAGGCCCCTTTGCCCAGACCACTGCTTCAGCAGTACCAGAACATGAAGGACGCAGAGAACGTGCTCGGGGAACAGGTAAACAATTTCAGCTGCAGTACTTGTGTTAACATTTTGTTGAGAGTCATACGAGCCACGCTTGGGAAAATGGGGCTTAATGCATGGCTGAAAATATTGTCAATCAAAGTCTATTGATTGGTCAATTGATATGAGCCTTGCTCTGCGACAACGGAGCTTAAATCATGTGCATCAAGTGTCAACCAAGATAAGCTTCTTTTTTGCGCACGGGCTAATCAGGGCTTACACTTTCCTCCAAGAGACTTCCTTTAAACAAAAAAAACCCTACAGTTGAATGTGTTGTCCTTAATTAGCTTGTGCCAACTGCACACACACTAATCTGGGACGACACTTTACGCACATTCATTGAGCCCTATTTGCCCAGAGCAAGGCTCATATATTTTACTGATGACCATGATTAATATAGTTTCAGTAAGAAAAAACAAGAATCTTGTATGTTTTTTTCAGGAGATGAACATGGCGAAGAGAAACAATCTGCAGAAAATGGCCGCCTTCAATCTGGGAGTGTCAGAGGCAGTGCATCAGAAGAAACGGGAACGTGACACGAGTTTCCATGTACGTATAACTGTGAGCAGAGGGCGGTGATTTACAAATCATGGGGTTGAAATGGGTGTGAAACTGTTGTATCTTATTATGATATGTTTAACAGTTACAATAGTTTTGTCCTCAACCCAAAAAATAGCATTTTTCTATGTATTTTATTGGCTTTAAAATATGAAATTGCTTTTTTTAAATGTTTAAGAAATTTAATTGACCGTGCATACACATACCTGTGAAAAACCAGCAAGAATTGAAAAAAACAAAACATTGAAAAACAATTTTGTTTAATATACAATATTCCAGTTTCTGTGTAAATGAATCAAGAGTTAAGTGATATGTACAAATATTTTGTTTCATAATTTATTAATTACATGATCATCAAAATATCATTTCTAACAACAACATGAAGTTACAGTTCCATGGGCTTAGCCAGTTTTTCAGATAATTATATCATACTGTACGATAATTTGTGATGATTGGTTTGGGATTTCCTTTTTATTCCAAAAAGTGTTTTTACATAAATTATGTTCTATACCTATTTCAAATTCAGAATGGACATCCGGCGGTGAGAAAAACTTTGACAAAAATATATAACATAAACTTCCTTATATCTAGGTTTTCTTGCTATGCACATTTTACCTGAAGTTCAATAGGGGTTGATTAGAAGTCATTATTAAAATGTATTATCATATCGTTAAAATCATGGACATTTTTCATTTTAAGTAAAATTCATATTTCATATTCATAGCATATAGGCCTTGATTCCAATCATAAACAAACAAGCATGTACAGACCTATAAAGCCCTGTGTGTGGGAAGGAACCTCCAGCATGACTAGAATATGAGTCGTGTTCGGAGAAAACTGGGCATAATGCATGTGCGTAAAGTGTTGTCCCAGATTAGCCTGTGCAGTCCGCTCAGGCTTATCAGGACGACACTTTCCGCCTTAACTGGATTTTTGCTAAGAAGAGACATCATTTAAACGAAAAATTCCATAAAAGCGGAAATTGTCGTCCCTGATTAGAATGTGCGGACTGCACAGGCTAATCTGGGACGACACTTTACGCACATGCATTATGCCCAGTTTTCTCAGAACACGANGGGGGGTGGGGGGGGGGGGGGGGGGGGGGGGGGGGGGGGGGGGGGTGATTTACCAATCTGGGGATTGAGTGTGAAACTGTTGTACCTTATGAAGATATGTTAAACAGTTACAATTGTTTTGTCCTCACCTCATAAAAAAAGCATTTTTGTATGTATTTTATTGGCTTTAAAATATGAAATTGTTAGGCGTAAATATGTAAGAAAGTTAATGGACAGTTAATACCTGCGTTAAACCAGCAGGAACTAAAGCTAAAAAAAAACCAACATTAAAAAGCAATTTTGTTTAATATAAAATATCCCAGTTTCTGTGTAAATGAATCAAGAGTTAAGTGATATGTACAAATATTTTGTTTCATAATTTATTAATTACATGATCATCAAAATATCATAGCTAATAACAACATGCAGTTACAGTTCCATGGGCTTAACCAGTTTTTCAGATAATTATATCATACAGTATGATAATTTGTGATGATTGGTTTGGGATTTCCTTTTGATTTCCCAAATTGTGTTTACCTAAAATATGTTCAATACCTGTTTCAAATTCAGAATGGACATCCAGCGGTGAGAAAAACTTTGACAAAAATATATTACATAAACAACATTTTTCATATATCTAGGTTTTCTTGCTATGCACATGATGCTTGAAGTTTTGTAGGGGTTGATAAGAACTCGTAATTACAATTTATTATCATATCTTTCAAAGCATGGACATTTTTCATTTTAAGTAAAATTCATATTTCATATTCATAGCAAATAGGCCTTGATTCCCATCATAAACAAACAAGCATGTACAGACGTATAAAGCCCTGTGTGTGGGAAGGAACCTCCAGCATGACTAGAATATAAGTGTGTCTTCAGTGCTGTGTTTACTGTCATAACAAATGAGACCGGTCATGCGAAAATGGGTCTTATGCCATATACTGGCCAGCATAGTTCCCGACAAGCCAGTGCATTCTCGCAGTCTGCTCAGGAGCTACCCTGTCCGCTATAAAGTTACGCGAGGTGCTAATGCACAGGCTGGCTTGGAGCTACGCTGACTTCATATGACATAAGACCCCTTTTCGCCTGACATGATTCAAGTTTAGAAAGGATAACAAGAATAGTCTTTGAAAGATATTGTGTAGTTTCATAGTAGAAGGCAATGCAACGATTAAATAATATTAATTAAACAACTTGCCTGAGTTATATATACACACTTTTAGTAAAAACAAAAATGTTGGAAAGTTTAAGTCTATATAGGTTAAAGTGTTTTTCACACAGCATGATTTACCATTTGATCATTATAATGAAAAAATCAACAAAATCAATTCATTTATAAATTTTCATTTATTATGCTTCATTATAGAACATATAGAGGATATTTCTTGGTTTTGGTACATTATCAATTATAATTCACTAGTGATTAGAGGAAATATTGATTTTCTGTGATCACGAGTGAATACAACTTGATAAACTACTTTAAACCAACACATTTTCTTTTTATTAAATGCTTTTACACTGTTTATTTATTTTAAACCGGAGGATTCTGCTGGAATAAGGACGCTTGAAAACAATGTCATTTTACAGGGGAGTAGTGAAAATTATCGATAATTTCACTGTTATTTTCCACTGTTTTAAACCGTATATTTATCGTCTTTATATCACTGATATTTCCCTATAAATCACAGAAAAGCATTAAATAAAACACAATAACTGCATGTAGTTGAATTGGTGGGTTTTGCTCTTTTGTTGTTGTAATCATTGTATAATGTTGCTTTGGTAATTGGTTACATTCTGTATTCTAAGTTTCTGTCACAGATCCGCAGAAATCTGGTTTATCAGCTCTTTTTGCATATATACTTAACGTATGAGCCTTGCTCTGTTAACCCTTTGCATGCTAAGAAATTTGTCGTCTGCTAAAATGTTGTCTGCTAAATTTATAAAATTAGCATTTTCTTTGATTTTTTTCAAAGAATACTATCAGAATAGCAAACAGTTTGGATCCTGATGAGACGCCACGTTGTGTGGTGTCTCATCTGGATCTAAACTGTTTGCAAAGGCCTTCAAAATCCGGTTCCAGCGCTCAAAGGGTTAAAAGGGGTTTAATGCATGTGCGTAAAGTGTCTTCCCAGATAAGCCTGTTCAGTCCGCACAGGCCAATCAGGGACAACACTGTCTGCCTAAACAGGATTTTCGCAAAGAAAAGACTTCCATTAAATGAAGAATACAATTAAGGAGGAAAGTGTCGTCTCTGATTAGCCTGTGCGGACTGCACAAGCTAATCTGGGACGACACTTTACGCACATGCATTAAACCCCCTTTTCACAGAGCGAGGCTCATATNCTCAGTCTTTCTTAACCTTCACTGTTTAGCACTCAGTCTTTCTCAACTTCCACTGTTTATCATTCAGTCTTTTTTAACTTCCACTTTTTATCACTCAGTTTTTCTTAACTACCACTGTTTATCATTCAGTCTTTCTTAACTTCCACTGTTTATCATGCAGGTTGAGCACAAGGAAACCGTGAAAGCCAAGAGGCAGTCTGACGAGGAATTCCTGGAGCGTCTAGAACAAGTACAGCTAGCTGAGGAGTAAGTAATGAGGCCCGCTGGTTTTCTGTTGGTTTTGGTGGATTTTTTAATGATATATTGTATAATTTCTGGTGCAAGCAACATACATTGTTTTACTTTTGTTCTACAAATCAAGATTAAAAGCATCTGCTGTTTTTTTTTTGCTGATTGCAAAAGTTAAGTTTTATCTGTAAATCTTAAGACTTAAAACCATCATTGTTGACACCCATGGTATAATTATGTTCTGTTGTCACCACATTCTATTCCATCAGGGAACTGGCTGACAAACTTTCGTTTTCATGTAATTTGATGAGCCAACTCTTATAACAGCTTGTTTGGTGCATTAAAGGTGTGCAGCGGTTGAATTGATGGGTTGAATTTCCCTTCAGATGTCTCTTTTATTATTCATGACCGCGAAATTTTGCTTGCCTAATCTCCAGCGGTCAATCAAGATCATGGCGTATTTGAGTGAATGTAGGTTCCAACATTGGAAAATTATTTGCTCTAATTGCATCTTAAAAATACACTGGCTTATCTAAAGTGTTTATAAGCAGATAACCCTTTCCCGCTTAAAAGCAATTTGAAAATGGCTACATGCAACCAGCATAAAACCAGAACAGCCTGCGAGTAACTTGCAGCCTGATCAGGTTTTATGCTGTTTGCTGCTCATCAGTATCTTGGAGTTGGAAATGAATTTTATTTTATTTTCTAAGAGACTTGAAACAAGTCAACGTGTGTATCTGAGTGGTTAAAGGATAGGTTTTTTTTAATACTTAGATGGCGATGTGACTTGCATTTAAAAAGTTCTTAAGTCATATGATGTGATTATTTACATGCATACATTGCCTGCTATATTTCAGCCTGGCTATTCAGCGTGAACAGTTCATGAGGGAGAAGGCAGAAGAACAAGAGAAGTACAAGAAGGCTCTAGAGACACAGGTAGGATACTCTACACTATAAATGAACCGCGCTCTGCGAAAACTGGGCTTTATGCATGTGCGTAAAATGTCGTCCCAGATTAGCCTGTGCAGTAACCACTGGCTTATCGGGGATGACACATTTTGTTTAGACAAATTTTCGTTTAGATATGACTTCCTTTAAACAAAAAATTTCATTATAGCTAAAAGTGTTGTCCCTTTTACGAACATGCATTAAACCTTGTTTTTCCAGAGCCAGGCTTATATTTATTTGGCTTAATATATGAAATCTTGTTTGCAGTGGTTTTATACATCTTTTCTGATTTGTTCTCTCCATGTTTTATGTTTTAACTTTTAAATTTCATATTGTATGTCATTACTTTTCACCTTAAATATCAAACATCATCAACAGGTTTGCTACTCCAGCTAGTGTAACCCTTTCTTACTTATTTGTTTCTTCATTATGCACATTGAATTTTTATTTTCTATCATTATATCATTGAAAATGACTTACATTTCTCCTGCTATTATTTCAGTATTATAAATAATCAACATTGTATCCGTTTTCATAGAACATTGAATCTTTCCATCATTAACATAATTTTATATAAATTTATCCCTTGAAACAATTCTTTTTTGCTTTTTCTGTTGTTTTTTTTTTCATCATCTTTTGCTAGGCTTTTTCTCTTTCATGCAGCAACCTCACATTTTCTTAATAAATCAATCTCTCAAACTGTAATATACTTCCAAACTTTCATATCATCTGTACCGTCAACCCTCTCTATCTCTTTCTCTCTCTCCTTCCTTACCTCCCCGCCCTCGACCAGGTCCGTATCCGGGTAAAGTTTAACGTGCTGGACGACATGTACCCAAGACCCGTGGGCAACCTTTCTGAACCCTCTGAGAGCTTCAGCAACCTGCGTCTCCCCTATCTCACCACCCTCCGACCCTTCTCTCAGCCCAACCCGACCAGGCTCAACGAGGACTGGAAACCTTTTGTAGGACGGGTAACACCTTTCTCCTCTTCTGTTTCATACTCCCTTTATTTCTTTTCTGTGCCGCTGTTATTCCTTGCATTTCTCTCTGTTTACTTGGTTTTATTATAGGAATAATTATTATCACTTTTACAATCATGACTATTATTAACATCATCATCGTCATAATAACCATCATTGTCATCATTGTCGTCGTCATCTAAGTCATCGGTTTCTTTGTCCTCATCATCATCAGCATGAATTATTATTGTAAAAATACTTTTTTTTTCCTTTTAAATTCGGCTCGTGTGTTAGAATCATCTTCAGATACTTTAATGAGCTGAGTGTTGTTGGGCTTTTAACCCTTTGAGCGCTGGAACCGGATTTTGAAGGCCTTTGCAAACAGTTTGGATCCAGATGAGACGCCACAGAACGTGGCGTCTCATCAGGATCCAAACTGTTTGCTATTCTGATAGTGGTCTTAGAAAAAAAATCGAAGAAAATGCTAATTTTAGAAATTCAGCAGACAACATTTTAGCAGACGACAAATTTCCCAGCATGCAAAGGGTTAATGTTAATTGAACTTCTATGTTAAGTAATGCATTTAATTGTTTGGTATTGCATTGGTTCTTCATATCATCTACATGAAGTAACCTATTTATTTGCTTGGTTAACATTGCTATCGCACAATAAAATTTAAAAAAAGATTTGTTATGAAGGAATAACTTGTTAAACATAGGTACACTATTATGCATACGTCATTGCAGTGCAATAATCACTGTTTGAAAAGAAAAGAAATTAAATATACCCAGACTGGCATTCTTGCAATGTGCCAGTATAGCACTTTACAAATCTGGGTACCTGTGNTCCACTGTAGAATATATAGTGGATTTGTTTGTGTCCACAAATGTGAAAATAGGCGTACTAACTGAACAAAGTAGGTAGAGGACCTCTATATGAGATGCTTCTGGGAAAACTGGGTTTAATGCATGTGCATGTGCAGAAAGTGTTGTCCCAGATTAGCACAGGCAAATCAGGACACTTTCTGCTTTTATGGTACAACACTTTAGCGAAAATCCAGTTAAGAAAGAAAGTGTTGTCCCTGATTAGCCTGTACAGACTGCACAGGCTAATCTGAGACAACACTTTACGCACATGCATTAAGCCCTATTTGTCTAGAGCGAGGCGTATATAACTTTGTAACAAGATATCTTACTACCTGGTAACTTATACTGGAATAAACTTTGCTCACAGTTCTTTCATTAGTGCTATTAAGTGCCATGATTTAAAATAACTAGGTAGAGGACCTCTTCTATCTCAGTTTCAGCCTTATCGCACTTTTCAAATTTACACTATCCTTCCACCTGCAGTTGCGATTCAAGCCGTTACAAGTTCCCGCCCGAGAACCAGACAAAGAGATGTTCGGTAAGAACGACATGACCAATGAGAAGATGGCCGAACGGAGACGTCGTGCGTACGACCTCTTCCAAGAGCAACAAGACCTCGTGGCTCAACGAAAGCGGGAAACGATCCTGAAACGCCTCGCTGAACAGAGGGAGGAGGAACAGGTGTTGGAAAAGACAAAAGACGAGTGAGTAGAAGGTTCTTGTCTATTATAATTGTCTATTAAGAGTGATAACCACATTGTTTTACAGGGGTAATCCTTCTCTGCTCATAAATAAATGTGAAAATGGCTATATGCAATCAGAACTATATCAGGCTATATGCGAGTTACTTCCAGGCTGTTCATTTGTAATGCTGTTTGCTGCTCATCTGTAAGTTTGGGTTGGAAATAAAGCATTTAAAACTTGAATCTATCAAGAAATGTGTTTGATTTTTCTAAGGGATGCAAACGTGTTTCTGAGTGGTAAAGTGTTAATTCTGAGTGGTAAAGTGTTAATTCTGAGTGGTAAAGTGTTAACCACTAAGATTTAATGAGTCTCGTTCTGAGAAAACTATATATGTACGTAAAGTATCATCCCAGATTAGCCTGTGCAGTCCATACATGCTCACCAGGGACGACATTCTCCGCTTGTACGGAATTTTTATGTCCCCCAGTCTATACTGGGGGACATATTGTTTTTGCCCTGTCTGTTGGTTTGTTGCTTTGTTGGTTTGCAGAAATTTTAACATTGGCCATAATTTTTGCAATAGTGAAGATAGCAACTTGATATTTGGCATGCGTTCGTATCTCATGGAGCTTGCACATTTGAGTGGTGAAAGGTCAAGGTCATCCTTCAAGGTCAAAGGTCAAATATATCGGTCAAAATTGCTCAAGAGGGGACATAGTGTTTCACAAACACATTTCTTGTTTGTTTTAGGAATGTCTGTTCCAGTCTGGATCTGGATTTTTGTTTAGAAGAGACTTTCTATAAACAAACAAGAGATGTGTTTGTCAGAAACACAATGCCCCCTAATGCGTCGCTTTGAAAATATTAATTTTTTTACCTTTGACCTTGAAGGATGACCTTGACCTTTCACCACTCAAAATGTGCAGCTCCATGAGATACACATGCATGCCAAGTATCAAGATGCTGTCATCAATAATGCAAAAGTTATGAAAAAACTTTAACCTAGGTTAAAGTTTTAAGACAGACAGACAGAAAGAAAGACACACACAATGACGGACAGACAGGCGGAGGCCAAAAACAATATACCCCCTCTTCTTTGAAGAAGGGGGCATAAAAATTCCATAAAAGCATAAAGCTAGGTTCGTCCCTGATTAGCCTGTGTGAACTGCACAGGCTAATCTGGGTCGGCACTTTAAGCATATGCATTAAACCCAGTTTTCCCAGAATGAGGCTTAACCACCCTGTAAGATCGATGTGGCATTGTGGATATGGTGTCTGCCTAGCGATCAGGAGGTCACGGGTTCGATCCACACAGTGCGAGCATTCTTTAGATCTCCCCCATGGATTCGAGAGTGTTTCAAATAAGCCATAGGCTTTTGATGCAATCGAGCTCAAATTAATAGGTTTAAACTAACCATACTCTCCTGTACCCCCTGCAGGATGATGGATGACCGAGCCAACAAGTTCCAGCGCCGCACAAACCTGCGCCAGCGGCTAGAGTCGGACTGGACGCGCGCCACTGTGCTGAAGAAGGAACGTCTGGAGGAGGATAAGCTGCGCGCGCTGAGCCCGGGCATGCTGCTCCACGAACAGTGCGATAAATATAACCGATGCGGCCAGTGCAAGCGGCAACTCAAGAATTGCGGAGAGTCCAATCTATGGAGCGAGTCACGCTATATTCCAGGGTCACGACTCATGGTGTAATTGTTGGGTGATTGCTAGTGGACTTTTTTTTACTTTTAAAATAACATTGTATTGTTATGTGATCAGTATTTTTTTAATGATTTTTTTTGCTGCATAATACCTTATGAATAAAATGTTTGGGTACCCCTTGATTATCAAGTTCTTGTTCAGTTTTTTTTTATTTTGCACCTATTACCCTTGCATTAAGTTTGTTTTTGCTTTACTTTTAATTATTGACTGTAGAATAAAACAAGTTGAAACTGGTTTTATGTTAAATAATGTTTAATATTGTAACAGCATCATTATAGAATATATCTCTAGTTTTGACACTTAAAATTGCATTTATGTGTTGAAGAATGCTCATTGTTGGGTCCCATATTTCTTTCACTGCTAATTATGCTTAAATTCAATATTGTGTGTAATATTATTTTTTATAAGTGAGTTTAACTAGATTCCTGTAATAAGAACATTATCTGAATACCTCATCTTGTGATTTAACGTTATTTAAAATAATAAATTTTAACAATTGCTATTGAATATTTCAGGTTTATTCAATGATGCCTTAACATTTTGTTGTTTTTAATACTTACATTTAAAAACAAGTGTCATACTTGTATGCATAAACTGTTATGCCTTAATTAAATATTTGTTATGAATAAAATGTGATATTTATATCAAAATACTGTGATAAAACTTATATAATGGTTAGCATATTATGCTTCTAATCATTTCATGCATTGATAAAGCTGCATATTAATGTATAGTTGCCAACTCTACAAGTGATACAATTGACAGAAAAAATAATCTTTTCGAGTTATTTCTGTTTTATTTTTTATTTGATCCTCATACTTTTACAAATCTTTTAACAACTCAAGAGATATTAAAATAAAATGTGGGGATTTCCTTTTTTTTCAAAATTGTTGAGTAAAATAACATTTTGTTGATGAATGGTCCATTTACAATACTAAAACATAAATCGATCACATAGTTTCGGCGTTTAGCTTATATTAGTCTTAAATATACTTGTATATTACCCCTCGCAGTATTTTGTGTTGTCTGTGATATTAAAATTGCATTTGCTGTTGCCTAGTTACCATTTGCTGTTGCCTAGTTACCAGTTTATGTTGTTGTTCGCTTGAGCTGCTTATATATCATGAACAGTTTGTTTGTGCTACAAATGATTATGGTCAAATTGGATTGAATGAAATTATGTTGGTTTATGAATTATGCATGTAAATGCTTTGTTGTTTGCAGAAAAACAATTGTTTTCTTGAGCTACTGTATAAACTATAAAAATCTAAAATGTATTATATGTTATTGTATATAAAAAGACTGGCAATACATGTATGTGACTTCAACAATGCATTTTAAGATAACAAAACATACATGTAAATAAAATAAAATAAATCACTTTTCATGGTTTTATAGTAAACACGTGGCATTGTTTGTGCTTTAATGATGCATGCATTTGTTTTTCCTTTCACCTAACTGCCATTTTCTGTTGCATAACTCAAGAATTACATGAATTTGTAAGTTTGTTGTTTTACTTTCAAACATTGTTTATTCTAAAAAGCTATATTTGTGTAAGAGTTTCATTTTTGCTTTGTTACAGGGTTGCGTTTTATACTTTAGCACCATTGATTTTGTGCTAGGCATACATATATCTTTAAATATATTTTATTAATTGAATTGTAACTTCTACATAAATGGATGAATTGTAATAAAACCCCTCAATTCTGAATCTTGTGTTCTGCTCATGATTTTGCAATTTCTAGATTATTTTATTTATGCCCTTCAACATTCATTGCTGTATTGATAACTTTATTGTTTATCTTTCTTTAAGCTAACCAGAGAACAACATGCCCCTGGTGATCTTTGGTGATTGTCTTTTGTCCGTCTTCAACATTGGAGCCGTGCTCTGTGAAAAAAGGGTTTTGATGTGAAAAGTGTCGTCCCAGATTAGCCTGTGCAGTCTGCCACTTGTCTTCTAAACCGGATTTTCATTGAGAAGTCTTTCTCTAAACGAAAATATCATAAGCGGAAAGGGTCATCCTTGATTAGCATGTGCAGTCCGCCACTTGTCTCCTAAACTGGATTTTCATTAAGAAGTCTTTCTCTAAACGAAAATATCATAAGGGGAAAGTGTCATCCCTGATTAGCCTGTGCTAATCTAGGACGACACTTTACGCATTAAACCACCTTTTCACAGAGCTCATTTAGATTATGAACATTCTAGAGGTCATATTAACTTCCCCTTTTTCATGAAAATATGATATCTTGATCGAGTTTGAAACCTTGGTACGGAGTTAAAATCTATATCACTAGGTCAAATTAAGAAAAAGCTTGTGAACACTTTTCCCAATCATAATGAAAGTTGCTCAGAACATTTATTCTAATATCTCAGCTGAGGTCCAAGAAAGGTTCCAGTTCATTGAATGACATGGCAACCAGTCGGCGGGGCAGTATTCCTTATATGAAGTCAAACCTTGTGAACACACTAGAAGACATTTTTTTACCAAATGACATGAAGCTTGCTTAAAACATTAAGTTTTAATGATAATGGCTCCAGTTAGAACATTTGTTTTAATGATAGTGGTTCCGATTCTTTGAAAATCATGGCTGCCAGGGGGGCAGTACCTTATATGGTTGTAGTGGAACCTTGTGAACACTCTAGAATGGAAATGTTTTCCCAATCTTGAAACTTTGCTGCCAGAGAGCAGAGCTTGTGAAAACTGCTGCCTTGAACAGATAAGTCATTTATGGTCTTAATGGGCGCATTTGGCTCTATTTTTCATGAAAATCTGAATTGTTTAATAGTAACAGGATTTCGTTTAGCTAATTGCCAAGTCTGGCTGAAGTTGAAAAAGTACAACAGCGAAAAACAAATTTGTAAACAGTACTGATAATAGTCATAATACTCTCAAAGGCACTTCTAACGCAACACTTATAATTTAAATTTCTCAAGAATGACTCAAGATTTGAACTAGAAATTTTACAAATAGTGGTTTAAGAACTCTTTTTACCAAGTTGAATTAAAATCATTTATCCATAATACCCTCAACACACCTTGGATTTAAAAATATATTTTTTGTTTACACTTTACGTATTAAAAAAAGTCATTTAATGTGTTTATTAAGAACACTACAATATTTGAAATAGTCTTAAATAATTATACAAAATACAGTCAAACCATCTATTTTCGTCAGCATGATATTTTGTAGTTTTTCAAAAAATGACAATTTTGTCAAAACGTTAATTCGCTGAGTTCTGATTTTGGAAAAAAGGAATTTGCATCGGTCATTTTCATATGTGTTTGTAACACTAGTCCGCAATAAATCGCGGCAGGAGAGGAGGGTAACTTGGGAGTCACTTGCAGGAGGTTGGCCCTGTGTATCACATGCCAATTCACTAGTCTTTCGTTATCAGGTTATAGTAACTGGCCCTTTGTATTGTATCCCAATTCACTAGTTTATTGTTACAATCATCAAATTTGTGGGATTTAACATCATCATCTTTTAATTGCGTTTACTGTCTTTGATCCAATGCATGTTGGCTGTATAACCTTTAACATCACTAAAAATACACACAATGGGTAATTAAGTTGTTAACAATTAGCGCTAATTTTAACTATTTTACTCAATTAAACGAAGTAAATGCTATCGAAACAGCTTAACTGCATTAGCGTTTTACAGTTAATGTAAAGTGTCAGTCAGGTGAACAGTTTAGTGTACTCCACTTTGTGTAATAACCAAATTTATCCAGATTACGAAACAGACGCAGGATGTATGCGTGGATTACGTTGGATATTAATTCCCTTCATGCCAACGGTAATTCAGTCTTAATTTAAACATTGGACATAACTATTCGTTATGATCAGAAATTCGTTTACCCGTCTACTGACGAAATATACAAAAATTTATGTTTGGCGAAATAATAATGGTTACACAGTAGCAAAAAAAAGTTAAATAAACAATTTAGCCTTCGGAACTCTTATCAACTGGCCTGATTCAAATTCATTATATTACCTAAATTGAATCCATTTAAAGGCTCACACTCACTATTTTGCAAGAAGAATGACACTCAAAACTACTTTCAAGTTTATTCACACATTTTTTTAAACAGAAAGATGGACATTATGACACACCTTAACAACGTCCATTGCGTAACAACACATTACTGAGAATTTATCTGAATGTGTTGTGAAATATTTTCACAATGGAACCACAAATCTGCTATCACTTTTGATGCTTCTGCAGATCAATTTTGTACCAAGTATCTACCAATTATCAGAGACGGTAGTAAAGGAAATACTACAGGAACTAAAAGAACCAGATGAGAGTAAGAAAAGAAACAGAAACAATGAAGCATTAAAATATAAAATGACTAACAACAAACAATTACATCAAAACTCAATAATATCCGTTTTGTATGCATTACTAAAATACCTATAGTTGATGACAGACCAAGCATATTACTGTACATCTACGTTTCAAAATTCAGACAATATTCCAGAAAAAGTTACGTAAAATTGTATTCATTAATTATTATTTTTTATAAGATACAACCATTATTTTTTGGTTAAGAAATAATGCTTGCTTTACTGTTAATCATCATTTAATAAACTGCATAGTAAATGAGTAATTTAACAATTCTTATTAAGCCTCGCTCTGAAACCTGGTTTAAAGCCACACACCTTGAAATGAAGTACATGTTAATCAATACATATAGAAGCAATTTGAAAGTGTGCAAAATTTTTATTAAATCTATTGCCTAGTTAGCAAGTAATTTATTATTTTTTAACCGGGAATTACCGATTTTAAAACCGAAAGTAGGATTTCTATATAATACGTCCATTTCGACAAACGCGATTATTTGTAAGTTTTAAAGCGCAAAAAGATTGATTTCTACCTTGTAATCACCAGATATATTCTAATTTGCATAGATAAAATTAAATCTATAGCCTAGTTAGCAAGCAATTTATTATTTTTTCAAACGGTTCCGCTTTTAAAACCGAAAGTAGGATCTCTAGACGTATACGTCCATTTCGACAAACGCGATTATTTTAAAGTTTTAAAGCGCAAAAAAGACGGATTTCTACCTTGTAACCACCAGATATATTCTAATTGGCATAAATAAAACATGTTTCTTATTTATACTTAAATTTACCATGCCAAATAAGGTGTGTGGCTTTAATGCATGTGTGCAGTCTGCACAGGCTAATAAGGGATGATACTTTCCAATTTTGGAATTATATGTTTAAAGGAACTTTCTTCAAAATAAAAATCCGGTCAAGGCAGAAAGTGTCATCCCTGATTAGACTGAAGACTGCACAGGCTAATCTGGGATGACACTTTTTTGCTTTTTAGGTTTTCTGGAAACATGTTTGATGAAAACTTTAATGATATTGAATATCATATAAAAATGAAAACAGCTGTAACTTGCTTAATTTTGTACACAATGAGTTATGTTGCCCATGATAGTTATATCAAAACACTTATTATTATACTATACAACAATGCAATAACAATCCTGTATAACAGTTATGAGTTGTAGACATGAAGAGATGCTGATTAGTTTGAAATACATGTACATAGTATAAATAAAATAAAAGCAATAATAGTAACCAAATATGTCTTCCCATACCTTAAAAGCAATGGAATGCGATTATCAAATAATCATTTTATGTTTATGTTTTTTTTTTTAAAGAAAATTATTAAGTAAAAACAATACAATGCAAACAAAAACAAAAATAGGACACTGTTGAATGACATCATGGGAAATTGCCATCTCTGAACTCGCCCAGAAGAAATACAGTACCATACAAGGATAAGAAAAACAAAAGGAATATTGCTTATAAAAAACAAATAACTAGTAAAATAAACCAGAGGCAGTTCTAAAATGCATGTGCTGGGCTTAATGCATAAGCTGGGCTTAATGCAGGTGTGTCAAGCGTTGTCCCAGATTGGCCTTTGCAGTTTGCACAGGCTGATCAGGACAATATTTTACGCAAAGACTTGATATTCGTTAAGAAGGAACTTTCTTTAAATGAAAAAAAAACATAAAAGCGCAAAGTGTCGTCCCTGATTAGTCACTTTACGCACATGCAATAAGCCCCCTTTTCAGAGTGTGGCATTATTGTGTAGCAACTAGAATTTTAACCAAGTCGAGTCCAGAGATGGCAAAATGACCCATGAACAATTTGAAAAACAAATCTTTCACAAATTGCAAGACCTTCTCAGAAGGGCAGGAAATGTCAAATAGTCAAGGGCAGTTAAGTCAAATTACATAACAACACATCTGTCAAGCTCGAATAAATGGACATGACACTAATGACTCAATCAGCGTAATTTTATATTTGAAATCTGATCAGTGGCAAAGTTGGTGCAAACTGAAATTTACCAACAATGGCAACATATCGACAAGTACCACTAAAACTGTCTTAAATCACTAAATTAAGCTAAGAATACAAAGATAATGTCAAGTGTCAAGTCCATTTTTTCGAGATACTTTACTACAATCATCTTTAAGACATGTCACCATTCTAGCAATGACTGAGAAACAAGATGGCAAAATGTACCTAAAGATGATCAAGCTACATTGGGGGCCCAATAAAGTTAAACAGTCACTTTCAATTCTGTATTGTAATATTACATGTTTTTAAACTCAAATATTTCAACTGCATACACATGTACATGTATTAGCATCCAGAGAACATCATATTCTGTTTCAACAGGAAATTTAAAATTAAAACAACAAACAAATGTCAGAAAATAACCTTTTTGCAGCCCTACTTATGCAACCAGTATTGTGTACACAAAATGGATGAGTCAACTTACTCAACTATTTACTCCACTGGGCACACAATGTAGCTTTTACTCAACCTGGCAGTGTAGCAATTAAAGAAAGTCAGTATCGTCAATGGACAGCGCTGATTGCGCAACAAGGTGGGCGGGGTCATGAACACGTCCGTGGGACATCTCGCACCTTTTCACTCTTTCTCACCTCTCACACACTGTCACACTCTCTCAAACTTCCACTCACTGAAGCTCTAAAGAGTTGGGGCACTTTTACACATCTGTAAACAAAAATATACCTTGCAAAGACAGCTTCATAACGGTTTCACTTAATAAATAAATACTACCAACTAAATCTTATAATACTGAGGCATGTTATGAGAAAACCTGACTTAAAATTTATGCACATTAAGTCATGTGTAGTGCAGAATTTCCCATGACACACCTCATATATTTGTCTTTACTCTCAGCTGTTGCACGACAAGTTAAACTCATTATAAAGCTGTCTTTTAGAAAACTATTAATGCTGACAATTTGAGTAAATTTTGAAACACACATTATTTCAAAATCATCCAGATAGAATAAATCCACAAAGGAATACTGTTTCATTCACTGTGACAAAACACTTGAGATCTTTGAATGACTCGATTCCTTCTAGAGATATTTCACCTCACATCACTATCACACTATGCATAGCTATGCACCATTTGTTGGGGCGGGGGACTGGGTCGTCCTAGGAACCATTCATCTGTCGCTGACTGTTATAGACAGCCTACACCACACTCGGGCTTTCCAGTAGGGAAGGCCATATGTACCTAGATTTCAATATTTCCCTGCGTTCCTTGAGAATAATGTCAATGTCTTTGGGCTGAAGTTTTAATCCTTCAATTTCACTCCTCTCTCACTGCGTCCACGTCGTAGATTATGCTTCCATTTAAAGCATTCAAGTACAGAACACAAGCACCTGTAAAACTCCCATTTTTCTCGCGTCTCTCACGTCTTTCGCATGTGTTTGATTCATCACCAATATCTTATCTTCGTTCATCTAAAACGATGTATATCCATCAGCAGAAACTGGTGACGTCATCACACTTGGTATCAAACTTGTAATATTGTTGAATGGGGGCGGTACATCTCTCTTGCAGTCCGGTCGTCGGGGATGGCAGCGTTCTCGCGTACGTTCGTCGTTGGGCTGGGCCGTTAAAATCGTCGTCGTTGGGCGTGTGCACCGTAAAGTGCCATTGGGGGCGTCGGGGGACCTCGATACGTCGTCGTTGGCCAAGGATCTTGCAATTCTCTCTCCACTTTCCCTGCAATGACCTGCATGTTTGGAAGATGGAAGGTGTTTTGCTTGATATATGTTTTGTGGGCATGAATCCTCATCTAACGCTTCAGCGCTCAGTGCTAAAAGTTGAAGCCTCCCATCGGCGCGTCATTCGCTGCCTGGAACTGGTACTGTTCTGAGTTCTGATCCACCTCGGGGGCGATGGCTCGGTCTTCCTCTTCGGTGCCGAAGTAGCGCTCGATCATGTCGAAAGCTTTCTGGTAAATATCTCTGTTCTCGTGACTCTGGAGGAATTCTATCTTATCCAGACCTGAAGGAAGAAATCACAGCACCTTCTATTAACATTTATTTGCAAGAGTTGAGCTTGAAACATTTGTATCCGCCATACATGTCATGGCTTAAAGTTATTCGGAATGATATAAGCTAGGCAAGTGATTCATTTGTCAGCGCAGCAGTATTTTATAAGTTTTAGTTTATTCTGTATGATTAAAGTTGAATCATGTTTGTTGTAGGGAAGGAAAACCAATATTTTACTTCAGGTCCCTAGACTATAAACTTTTCTTATCTAAATGCCATCACTCGCCCCTGGTGCAAAATGCGGATAATTCTGCCAGTGAAATATGCCAAGAGAATTCAAAATTTGAATTTTCTTGCCGCTTATGAAATATACTGCCAAAACAGTCATATGCCCTAAGGCCAAATAAAAAAAAATAGGTCTGTTTCCGGTCTCCTTGGGAAACGAGGATATCGGTAAAACTGATGGATGCTCTCCAATGATGCTTTGTCGATATATGGGTTAATTGTGTGAAAAAAAAAATGAAAAAAAAATGTGACCTTGAGAAAATCTATTATTAGCCTCGGTGACCTTGACCCCAGTGACCTCAAACCTCATCAAAAGGTAGAGGTCCATGCAAGGTACCTACATGCCAAATATGGAAGAGATCTGTAAAATATTGAAGGCGCTATGAGAAACTGTAACAAAAGTGTGACGGAAGGAAGTACGGAAGTACAAACTGGCAACTATATGCTCTCCATATATAAATGGGGAGCATAAAAAAACAGGGTTGGTAGGTGTTTTTTTTTTTTGTCTTTCGGGTACTAGAATGGAAGGCTAAGGGATCAAGCAACTGGGCGATTATATCGCCGCGCCTTCCTTTAATCGCCCGGATCAAAAGCACCGGCAAAAATCACTTCGCCCTTAAATCTGGCAATTATCATATCCGCAGCGCTTTCAAAGTGGCTTCTGTTTATTACCGAATACACGCCAAAGTCAATCAACTGACCAAATCGACGAAACTCCGCCCCCTGGCGTAGTAAATGGAACAGCTGTGAATCACCCCGTGTCACTATCAATCAATAATTTCAGTGGTTTATTGCAGTTTTATGGCTTTGTTATACCTACCACACTAATTGGGCCTTATGATAAAATCATGGCCAGTTACTTACAAGACTGATGATAGCAACGGGATGGTATCCTCCTGGTAATTGTGCTTTTCGAGCATTATCAAAACATTGTTTGAACACGTAAAGCGTTTTAACAAAGTTGATATTGAAATTTAATATTGAATCCATTATAAATATAATATAAATGTTTTGATGAATTCCCAAATGAGAATACAAATTTTGTAATCCAAAACACACTTTCTAGCTTTAAATAAAAAGTCCCTATGTATTTCCTTTTCCCCCACAAAAAGCGTGCGAAGACTATGCGGCATGTACAGCGTCACGCCATACGCATTTAAAGTGTGCATGTAATGATTTTCCCCATTGTATTGCTTACCCGACGCTTACGCTAGCAACATCTATTGCTCATGTATTTTCCAGGTAAAAAGCGCGCGAAAATTAGCTTGGGTGTATACACTGTTGAAGGAAAACTTTGTAGCAAAGAGAATGCTGTATCTTTGACGTTACGCTCTTTTAGGTAGTTTATTATTGAAACAGATAATGTACTGTGTACTGATTTACCGGAAAATCTGGTCAAGGCTGGATTTAATCTGAAGTGCTCAAATTCAAACGGAGGATTAAAGTGAATCAAATAGCTCCATTTCGGCTAATAGAAAACATGACGCGACACCGGGCGAGACACTTTGTTAATTGATGTCAATTATCGCAATAGTGTCCCCAAAACAATGTGGATTAAAAGAATGTCGGTCTCTTTGTATTAATTGGTATCTGTTCGTGGTAGACAGGTAATGTATATTGTATGCACCACACCTGTACTGTCCGTTTTTCAAACCGTGAAACCTTGCTTTTCGCGAGTGGTAGATGCCTTAAAATGGTCCCGGACGGGAAAAGATGATTTGATGCTGACTAACCAAAATGAACGAAAATTAACAGATTTTTTTTTAAATTAGTTTTGCGACCCCAATAAAAAGTTGAGGGTCGGCACCGATTCGGGAGATATGGTCGGGCGACCGGAAATGGACTTTTTTCTGTTTTGGCCTAACCCAAATTTTTTCACCATTACATGAATCTTAGGAATAACCCGTGGGTAAACTGGCTCATTCTGCTTGGTGGAAAAATTACACCCCTTTAAATCTTAAGTCTCAACTTCACAAATGCCTTAAGCCCCGTTTTTCCAAAGCCAGGTGCATATGCAATTGTTATTTGTACCGTAGCACTCCTCAATCATGACTGCATATGGGTTGGACCCGTTGGATGACTTGGCGTGCTGGTCTCCCAGACGCAGGATGTTCTCAAGGCCGTTGAGCGCCACTTGCAGGATCTTGCTGTCCATCACTGTGAGCAGGTCACACAGCGGAGGGATGCAGCCCTGCTCCACCAGGAACCTGACCAAGAAGAGACACCACACACCAGAGTGAATATAGGAGTCTGACAAGTCTGGTTTGAAAGTTCTATATACTCCAAAGTAACCCTTTCCCATTCAGAAGGAAAGAGAAAATTGCAATATGCAACCAGCATAAAACCAGAACAGCCTGCGAGTACCTGCGAGTAACTCGCAGTCTGTACAGGTTTTATGCTGTTTGCTGCTTATTCTGGGCCCTCTCTGGCCAGCAGGGGAAGGTACCCAGGTCCCTCATGAGGGGGAATTTTTGCGGTGTTTCCTTTTTTTTTTTTTACTTACTCTCTCATTAC
>VMBQ01000210.1:64784-334231 GCA_007657795.1 Dreissena rostriformis
ATGCGCTCAAACCCATTGCCATTTTATCAAAAAATCTACCAGAAGAAAGACTTGTGCTATTCTGAGGTTACCCTCCTTTTGACAGCCACTATTCAGACTCTTGAGCACCTGTCGGAGACTAGGTCAGGTCTCATGATGAAAACATTTCTGAAGGTCACACCCCAAACACCAGAGACTGATAAAGATGGCTTGTTCACTTTTGAATATGAAGGTCACACTATGACAGACAGTGTAATATATTATGATATGTGATATGTGCTTGTTGTCATTTAAAGAAATATAAAAAATCTATAGTATATATTATTATTTGATAACCAGTTTTTGCGCGCCGACAAACAAAAAATGGTTGGCTCAAAGAAATTTTGGGCCAGCGCTAGCCCTGAAAAGGTGCATAAAGAGCTAGGAATATTGAATAATATACAACGACTAAATACCACATGTGCAATGTTAATCATTTGGTCAGTGTTTAAACAATCATGGGTGCATTAACTGACCCTTTTTCACCCTGAAATCAGTCGACTGGTAAAAAAAAAAAAGAGAAAAAAAAACAACAAAAAAAACCTACCTACCCTCCTACATTTTTCTGGCCATGTTCCCTGAACCAAGACTATTTTTTTGTTTGGCCTAACAATTAATTATTGATTTTAGGAATTAAGTGCAGATTAAGCCTAGAACATTTTCTAAATATACAATAAGATAGTTTCGAAAAACAATAAGATATACTAATTATGAAAAATAAAATGTATGTTTCTCAAATACTTTTTGAGCGAACTATAATTTTAGGAATTGAATTATTCAATACAACCCCAAATCCAAACTGTTTTAATGAAAACCACCAAATTTTATTGACGTATGGTATGTCTTGTAGCGGTGCCTAACACAAATGGTGGACCTACTCCATGGTCCAGAATAGTGTGATGCAGACTGCCAGGCTTAATTCATGTGCGTAAAGTGTGGTGCCATATTAGCCTTTGCAGTCCGCACAGGTGGAAAACGTCATCCCTGATTAGCCCGTGCAGATTGCACAGGCTTATCTGGGACGACACTTAACGCACATGCATTAAGCACCTAGCAGTGTGCTAGTGTACCTGTATTTGCATCCTGTTGCCCGCGGTGATGTTTGAGATGGTCCAGCAGGACTCCTTGCGTATGGACTCTTTGGTGCTGCCCAGCAGGTGTAGGAGACATGGCAGAGCAGAGCAGCTTAAGATCACCTACAATTTAAAATATATATAATCTACCTGAACCAAAAGATACTGTCAATTCCTTTCCTGGTCATGGCCCACGTGCATGCACTGAAGCCTTGTTCTGAGATATTGGTTGGCTTAACCCTTTGCATGCTGGGAAATTTGGCGTCTCATCTGTATCCAAATTGTTTGCAAAGGCCTTCAAAATCCGGTTCCAGCACTCAAAGGGTTAATGCATGTGTGTACAGTGTCGTCCCAGATAAACCTGTGCAGTTCACACAAGCTAATCAGGGACGACACTTTACACTTTTATGGTATTTTTCGTTTCAAGGAAGTAAAACTTAACATTTTGTGAATTCCTTATTATATTTCCATCACAAGTGTCATGATATTCGTTGTATAGGGGTTAGTACATTACAATGTTTTTAACTTTTTGCTTCAATAGAGATTTTTCCTTGAATTTGGCTTCAGTTGAAAACAATCTTTGGTGCTTATGAATGACTGAAGAGCCATTGTGCTTGAGACCCTTTTCACATTCCCATGACTGTATCAATTTATCATTGTATTATTTACATGACTATTGAATGCACTGTATACCTGTGTTTGGTAGTCATCCCCAGTAACAATGTTGCCAACTACACGCAATGCTGCAGAAACCACGCTCTGATGGTTGTGCCTGAAATACAAATACATTTGGGTCACGTTCTGAGAAAACCGGGCTTAATGCATGTGCATAAAGTGTTGTCCCAGATAAGCTTGTGTAATCTTTCTGTTTTGATGGAATTTTTCATTTAAAGGAGGTCTCTTCTAAACAAAAATCTAGTCTTGGCAAAGTGTTGTCCGAGATTTGTGTGGACTGCACAGGCTAATCTTGGACAATGATTCATGCACATGAATTAAACCCGGTTTTCACAGAGTGCGGGTTTAATCTTTTTTTCATAATTGCATTTTGTTACATTAAAGCACTTGACTTGACAGAATGACTTGAGCTCTGTTGGGATCATTGGTGCAGAAACATTATCATTTCTTAGAAAGATTTCAATCAGCTATATACACACTGATAAGAATTGTCAAACTCTTTATTTACAGAAACAGACAAGGAAGTATATTTTACAAACATTTTTTTAAAAATTAAAGTTTCCAGTTATAAATTTATTTAATGACTATGCCCATTTTGCAAACTCAACTTAGTAATGCGATCAAGCCAAGCATAAACCAAAACTGTTTTGATATCTTTACTTTTCTTATTTACACGAATTCCACCTGAACAAATTTCAGCATGATTTAAGAACAAAGTAAGTATGGTTCTTACATAAGCAGTTCCACAAGCCTGCGACAGACGCCGGAGTCAATGACTGCCTGGATCTTCTCGTTGGGCCCGTCTGAGAGGTAGGAGAGGGCCCAGCAGGAGTCTGACAGCACATCCTTGTCTGTGTGGTAGAGGAGCCGGGCCAGGATTGGCAGAGAGGGGGACACCTGAAACAGGGGAGGGCACCTGTATGGATGGACAGGTCTATGGGAGACAGACATGGAATGTATCGGTGGACTGGTCCATGTGGGATGTAACAGACATTATGGAATGTGTTACTTAAATCAATTTCACATTAAATGGACCGGATTGAGGAAGACCGTGAAAGTATGCAAAAACAAGGCTTGTCACCGTAGGATGACATATGCCCCCTTTTTCCACATTTCTCGAAACCTAAACGCAAAACCTAAACGCAAAGTGTGACGGAATTTCAGACGGACAGACAGTGCAATCACTATATGCCACCCTACCGGGGGCATAAAAACTTAATCAATTCATATCACAGTTACATTTTTATTATATATTATTTTATTCTGAGCTTTTTTAAGAATCAAATTGCAGATGTCACAAGTCTCAAGCAATAATTAAAGGCCAAGCAAAAAGTTACAATTACAGAAATGTACAGGCGACTAACCTTCACAAAGTCTGGTGGCGGGTTTTTCCCTCTGCACAGATTTGAGAGACACCAAACAGCGTTCCTGGTCATGGACAGGCTATTACTCTTGCCAAGCAATCTGAAACAGACGATTGCGGTTAGCCATGCAACAATATCACAAATTTGAGGTATGGAGAACCCTGAGAGAGCTTAAGCTGTTAGATTGTTAGTAAAATGATAAAACCGAGTATTACTTATAGTTTGCCAGTTAAAGGCTAACAAGCTTATACTCACAGACATCAACTGAGCGTGGTTCAGGGAAAATTTGGCTTAACACATGTTCGTGAAATGTCATCCCAGATTAGCCTGTGCAGTCTGCACAGGCTAATCAGGGATGAGGTTGTCGTCTAAACTGTATTTACGCTAAGAAGAGACTTCCTTTAAATAAAAATTAACCATATAAGCAGAAAGTGTTTCCCCTGATTAACCTGTGCACAATGCAAAGGCTAATCTGGAATGACACTTTACGCACATGTGTTAAGTTCAGTTTTACCAGAACGAGGCTTCACTCATTCCAACAACTACCACAAGATTATCACTTACTGTAGCAGAGGGACGAGTATTCCCTCACTGAGGACATAGTCTCTGCATTCTGGACTGTCACCGGCAATGTTACCCAACGCCCACACAGCCTAAAAGGGAGAACATACCAGTCTGATTGCTCGTGTTCAATTGATTTGAAATTATTCAATATTCAATATGTCTTGTTCAAGGTACACAAGATTTACAACTGTATTTGAAAAATGGTGATAATAAAATATACTTCAAATGAAACATTTCAAAGTTGACTTGATCACAGGCTTGTCTTTAGATATAACAAAAGAACCAACTTGTCACAAAATATTCCTCTTCAAAGCTCTGTGCTCCATTGACTAAGTTTTATGATTGTCAGAATACCAATTAATTTCTTTGAATTTAAATAACTGAAATTCTATAAGTCTGCATATAGCTACATTCATGCAAACTACAACGCCAACACTGAATTTTCGATTGGAAGAGACTTTCTTCAAACATAAAATTTCATAAAAGCGGAAAATGTCGTTCCTGATTTGCCTGTGCAGACTACACAGTCATATATGGGACGACACTACACACATGCACAAAGCCCAGTTTTCCTAGAAAGTTGCTCATAAGTACCTGTTCCTGCACATCCTCTATCTCTGAACTGAGGAGCCTCACAAATATAGGCACTGCATTGGCCGCTATGACAACGCGGGTCTGCAGACTGGACCCCGAGGCAATGTTCGTTAGGACCCATGCAGCCTCAAACTGAAATAAACATGTAAGAGGGACATATAGGATTGGAAACTAAATACCTCTCATTCAATGGATTCTGAGAGCTCTGAAAGTTTCGATTTCATTTTAATGGATGATTTTATAATAGACGGGGCCGTTAAATGGACTCCTTGCCAAAGCAAAATGGTAAAATAAATCCCAAATTATTATTTTTTTTTTTAGAAAGAAGACAGTGTCTAATGATTATTATATCTCAATTTTATTTCAATTACATCTTACAAAGAACATGTGTATATAAATATAATTTATATGATTTTGTTCCTAAAATTTGAATAATTAGAAAGAGTTATATTAAATTAGTTTTTCCCAAATCCGTAGAAAAAAAATCCCAATCCCGGAATTGCATTTTTTCCCAAAATGGCCATGATTACAATCTACTTGCAGAACCCCCCATCTCTGACCGTACCTGTAGTGTGCAGTTGGTTTCTGTCTCCAAGAACTCCACAAATTTAGGAATGATGCCAGTCTGAATCACCTCATCAATGGGAGGGTTGGGTTCTGAAAATAAACACAGTTGTAACTAGGGCTTTGTCACAAAAGTGGCTTATAATATTCCTGCCAAGGCTTTGTCACAAGCATAGCAGCCATGCCTATGGTTCAGGGACACATTATTCAGGAACATGTGGATCACCATGTGTGAAAAATCCTGCACATCTACACTTAATGATGATGGCATATTTTAATAAGTTTGAATTCAATCCCTTGAGAAATGTAGAAACAGTTAGCTCCACAAACTGATACAATTTTACGAAGACAGACCAACCGATAACCTAACAAATCGACTGACAGACCGCCAGCGTGACTCCTTTATACCATCTGCAACTTTGTTTGCAGTATTAAAATGACTACATATAAATATTCTTATGAAAATTTGATGAACACAATCTACACAGAAGCTCAGAAAAATAATGTTACACCGACAGCTTTTCATGAATCTATAACAAATCAATTATGATCCATATATTTAGTTCAAATATTGTAAAACTGTAATGATACTGTTTCAGAATGAAATGTGAGTTATCAATGAATTGTAAAATCCTAGGATGGTACACTAAACTAAAACTTTCATACAAAGTTAAGGAAATAATTGAAAACAGATTATGAATATGAGCAACACTCGAAGTCTTGGAAAACTGCACTTAATGCATGTGCATAAAGTTTCGCCCCAGATGAGCCTGTGCATTTTGCACAGTCTAAGGTTAATCAAGGATGACACTTTCCGCTTTCATGGAATTTTTCATTTAAAGGAGGTGTCTTCTAAACAAAAAAATCCAGTCTAGGCGAACTGCACAGGCTTATCTGGGACAAACACTTAACGCACATGCATTTTCCCACAGCTTGACTCAAATGTATTTATTGTGTCAACATGTTCCTGTAATAACTCACCTCTTGAGAGAAGTTTCCTGAACTTCTGAGTGGCCTGCTCTTGTTTCTCCGGGTCATCACTGTACAAGTCCTGCACCATCTCCTGGGTTATCCCACCCTGCTTAAAAAACAAGTAACATAGTACAGTCTCTTGATAGTATTACACTCTGAACATGATTTGATAATGCACAAAATACTGGATAGCAGTAAATGAAGTCAAATTCATACAGTGAAGCATTTACCTTTAAATTGTGCAGGTTTAATATATTAGCAATTTCAGTTACAATGCATGTGGCCGTATATTCTTTGTATATTCAAATTCATATTTTCAAGTTGCAATGTTGTATCATCAGTTACAGTAAACATCAGGGGAGCTAACTAAGGTATAAACATCTGAGATGGCATTTCTTATCGAATTTATTAACTGTTGTAACATAACGCAAAACAGACATCATAAGTTAACCACTCTGATAGCTAAAGCAACATGTATACCCCAAGGCTTGACGTTGAGGAGACCTGGTTATCTGACAAGGCGTCTGACCCCACCTCATCCTCCCCATCATCAGGCACCGCCATGTTACGCTTCTTGAACAGCTACAAACACACAAGAACAGATGCAAAGGCTAACCAGGGACGACACTTTCCGCCTAGACTGGATTTTTGATAAGAAGAGACTTCTTGGGACGATACTTTACGCACATGCATTAAACCATTTTCATGCTGGAACCAAATTTCAAAGGCCTTTGCAAACAGTTTGGATCCAGATGAGACGCCACAGAACGTGGCGTCTCATCAGAATCCAAACTGTTTGCTTTTCTGATAGTATTTTTTGAAAAAAAAATCAAAGAAAATGCTTATTTTAGAAATTCAGCAGACGACAATTTAGCAGATGACAAATTTCCCAGCATGCAAAGGGATACTTTACGCACATGCATTAAGCCATTTTCCAAGAGCACAGCTCATATGATTCTCAGAAATATTTGAGATAGTACTAAGGTAGTTATAGACACTTTTATAGATCAACCAAATGATACTTTTTGAAAGTTTGAAACATACAGATTGATAAAGATTTGATCATAAGTGATAACTATAAACTTGTTAAGATATAAATACAGCACTTTCTGAGCATGTGCAAGTGTACCAAGTTATGCTTACATTGTAAACAATGTAAATGTCTGAAAATGACAAACAGACTGGTAGAAACTATAAGTGAAACTTTAAAATCTAAAACATTTAACGAAAAAGTCTAATGTTGCTTTGACTACAGTACAGTCCATGCGTTTTCCCCAATTTCCCTCGCTACTCCGCGGGCAGTATCTCCGAGGGAGATTAAGAAAATCCCGCGATACGCGGTGTTTGCATGATTTGGGACTCCGCGGTAAACGATCAGCAAAATTGATAAGCCGACGCGGCGGCCCTTGGCGTTGGCAACGCGGGGGAAACTCCGTTGTAACGAGATAACAATCAATTTAACTTTGTTTGACTTCCTGATTTTCAAATAAAATTTCATTTATTACAAGTATATATATAGAAGTAGTTGTTGTTGTATAAGAAACTCATTGATTTACGACAAACAAAACGTCGTCTTTTAACTGATACTTACCAATTAATATAATCACAGTTTGCAACATTGTTTTCATTTTGATAATTTAATCCAAAGTTTTCATGGTAGAAGGTGTTTTTTCTATACTGAAAATGTAAAAAAATGACCGAGGACCCTATTAAAAGTTTCGCAAAAATTCGCATTTATGTGTGAATTGACAGTTTGACGTCATCAAAGAAAAACCGCTTCCTGTCTGAAGGCATGAAAAACACACTGTTCTCGCCGACAAAATTGGCTTCCTTTGTTTGGCAATCAACACGCTAAACCAATCGGGTGTTTATAACTCAATAGCAACCGTCGAAATATGTAACTGCACGTGCTTAGCTCCGCCTTTCGAATCTTTTACAGGGAACAAAGGGTGGAGTTTAACAGTTAATTGAACACGTGTTTTACGAAAGTTGAGTCCTGAATGGCCGTAATTACTGGGTCTAAGCTTTGACACGACAAATAAATCTATCTCGGATTTTCCGACAAAGGCCGATTTCCCAACTTTTTGTACAGTTACTAATAATGGCGTCCGCGTGTTTACGAAATTCGAAACACATTNCGGACAACCGGACGGACAACCGGACGGCGGAGATCACCACAATATCCCCACCTTTTTTTCAAAAAGTGTGGGGATAATAAAGAAGTAGTTGTTGTATAGAAAACTTGTTGATTTACGACAAACAAAACGTCGTCTTTTAACTGATACTTTCCAATTAATATAATCACAGTTTGCAACATTGTTTTCATTTTGATAATTTAATCCAAAGTTTTCATGGTAGCAGGTGTTTTTTCTATACTGAACATATAAACAAATGACCGAGGACCCTATTAAAAGTCTCGCAAAAATTCGCAATATGTGAGAATTGACAGTTTGATGTCATCAAAGAAAAACCACTTCCTGTCTGAAGGCATGAAAAACACACCGTTCTCGCCGACAAAATTGGCTTCCTTTGTTTGGCAATCAATACGCTAAACCAATCAGGAGTTTATAACTCAATAGCAACGGTCGAAATATGTAACTGCACGTGCTTAGCTCCGCCTTTCGAATCTTTTGCAGGGAACAGAGGTGGAGTTTTAACGGTTAATTGAACACGTGTTTTACGAAAGTTGAGTCCTGAATGGCCGTAATTACTGGGTCTAAGCTTTGACACGACAAATAAATCTATCTCGGATTTTCCGAGAAAGGCCGATTTCCCAACTTTTTGTACAGTTACTAATAATGGCGTCCGCGTGTTTACGAAATTCAAAACACATTCATCTTAAATAATGGTGTCTTGTTGGATTATTACTGGATTTTATTTTTTTTGGCATGCCCAGTAGAACACTGCTTACGCGTTCCATGATAAGAACGGGAATTGTCTGCATTTACCGACTAGGCTAAAGTAATACACGCGGAGCATTTTACCGAATTCACCTCGCTTTCCAACTCCGCGTAAACACTCGCTAGCAGAAAAAACCCTGCGCGTTTTTTGGGGGAAAACGCATGGACTGTACTGTAGGTGCAATTGCTACAAACGATAAAAAAATAAAATCTTACAGCCCTTCTGTTTTTAACAATAATATTGCAAATTATTAATATATGTGATCATGCACAAAATCGTAATGCAGTCAAACCTGTTCATCTCTTTTCTGTTTTCTAAGCTGAATGCCCTCCTCTTCTCGTCTCCGGCGAAGCTCCAATGAGTCTAGAGCTTTGTTCTTGTAAGACTTAAGTCTGTGACTAGCTGACCCATCTGTGGACATCTGAAAAGTGAAAAATGAATTTTTTTTACAGAACTTTACACAATTATTCTCTACAATTGAAAGTTTTAACGCTGCAAAATGGTACCGGACCCTTTCTCCAAAACAGTGAACAAATTTCTGGATCAGAAACTACCAAATAAAAAGTGCAATTGCTGTTCTCTTCTTGTACATAAAATTATGGCATTTCTGCCATCAAATGTATCCTGGAAAGTGCTTTAATAAGCCTCTGGCTTTTGGCACAATTGATGAAAATAGCTGTTTCTACAAAATTTCATCTGCCCCCGGGCTTGTGTCTAGTTAGTCCATATAAACGGACTCCCAGAGCCTTTGATAATTTTAGCTATGACGGCTCTGGGAGTCCATATGCACCCCTTCATAAACACGGGTGCAGTTCAGCACACATAATCCGTGCGCTTCACTAAACAGACGTCGTTCGAGACAAATTGAGGAAAATAATGAATAAACTTCATAAACATGTTAAATTTACCTGAATGGCAACCTACGGCCGTTATCCTGTGCATGCACGCTAAAAAACATGACGATATTTCAACACACTATTCTCGTTGACATTTTTATGTTTTGAAATTTGAAACAGTGTATTTGTGACAAATATTTTACATCGTTATCGACTTAGGCTACATCACATAACCCGATGTGCAAAAGATTGGTGTACTGCGACCTTAACGATAACGACACTTTAAAGTCGTCAACATGATTACAGTTTCCAATATGGTGGATAGAGTGTACGAAAGAAAAACAAAGTAAAAAAAAGCAATTATTTCTTGCTTTAATGGTACCATTTGGATGAGTTTGTGGTTTAGACAGGTAAACTTTGACAAGTTCTTGCAGTTTTAGTGTTCCTTAACTTTTGCATTGTTGATTAAATTTTGCACCCATGGACAAGAGACAGCGCATTGCAACTCTCAGCATCCCTTTGGGTTGTAAAGCTGAGAGTTGAATTATTGCAACTAGTGTCCAGTAATGGTTTCGGCACTTTCACAAAGAGTGAAATAGTTAAGTCAGTAATAAATCTGCATTGTGTAGGAACGCACAGACTGTTGCCCAGCATCCCTGCCTAGTTCTTAGGAGGTTTAACCATGCCTATCCAGTCATACAATTAGTGCGTTTCTTGCACTTATAAATTTGTAGTAATGTTCTAGTGACAATATTAAGCAACTTTCAATATGGACCCTATTGTTATAGTGAACTACATTATTGTAACATTATGAAGAAAGGGTCCCTGGTATTAGTCCTGTCCCATTGACGGTTCCAAAGCAGTGACCCCAGTTTTCTTCATGTTAGTACGTTTGTTTTGTACATGTGCGTCATGATTAGTGCATTTTTGTTGTGTATCACTGTTTGGCAAGTAGTTCCTTGCCTTGGATAAAGGACCGCATTGTATAAAAGGGGTTTTCTCTCGTGCTGGTGCAGCTGAAGTTTCACTTAAAGGGTATCTGAACATGTGACAAACTGACAAGGGAAGAACGGGCCGAAAAAAAAGAACAAAACACGTGGGTATTATACGCTTGGAATACAGTTTCATGTAAATCACATTATAAAGCAATACCATGGATAAGAATATAAACGCCTTATGTCATACAACCTTTTCAGAAGGGAAATGAAGTAGTATCTCTCAGTTATTACACACTGTTTTCTGAAGACTTCCTGTATCAAGTGCGCATGCTCGAGAAAGGCAAAGTAATTAATGAATGCATACTTTTTTAATGCAAACCTATATGTATGCAACAATTTGTTTTGTGGAAAGAAAAATATAATTGATTTCAATTTGCATTAGAAACAATTCAACCTAACGTAAACGTGAACTTTTCGGGATCTACAAATCAAGATGGCAGCGCCCACAGACGTAAATGGGAATGACTTTTGTCCTTGTGACGACATTTTGCGATTTAACGTAAGGATGTCATGTTGTCATTGCACTGGGTATATGAAACATTTACTGATTTATATTTTGGCAGCATAACCGGCATTTTTCAAAACCCTATTTAGCAAATAAATGAAGTTAACTGAATGATGGACAATCCGGTGTTGATGACAAATGTAGTGCTCGTGCACTTAGTCCTATATCTTTGTATTTAATGTGAGGAATGGCTCAACCTTATACTTAGATTTTGTGAACAGATGATGAATTTGTAATAAAATAGCATTGTTTTTCAAATTAACACCTACTTTTCGAAAGATATACATTACAAATGACTACTGATAAAAGATAAAAAATCGTCATAAAACATACGTGTTTTGTTGCCTGTTTATTTTGCCTGTCAAAAGATCTTTTAGTTAAAATTTAGCTGGCTTTTTGATGACTGTGTCTGTGCGTCTGTCCTGAAAACAACTAATGAAGATATTTGTCAAAGCGACTCAAGTGTAAATGTAGATAGGGGTGATTGGTATTTAATTTTAGCTAACATTTCTGGGTTAAGGCCCCGTCCCACTAGGCCACGTCCATGAAGACTGCACTGCTTCCTGAAAATGTCGTAGGACGTAGCTACGCTCATACCACCTTTGAGCTAAGTTATTACTGTGTCCAACACTTTCCCACTATGTTCTCACTGCGCGTGTATTCAGGCGGGTACCACGTCCAACACGTTCTTGCTATGCTTTAACTACACTCATACTAGGTTGGTACTACGAACGCCAAGATAGCACTGCATTCTTACCACGCACTCATCACGTTCTCACTGCGTTCTATGTCTGCATATACATATTTAAATATATTTATTAAGTCTTAGTAGGTCCAAAACGCTTATCCAACTCTATTGTTTTGTTACCATATGTTCTTGCCATGGGCCCAATCCTGCTGGACTGTTGAAGTACACCTTCAGATACTCCCGTTGCCTCCAGGGGTTTTTCTGCCTTTTTTGGGAAAAGGAGTCTGACCAAATTGGGAATTTTTTATCGACAAAATTGTCCATTTTGGGAATTTTTGCTTCGATGAAATGGCTCATTTTGGACATTGTGAATTATCATGCTTAAATAAGTCAGTGGTTTAACAAATTAATTTGTTTTTATTTGTTATTTTGTCTTCTTTATATATACACATGCAATATTTGGCATGTTCAACGTTTATTAATTTCATATTTGAATGTATTTGATGAAGACTGAACTTTATCTGAGTCGCTAAAGGCTTTATTACGTCGCGGATGAAGGGAAGTCACTCTTTCCATATAATTATTTATAAATATATATAAATATTATTTTTTTTGGAATTGGGAAATATTTAATCAAGATTCGATTGGGAACGGGTCCGTTTGCTTTGGGAACGCCTCCGTTTTCCGGAGGCGCAGACAGTGCTGAAAAACTCAGGCCTCTTTCCTGCTGCAGTATTGCTGTTAGTTCCGTTGATTGCTTCAACTTCATGCATGTCTGCAATGGCTCTCCAGAGGCCTGGTACTACATAATGTTGATCATCCTCCGCTTCAAGCTGGGCATTCTGCGTAACGGGATACCGTTTTCTCATTAGATTATGAAGGCATATGCAAACCTCGAGTACATTTCTCACTATGTCAGGTCCTTGCATCATTGTGGTCAATACTATCTGCCATCTCTGTGCCAGTATACCAAAGGCGTTCTCTACTTCACGTCTACCTCTTGAAATTCTATAGTTGGTTATCAACTCTTGCTTCGAAAGACCTCGGTGGGAGTATGTTTTTTTCAGGTGGGTTCGAAGTCCAAAAGCGTCATCACCCAAGATAAAATATGGCATGTCCTGATCATCATTGGGTATTGGGTCTGGATCTGGGAATCTGATTGTTCAATTTTCCAAACACTCCTATAATTCGGACTCGTTGTATATCTGAGCATCAGACATGGACCCGTTTCCACCAATATTTTTCCACACAAACTTAAATTATCGTCCACCAAAGCCAGAAGAACCACCAAAAAGAAGCCTTTGTAATTGTGAAACCATGACCCAGTGTTATTTCAGCATCTGATAGCAACATGTTTGCCATCAATTGATCCACAGGCGTTTGGCACATTCCACTTTGTCTAAAACTCTTCTGCAATAGTGCGCCATTCGACTTGTGATGTTGGACATGATACAACTTCGTCCTTATATTCATCAACGACTGCCCGGCACACTTCAAAAATAAACAAAGATATTGTGTTCCTAGCAACTCTAATGGCGTACTGCAAAGACGGGTACTTGTCGCCAGATGCCAAGTGTCGTAACCTAATCGCAAGTTTAAGACCTTGATCCAGCGCTTTCCTGCAGGGGGTGTCTGGCTTCTGACATCTTGGACCAACTCTGTTGAGAAGCTCATCAAACATTTCAGGAGGCATTCTAAGAAAATTGAAGAATAACTGCTGATCTTCCAATCTTAATTCTGCCATAAGTCGGTCATAATGGCCGAATTGCAGCCTTCTTTCTGCTGACAGCCAAGGCGGCACCCAGCAAGACCTTGGCTGTCTTCTATTTCTTCTCCGCCTTCTTCTTCTCACAAGCAATAGTGCGACCTGTCCATTGAGAAGAGCCTGTTGTCCAGCCAATACAGCAACATGCTGGAGAAGTTCTTGGTTGTCCATTCTATATTGAAATGGATGTGAAAGGGAAATGAATCCAGTTTTTAAACTCGTCCACCAGAACTAGCATGGTCGTGGCTAGAGCCTGCTGCAAACGTACCTTAGACGTGATAAGCACCGGTAGAATGTACTAAGAACCTAATGCAATCGTTTGAAACGTAGTAGGGACGTATCATTGTCGCAACACTAGCATGGAAAGGTCGTAGTGAGAAACCGATGGACGTAGCAAGAACGCAGTGACAATCTAGAGACACCGTGATGGGACATATTCTTATCCATGGTATCACACACTCGTCGACGTCTGCACTACGCGTGTATTGCGTCAATGGGGTTCATACTAGGTTTTAGCTACGTCATTACTACGACCTTACCAAGTTCTTTCCAAGTCCTGATTTGACCACGTCCTAGCCACGTAAGTTTTGAACATGTTCAAAGTTCACCCACGTCCTTCATGTCCATGAAGACCGTACCGCGCGCAAAGCCGTGTCTACTGCGTCCTTGCTACGTTGTACACGTTCGCACTGCGTCCTAGTATATTTTTGAGGACGTCGTGGGAACGTGGCCTAGTGTGATGGGGGTATTATATCCATTTGTTGGTTTAAGCTTGGGAAAATAAAATCATTGTTTGGCATTAATCAATCAGTGTGATATAAGAACACAAACTGGTGGGAAGAGCCTAATATTATATGCCAGTTATCAGTTTATAGAAATTCTGTTTTAATTCATGCAAACATTACTTATTACACATAAGGTTCCACATTTGACAGCGCTTAAATTGAAAATAACATATTAGCCTCGCTCCGTGAAAAGGGGGTTTAATGCCAGATTAGCCTGTGCACTTTCCGTCTAAACTGGATTTTCATCAAGAAGAGTCTTCCTTTAAAAGAAAAATACGATAAAATCGGAAATTGTCGTCCTTGATTAGCCTGTGCAGACTGCACAGGCTTATCTGGGACGGCACTTTACACACACATGAAATGAATCTCACTGATGTCAGACGTCACATGATGGTATCGGCATCTTAGAAAGTTGTAATTTGAGTAAAAGTGCGCTACAGCTATAGCTTATACCATCATCCTTATTTCTGACTTTCAAAAGTTTTTTCCTACAGTAAGTGTATTTTGATAACACAGATATGTATCAAACTGTTCTTACAAAAGAGGTCCGTTGTTGAAAATATTGTTCATGATCACTGATTATGTTGATTTATAATTTTTATTTTTAATGTATAGAAAGCTCTACAGAACTTCAGACAAAGCGATGACAGGTTTACCTACAAGCTGAACGCAATGCTACCTACGCAGTCTTTCAAGGAACGAGTAAATCCAAAAAAGGAATGTGAACAACTCTTTCATCAGGTAAGGCATGTCTTCACTTGTGTGATTGTTTCCTTAATTTATTTCCAGCTGATTTCCTCTATATGCCCCTGAAGGGACGCATTCAGTGTCTGCACTTTTGGTCGCTTGCTGAAAATGTTTATGAGCATCGAATGAAGGCGAAGTTAAATAACCAGCCAAATCAAATCTCAAAAACTAAAAGAGTTTTAAACTTGAAACTTATAATGTAAGTAGATCTTATGAAGGGGATGTGCAGGGCTTGCTTCCCTTTTTTTAGTAATACATTTGTATTGCCCTTTGTTAATTGTTGTACTTCCATTTTGTAAAGAGCATACCTTGAAAACTAAAAGAGGTATCAACTTGTAACTTAATTTAAGTATCTACAAAACAATATTTCTTGCTCCTCTATTTTATGAGTTATTGCCCATTTTCGTTGTTTATGTTTGTTCTTAAATTTTGTCTGGAATGTCTTGAAAACTAAAAAAGGTATTAACTTGAAACTTGATTGGTTGGTAAATCTCAGTAAGGAAATATGCAGTATGCATGAACCATAACTCTTGTTTCCTATCTTTAGAGTATTGCTCTTTGTTGATTTGTGTTCTTAATTATTGTCAGAAGCATATCTTAAAAACTAAAATAGGTATCACCTTAAAACTTAAATGGTAGGTAACTAGGTATATCTTATTATGGTGAGGGGCAGTGCACAAGAACTATAACTTATGCTGCCATGTTTTTAGAGTTATTTCCCTTTCTATATTTAGCTTTACTGGGCACAAAGAACTCACGGTGAGGTATTGTGGTCACCCTATATCTGGCGTCTGTCGTGGTGCGTTGTCAACTTTTAGCTCATTGCCACTCTTGAGGCCACATGCGTCCAATCTTGATTAACTTGGTTTGAATGTTGATCTTGGTAATATCTAGCCCAAGTTCGAATCTGGGTCATGTGGGTTCCAATACTAGGTCATGTGGTCAAATGTTATAAAAACTTTGTATCTTCTGTAGAAGCCACATTTATGATTCAATATTGATGAAACTTGGTCAGAATGTTTATCTGTACAAGATCTAGCAGGCTTTTTTTCGTTCAAAACCGGGGCCGGTATATAATATTGAAAACAGTTTTATTCTCAATTTTGAAGCATTTTTTAGCCAATCTTCAATCCAAAGGGACCTGGCTCCATTCCCAAGTTGGTGGAAAAAAACAACACTGTCTAGGCCAAGTTCAAATATGGGTGTCCTGCATAAAAACTAGGTCACCAGATCAAATAACAAAAAAAAAATGTTACTACTATAGAGGCTTCACTTATGATTCAATCTTGATGAAACTTGGTCAGAATGCTTAGTAAGACAATACTTATTGCCAATTTTTATTATGATTCACGTTATTAATTACTCAAACTTGATGAAACTTGGGCAGAATGTTTATCTTGACAACATCGAGGACAAGTTCAAATCTGGGTCACAAGCATAAAAAACTGGGTCATCTAGTCAAATCTTTTGAAAATGTTGTTGCCACTGAAGATGCCACATTTATGACTCAATTTTGATGAAACTAGGTGAGAATGATTATCTTCACAATATATAGAGCATGTTCAAATATGGGTCAAGCGTGGTAAAAAACTAGGCCACCAGGTCAAGTCTTAGTGAGTTAGTGTACCTATAATTCAGGTGAGCGCTTTAGGGCCATGATGACCCTCTTGTTTGTATTTCAATTTTGTTCATTGCATATCTTGAAACTATAAGAGATATGATTTTGAAACGTTGGTAGGTAGATCTAATTTAGGGGAGGTGCAGTGAACAAGAACCATAACACTTGCTCCACCAATTATTGAAATATTGCCCTTTGTTAATTGTGTGTACTTTTTATTTATTTTTTGTATGTTATAAGCTCATATGATAACTGTCCTGCCAACACTCATTTATATGTTAAGTGACATTAAGAAGGGGCATCTTTATATAATGGACAAATGTCTTTTTAAAAATCATATTAAAGCCCCTATAACGCTAAAAATAAACGGAAAATAAACAGAAATTTTGTAAAATATTTTGTAAAAAAAAGTTAACACATAGACAATCAGTGCTCCTTATAGCAATAGCCAAAATGTCAACGCTAGATGTGTTCTGGTAACATAGATTTAACAAGACCAGACCACATCTAGTGTTGAAACTTTGGCTATTGCTAAAAGGAAAACTGATTGTTGATGTGTTAACTTTATTTGACGATATATTTAACAAAATTTCTGTTGATTTTGAGCGTTATAGAGGCTTTAATTTTGAATTTCCTAATCATATTCTTCTCCACCCTCTTACACTCTATGACGAAAAAAGGAATTTGCTTTGAGGTTAAATATGCTTTATAGGGGAAAAAAATGACTACATCATAACGTGTATTGAAAACAAAGGAAATATATATATTTTTTTAATTATAATGTCTTTTTTATGCATGTTATCTTATCTCATTGTGACCAATACTGAAATGGATATTGCTATTACAAATATTCAAAAGTTATCCTCCAGCTTTTCCTTGGGCTAACAACATGTACTATAGCTCTCCTAGAATTAAACACTACTTATCGATGCTTTCTCATTTCAGATGGTTGCAGATTATGATCAAAGGGAGAGAAGTATACAGAGGTGTATAGGACTAAAGAAAGCAGAAATTCATGAACTTTTACAGAAACAGGCAGCTAACCGAGATGATAGCTCCATAAAACGGGACCTGAATACAGCCACACTTCTGGTACTAAACTACATTTTCTTAGGGTTTTATGGTTTCTGCAATAGCAAATACTAAGCATATACAAAATTACAAATCAGAGACCAAGAAATTCCCTGAATTTAGCAAAATATTTGAAAATGTCACCAGGCTGGTCTTACTTACCACCCATTTCATCAGCACCCTGTACCCTTTGTGATCTATGATATGTGGCTAAGTTAAGTGTACTGTACAATTAGCTGTATTGTCACAGAATCAGAATCTGTCTCTGATAATCTAGGTACTGACACAAGCATAAATAATATTTGAGTCTGGCTCTGTGAAAAGGGGGTTTAATGCATGCGCGTAAAGTTTTATCCCAGATTAGCCTGTGCAGTCCGCAAAGGCTTATCAGAGACGACACTTTCCACCTAAACTTGATTTTGCTAAGAAGAGACTTCCTTTAAACGAAAAATATCATAAAAGCGGACTGCACAGGCTAATCTGGGAGGACACTTTATGAACATGCATTAACCCTTTGAGCGCTGGAACCGGATTTTGAAGGCCTTTGCAAACAGATGGATCCAGATGAGACGCCACACAGCGTGGCGTCTCATCAGGATCCAAACTGTTTGCTATTCTGATAGTATTTTTTGAAAAAAATCGAAGAAAATGCTAATTTTAGAAATTTAGCAGACAACATTTTAGCAGATGACAAATTTCCCAGCATGCAAAGGGTTAAACCCCCTTTTTACTGAGCGAGGCTCATTTCTATTCTTCATGTCACAAAGGATACACCAGTGCACTACCGTGCCTTTCATCTTGTACCCACAATTTATTTGCAGATAAAACAGTTCCAGAAAGAAGTGCCTCAGGAACTTATACTACGTGATAGAAGTTTTACGGTATGCAGCAGTTGTTTCCCTTTCATTTGTTTTTTTGATTAGGAGTGCTGATGCATAGGAAATGAACCACACTAGATTTGTTAAATAGGCAAGCATCAGAATGACCTTGAGTTGTTCTTTCACCTATGAGCATGAAAATAATTTTAGCTGCACTCTGAAAAAACTAGGCTTAATACATGTTGGTGAAATACTATCCCAAATGAGCCGCACTGAATAGAAGGTATATTGTACTATGCTGTGCTCAGGTTGAGGACTTCTTTTCATGTTGTTTATTTGTAGTTATACAATTAAGTTGTGTTGTATGTCAAACGGAAGATCAGTTTATTCTGTTTCAACAAAAAACACACATTGTCATGAGCATTTACAAAAAAAGTTAAGTTTATAACAGGGTACTGTATACAAAACTATGTAAATATTATAAACAACTAACATGTGTATTCATCACTTAAAAATTGAGGCCTGCTAGTAAACCATTACAGTTTATGTATTTCTCATGTTTCAGTTGTTCTACGAAAAATGTGCAGACTTCTACCAGCCTTCATGACCTTCCTGAAACTTAGGTTTTCACAGAGACTTATTTCATAATAACAGATGAGCCTCATCATGCGAAAATGGGTCTTATGCCTTATGTGGCCAGCATAGCTCCAGACCAGCATTCTGGTCATGAGCTCCCCTTTTGGTAATGAGAACACAAAAACTTGCAAAGACTTTAAAACGGACAGGGTAGCTCCTTACCAGACTGCGCAAATGTCGGCCGCATATGACTTAAGACCCATTTTCCCACGACGTAGTGCATGTGGCATGTTACATCAGAGACCAAAGATGAAGTTTATCTAGGTTTGACAAGGACCCAGGTTAAGATTGGTTATAAAGTCCAGGTGTGGTCAACATCTTGTTTTGTCATAGTATTGTTTTAAGTTTTCTGCGCAACATTAAAAAAAAATGCTGCATGATACCATATAAAGTTCATAGTCTGTTTTGTATAGATTCTGTTGTTCAATGTTTGGTGACCATATTTTTATACAATGTTATGCCATCAAACTTGTTTGTTGGCATATTTGTGATAAAACATTTATCAAGGGTCACATCTGCAAATATGTGTTAATGGTTGTTTTATCAAATGTCTTGTAGTTTGAAAATAATTATTCAACATAGAATTATTTTATTATACCATTTGACTGTTGAAGCTATCAACTCGTCATAGTATTGTGTTATGCAAATTATTGGAATGAACTAAGAATACTTGTTATTACTGTATAATAATCTTGAAATAAAGTATAAATAAAGCTGTTAGAGTTATATTAATGGAAACATGTTAACAATGCACATTAGCGTACATTAAACAAAGGTAAACCATAAACCCATATGGTGTAGACAAATTAAAATCCCGCAAAATAAAAAAGCTGGAAAATTAAAAACAATCTGTAGGTTTAATCTCGTTAATCTCTTGTTAACTTTACAAAATTATATAATGTGTACAGTACCTGTTGTCATCAATATCAGAAATGGCTGCATGCTGAAGTTGGTTCATAGAAGGTGCAAATAATAATAAAATAGAATGGAATTCTGTAGATAGGTAGATTTATTTCGGCAAGGAATGCATACAAGGGCATTTACAACATGTACAAAATATAAAAATATAACATACATGAAAATAAATATATCATTACATACATACCAACACCAAGGATAACACAAAAATGAGTAAACCCATATTTCCATTGTGGTCCTTTGAAGGGTGGCATGACATAGAGTGGCACTTACACAAATATTAAACAAAATTACATCAATAAAATGACCAACATAATTTAAATAAATAGATTAAATACTATGCATATATATCACATTTTGATACTTTAAATATCACAGATATCATTATTAATTATGAGATCCTAAAAATACACTATTAAAAATGTGTAAGAAATAATTTAAATATCACAGATAGCATCATTTATTACACCATCCTAAAATACGTAGAATACAAAATGGAGAATGCAGAACATATATGGAAGATAGGATCATGTATGTTCTGTATATTACTGAAACAGAAACCTAAGCAGTCTGCACCGCTTTGATGGAACGTTTTGTTGAAATTAAATCGAGTCTTAACGACAATCCAGTTAGAGCAGAAAGTATCGTCTCTGATAAGCCTGTGCGGACTGCACATTTTCATCTGGGACAACACTTTACGCACATGCATTAAGCCCGGTTTTCCCAGAGCAAGGCTATTTTTCATATTTAAAGACTTTGACTGATATTTACGAACATACTATTATACAGTTTACCATTAAAAGCAATATAATTGGTAACTAGTAATCAGACAGATCGCCCCACCTCTTCCTTTGTCCAAGAATTTGGAGTAAATAGATAGGTAAATGTAACCATGTGGAATAATTTAACACCGAAATATAAACCTTCTTGTTGTCCACTCGGGTCTTAATTGACAAGACTAAATTTTTTCGGGAAATCGGGTCTTGGACAGTAATTCTAAAATGTTCACTAGAGTTTCATTAACAACACAAACCTATTGAGTAGCGTGTTAACGCTTTAGCATTCAAATGTACAATGTCCCCGAGTACGCTTAATATTCTAAACGGATTTAAAACATGAAAACACATGTCGATGTCAGTATCTGCTTTCTTGAAATTATACACAGGTACTTGAAAAAAAAAGTTTGGTCCTTAATATATAATAAATATATATATAAGGACCTTTTTTTTCAAGTACCTGTGAAATTATATACCATGATCTCACCAACTGTGAGTCTGGTACACAGATAGACATGGCTATCTTGGATTTTTACTAGACTCGTTACTATCCCACATACAATTTCTACATTAGCTAGATCAGTATGGCGTCACTGTTGGCATCAACCACTGGCTCGAGGACTTCCTCACAAACAGGAGTATGAACGTTGTTTTGCAAGGAGAGGAATCCAAACCAGCTACAGTGGACTCCGGTGTATCTCTGGGCACCGTCCCAGGCCCTGCTATTCCTCTGCCACATCAACGATGTGCCAGATTCGGTTAAGTCCTCCGTCCGTCTATTTGTACACCATTGCCTAGTCTACCACACAATCAGAAGTAGCAGCTAGAGACCATGATATATTACAGCAAGACCTGAACCGATTCGAAACATGTGCCAACACTGGGGGAATACGCTTCAACGCAAACAAATTCTACATTCTGAATATACACCTCAAGATTGTACCACATATAAGACCACAGCCTCCAACAAGTTCCAGAAAACACATTAACAATTTCTGAAGACCTAAATTGGAGCTCACACATCAATACGATCACTAAAAAAGCTTATTCCACAATTGACCTTAGGTGACATTTGAAACACTGTCCTGAATGCGGTCGTAAACACATTATCTTGCCATGATAAGGTCAACCATTGAATACAGCTCCATTGTCTGGGACCCACACCTACACAAAGACATGGGCAAACTTTAAAAAAAGATTCATAAACGGTGACTTCACCAACACAAGATCCGGCTGCGTCACAAGAATGTTAGAAGGTATGAAGATCCCTCCACTCCATCAATGAAGGAAAGCAAACATATTGATCTTTTTCTATAAGGTGGTTGAGGGGCCAGTGCCAGCTCTGCAAAGCAATGACTTTCTGACTCCAGTCCGCCAATCTAAACGCAAAGTGCCCCTTAAAACTTTCCATGATTATAAGTCTGACAATTGTCTTGAAAAATAATCTATAAAATACAAAGTGTTTTGTACCAATGATGTTTACAACTTTGCAACGCAAGAACTCATTTTCCCCAAAGACAATAATCGACTAGAATAAACTTGAAGATAGTTTTTGTGTGCGCACACACAGTTGCCAGCTTTAGATGAACTGTTCCGCAGTGGAAATAAAATTAACCCACCCTCTTTTCCGTTGTGCCGATGCTGAAAGGCCGCACAACGCACATATCCAGCTCCAGATCCAGATATCGCACGCATTATATGTAGTTCTTCTTGAATGCTGTGAGCTTTTATGAGTGCATACGCACCCGGAGGGTCAATAGCTGGGAGTTGGATTATTGCAACTAGCATAATATGACTAACATACAAACGAGAGAACTATATCGTAAACCGATATTAATCTCAAAATAACACTACAAATTGTGCTATTAATAAGATATGAAATCTTAAGATTATTAAGTATGTAAATACACAGAGCTTCATTAATGTAGATCTTCCCATGAAAGACTACTAATTAACAATGAATGTTTGTTAAGATAGCCGACTTACTTTGTTCTTAGAGATCACGCTTCATGTATGCGTAACGGGTAACCTTGCTACAAAGCGCGTGGGAAATGTTTACTTCTGTTCATAAGGTCTTACATGAAAAGTTGGTCGAGTATAATGCGTTTGGCGAACATGCAAAATAATGACATTGATTTGATTGAACTATAAAACGTGGGACTTTATTAGTAAATTGAATGTTTCGGGGGAAATAATACTAGCATGTGCATAATTAGAGCCCATTAACACTCAAAATCTACGAATATTTCGTAAAATATTACGTAAAATAAAGTTAACCCATAAAAAATCAGAGTTCCTTAAAGCAAAAGCCAAAATTTCAAATCTAGATGTGGTCTAGTAACAGATTTACAAAGATACAAAATGCTCTTTTTTTATTTTTTTTTGTGGTACAATATATTCCATTTTAATTTCCCGAAACGATATCTATTCATACGACACACGAACACTAACTTGGTACATGAACATGTGTTAAATATATTGTATATATTATATACAATATTATATTTATTGAATATATTATAATTTACTAACGCGGATTTCGGACTTCGTGCACATTAATAATCGTCCCTGTTTTTCTTCTAAATTAAGACAAGTTTCCCTTATTGCATGCATACTATGTTTTTAAACCACAACTGTTTTACAATAAGAATATTATTTAATAAATAGAAAATGCCAAACTGTAATTTTAAACTTCAAGAAGAATATATACAATAAATCGAACTTCTAACGCAACGTTAATTTTCATAATGTCACGATTACTAATGACCGGATTTCATCACAATTTGGAAAACGAACGCATACATCATTGTTTAATATATTTTAGAAATTCGATAATCATTTAACTATCAATGTAACTCAACATTGAAAAGTTCCACCTTGACACGATTTACAGATACTTTCGTTCAGCGTGAAAATGATAATTTAATTTGCACTAAATACTTATTCGTAACTGGTTTGTCATTACCATGTATGTCAAGCTATTGCTTAAATTGGACGACAGGCTGACACATTAATCTCATCGAGAACCAATTCTATCTGATGAAAGCCGATGGAATGTTCATCCATTCTCCAATAAGGCTTTGTTCATGTTCACATAGAGTACAATTCGTGTCTTTATAACTATTTGCAACTCGTCTCAAAACGTTTTAGACTACTTGGATCGGGTGATTTTGTATGGCAGACCAAACGTTTATGTACGATGTCATATCTCTTGAATGCATGCGTTACCCGTGCGTTAAGGATCGGTGTTCAAATACATGGCTGTTTGAACTTACGAGCAACATGCGATCGTCGTATTGCGAACTCACTCGTTTGAATCAAAGCAATATGTTGTTTTGTTTTTTACATAATAATGGCCAAGGAATATCATGATATGAGAAAGTAAATTAATTATATTCGCATACTTCCACTTGCACGTGCAGCACGAGGAAACCATACCTGCATGGGATCAAGAAGTGTCAGAAAACCAGGATGAATGAATGATATTAAAGCAGCTATGTAGAACATGAACTAAAATAACATATGAAATTTCAAGTTGATATCTTGGACCGTTTTTGAGAAATAAGAATTATAAAATTGTTGCATTAGAAGTGTGATAGAGTGTACATGCGCACGCACATTTGTCTCTGCTGACTGCAATCGCTACTGATGCAGTGGATTGATCATCAGCTGACAAGAGTAAGCTACACTGTCTACACAGGGGTACTTAAGAAAAAATAACAAAATCCCGTTATAAAAAGACCCATACGAACACCGGTAAGGAGAAACCTTGACCGTCAAGTTTGACTAAAGGGATTTTGCAAACGTATCATACATTAGTAAGCTTTGTAATAAATGAAGCATTGCAGCTGTTATGTAAGCCCCAGAAAGCACACAGTTGTTGCCAAAATGTTATGCCACAAGTTCTTCTGGAATCCATTTTAAATTTGCTCTTGTCTATGCTGACGACAGTCTGCCAATTTTGACGAGAACTCGAACCATCTAAACACTATGTTCCAACGTCAGCGAGAGGCAAACCTGAAGCTGCAACACAAAAACTATAATTTTGCTATATACCGTGTGTCGTGTATTTAGACCACTTTTACGCCAGCCAATGTATGGAAGTCAACCATAAGATAATCTGATTGATAGTTCCAAATCATTTTCTCAAGCAAAAGCACAAAGTAATATAATGGTATACTAAGGTCTGTGCAATAATTACAGGAAATTCATGGCAACATTTGTAGAAATTTGCTGCACTTTAGAACGACCTGTTGAAACAAGACACACAATTTATTAAGTATGAACAAAGTGAGTTTCCCTTTAACAAGTAGACGGAGAAACTAACTACTGCCCAAATCCTAGTTTTACAAAGGATAATTGCATAACGAGGGCGCTCTTTGAGTGGTAATTAGAACAAATGAGCATTCATGATAAGGGACGCCTAGCTCTCATTGTGGCAATCAATGAATTCCACCTTTACTTTGCGAACGCCCAGTTTGCTGTGTCTACTGACAATATGGGTATAAATATATCCAAAGTATTAAAGATCTTAATGGTCGCAAAGGACGTTGGGTATTAAAACGTAATGGTTTCAATTTCACCATAGTACACAAACCAGGTATAAAGAATGCTAACGCAGATGCCTAGAGCAGAAGGACTTACGACCAAGCTTCCAAGGTAGGTAAACCTCAAATAGCGTACCTGCACGATACCAGTGCTGTTAAAAGTAACTCTAGAATATTCTTCACCAGAGAAAGTTCCCTTAGTCTCAGCAACTGATGTAGCTTATGATGTTCAATAGGTTAGTTCCATGGGTTAGACAGACAGGGTCAATATATCTAAACAAACCATGAACATGTCCAGAGTTGCAACCATTCCTGAACTTCATGGTTCACAATGTATCCCCTAATAATTTGGTTTAACTTGTCAGAGCAATACCAATCAAAAACAACATTTGTGAGCCCCAAAGGAATAAACAACAAAGAAAAGACGAGTCTTTTACACAGTTGGTAGTCTCTACATCTTTCCTAGAAAACTAAAATTGACTGAATGAATGAAATGTAAACTCAAGGTGTTCTTTCACCATGTTTGTATATTCATTTTTTCAATAGTTGACTTGACCTATATTTAAGGCTTAAATAGCTCGTATGACCAAGTTTTCACCACAAGTACAATATAAACGTGCTTTATTATCATTTTTGTCTTGAATTGCCGATGAAAATAGTGACATTTTCTTAATGGCACCATAATTTATTTAAGGCATGCATTATTAATTCATATGAATGTGTTTTTATTTTCAGTCCTTTAAGTAAAATTACTACATCTCAAATGTTTGGATTTATTATATAAGTAAAAACAGTACCTTAAATATAAAACATAACATTAGTTACTACGCAATGCGGAATGTAATATTAATTCAAACCTAAATGTATCAAGCGCAGGATGATTATAACTGTTTTATTGACAAACACATATACTAAACGAAATATCTTAATTACGAATCATGTAAGTGAACATATATTTTAATTAGCAAAATTACGCGAAATAAAGTCAGAATTATTGGTATTGATCAGTGACCTTACATTTTGAGCCCTACGACGTTGTAATCTGTGACAGAAAGTTAAAAAGAACCTTCGTCAATCTTTTAAAATGTTCATTTAACGAGTGCGCGCATTGAAATAATGTTTTGGTTGATAGGATATCGTCTGCATCTGAGGCAATAGGCGCACACACGATTCTGAATCTAGACTGATAACGGTGGCAAATGGTTGAGGTCTACATGTATGCGATTACAGAATTTGATAGGAGTACGTTTGCGTTCTGATTTTACAGCAGCATGTTTGCCACTTACGTCAGTCGTTTAAAGTTTTCAAATGCGTCATCAGTGGCAAACATTCGTCGATTCAATAGGGTAAGCGATATTTGTATCTATGTTCTATATTGCTTTTGTATGCGCACTTACATATATAANCACTAAATGTCATCGACAGTGATAGGGGAACACATAATTGGGCAAGCTTGTAAAATAAATGTGTCAAAAGTTCCTAGTCACTAGACACCATACATCTTCTGTTCACCCTCATACTAACAGCACGGTCGAACTCTCGGCATGTGTAAACATCGAAAGACATCTGAAAACACAGACTACCGCAAATCTCAAAGAACTTTAAGAACACAACAAAACTAAAATTGACTGAATGAATGAAATGTAAACTCAAGGTGTTCTTTCACCATGTTTGTCTATTCATTTTTTCAATAGTTGACTTGACCTATATTTAAGGCTTAAATAGCTCGTATGACCAAGTTATCACCACAAGTACAATATAAACGTGCTTTATTATCATTTTTGTCTTAAATTGCCGATGAAAATAGTGACATTTTCTTAGGACTTTTCTTTGTGAAATCTGCCATTGAAATGGCACCATAATTTATTTAAGGCATGCATTATTAATTCATATGAATGTGTTTTTATTTTCAGTACTTGAAGTAAAATTACTACATCACAAATGTTTGGATTTATTATATAAGTAAAAACAGTACCTTAAATATAAAACATAACATTAGTTACTACGCAATGCGGAATGTAATATTAATTCAAACCTAAATGTATCAAGCGCAGGATGATTATAACTGTTTTATTGACAAACACATATACTAAACGAAATATCTTAATTACGAATCATGTAAGTGAACATATATTTTAATTAGCAAAATTACGCGAAATAAAGTCAGAATTATTGGTATTGATCAGTGACCTTACATTTTGAGCCCTACGACGTTGTAATCTGTGACAGAAAGTTAAAAAGAACCTTCGTCAATCTTTTAAAATGTTCATTTAACGAGTGCGCGCATTGAAATAATGTTTTGGTTGATAGGATATCGTCTGCATCTGAGGCAATAGACGCACACACGATTCTGCATCTAGACTGATAACGGTGGCAAATGGTCGAGGTCTACATGTATGCGATTACAGATTTTGATAGGAGTACGTTTGCGTTCTGATTTTACAGCAGCATGTTTGCCACTTACGTCAGTCGTTTAAAGTTTTCAAATGCGTCATCAGTGGCAAACATTCGTCGATTCAATAGGGTAAGCGATATTTGTATCTATGTTCTATATTGCTTTTGTATGCGCACTTACATATATAACACTCTGTGTACATATATAACACATTGTTGCATATAACACAAACAATTATACATATATAACACACTGTGTACATATATAACACACTGTTATACATATATAATACACTGTTATACATATTTAACACAATGTTATACCTATTTAACACACTGTGTACATATATAACACACTGTTATACATATATTACACACTGTTATACATATATAACACACTGTGTACATATATACCATACTGTTATACATATATAACACACTCTTATACATTTTAAACTACTGTGCAACGTTATCCAAATGTCTTGGTAGATAAGGCTGCGCTCTTTAACTAAACAATACAATTAATAGAGTTCAATAATATTACAATATCATGATGATAGAGATCCAATGACAAGAATATAAACTTCTGAAGAAATTGATGTTCAATTTGATTATCGTTATTATTGTGGGTATACGTTTGGTCATTTTTATACTGTCACACGTTCACACGTACATGCTTACTTTGAATTGCAATATAGTCAATACTCGTCGTAGTTGTTTCACCAATTGTTGTCAGAAATGATTTAGCTGCCCAAAAGTCTAAACTTTTCGTCGGCTGATCAGTCTTCTTCACATGATTGACGTTCCTTACACGGTCGCATACCACGGTAATTTATCGTATGATTTTATAATTCGTCTTGAACATGAAATGAGTAATAAGTGTACACCTTTATTACAGCCAAAAGCCATTACGAAAAACGGGTCCACATTAACTCGTAGTCTCGTATTTAACGACAGCAACATTACTTCGGACAAAACCGAAACCATATCATAGGTCTATAACCACAGCAGCTGTACGTCGACAGTTTAGTTATTGATGAACTTGTCATAGTTGTAAAATACCTTAATGTCAACTGGTATCGTATTCTTTTATGTAAAAGTTATTCAGGCCGGACGGTGTGGACATCGTGGCATATTGATACAATGGGAATAACGTTTTATTTAAAAACATCTAACGTCATCAATTTTATCATCGCATAATGTTCGCTTGCTGGTTTACAGCCGGCGTTCGTATAGCGTTTGAATGTAATCGGCCATTAAATAACAATACAATACACGTTAGAAGCTATTTATGGTTCGAAAGTAGCTTTGAAACGTTTAAGAAAGAATCGTTTTTGGTCATCGTAAAAAACTGTTAAAAATATATTTAGTTATACTAATTATTTCGTCTACGAAAGGTTTTATCGTGGAATATGTGCTTTCTAAAGAGATCACATTGTGGCAAAATGATACACAGTGGAAAATTTTTGGCACAATTGTTTTGATGTAATTTTCATAAAATCCAGACTTCAAGTATCCATTGTTAAGTTTTTAATCATGATTTTTATAAAAAGAACCGTAAATATCAACAAAGGAACAATTATGTTATCTTAAAAATACCTCGAAACAAGATCTAGAGTTTGCAATTTAAAGCCTAATTCGTATCAAGCTTATAAAGTTCACGGTCGAATGAAGCATATACCCGCAATAATGTTATAATGATAGGATAAAAACAACAACATTACAAACATTTAAACATACAAGCATTTAACGTTTAGGCATTTTTGTCTCATGTTAAAATATTCATTTTGTTAGGCTGTCTGCTAAAGCGAACCTTTTACGAATTGTCCGCAATCTCAGTCTCAGACCCTTTTGCAATCAATTGCGCCTATTGTGTGGGGCAAAGTTCCATTTCTGGTGCTATTTGTCTCCAATTTATGTACATTCTTTTCGGCACTGGGGCAAGTCAACGGCATGTCCTGGTATTCATTTACCAGCATAAACCAGACCTCAAGATCCCCAATTAGGAATGTTTTAGTTTTCTACCCACTTTACTAGAAAGACGTTATTATACCATGGGTTTGTTGATTTTAAAAAGTCACGACCATCTGGGACATTCAAATGTTCTTCACACGAATTCACCCAATTGACGCTCCGTACCTTCACGCCTTAGCTCTTGCGTGATCTTCCATAATGCCAAAATAATAAGTGTAGAGGCGCACCGTGCGAATGCTGATTTCTGTTGGAGATATACGTGGGGCGCGTTTTATTTATTACAGCAGATTGCCATTGTACTGCTTGATTGGAACATACTTGTAATCGGAACATACTCACTTAAATCGCGATAAAGACGCTGAACAGTCGTATGTTTCCGCTATACACTAGCAGAAATAGCAATTCAATATTTTAATGATATTTTACACAGAAGGCCCTTGGGTCGGTTGGCCTTCTTGTTTGAATTTCGTGCATATATTTTATTCACATCATACAAACTTTATATGGATTGATTCGGCATGGATGCCGTCGTCTCAAACTTGTGTCGAGACGCCATGTATGAATATGACGCCTTAAATGTCTAGACAAAATGAAGGTATACATAAAAAACTCAAACATAGCCAGTTATTTAATGTTCTGTCTAGCAATATTCTATAACGGATACAAGACTTGCATGATAACGAGCCCGCCTTGTATAAACACTCGCTACAGTTGTGCGGATGTCTGGTGGTTGTGTTTATAGATTGTGTACCGGTTTGTCCAATCGAAGACAACTGTTTAAGATGTTTTATGTAAATTACGGTTACGTGAGAACAAATAGAGAGCAACATAAATCAATTGATTTGGCACGATTTCAATAACAATATCGGAGCCTTAACATTCTATGCATCACTCGTTTATTACTAATATGTATTTGCATTGAACATATTTCTAAACCGTGGGTATGGTTTTAAAATTAATTTAATTAATAAAATAACGTACGACAGATCGGTGGAGGACGTCTATAATTGGTCAGTTGCCGAAACAAGAGCCCGATGGTCATTGGCCCTAGAACCGTTTTATGGCTAGGGCTGATTATAGACGTCCGGGCAAGCTCTGCCGTATGTTATCGGGTATAATACACATTATCCTATGTTGTTCCTTCATACATTTACTACCAAACCAGCTTTTCGTCCTGTTATTTTCGTGCAATTAATTACACAATATAAGACAATTCTCGAGTGGCGTAATTTCTGTGACGAAACAATTAAGTTAAGCTGGACTCTCTGGATTTTCGAGACAAGGATTCTGAAGTAGTTGCTTTGACAGTTAAATATAAGAAACAAGTTTAAAAAATAATTGTCGACGAATTAAAAACTTATTTCGGATTGTGTGTTTGCTATGCATAATTAAACACTTCAATAAGATACATCTGACCACAAATTCGATTTCATAAATAATGTGGTAAGAATAATTAGCCTTCGATACAAACATTTTAATTTTAAGAATGTTGGTTTAAAACAAAAACAAAAAATAATGGATAGAAGAAAACACAATTGAGGTGCATATTGTTAGATTTGTATTGCATTAATTCTGCTATTGAGGTGCGCGTGTCGTTTATTGAATTTTGTTTGAAAACTTCTTTTTAAGCTATATTAATTGATGTATTCCTAGTAATCTACAAGGCCGTTTTTTTGTCATTGCTCACTGATTTTTGGCTTAACTTTAACACTGAGTTTTGACGCAATGTTTTAAAGTTGACGTCGCGCAATCGAATTCTTTTCAGATATAGAACAATTGGCCGCAATGAAATTTAACGGCCCGCACGCGACGTTAATTTGTTTTACTAATTATAGAAACGATATGTATTATATATTGTCCATTTATGTTCATTTAGGTAAATCAATATAAATTATAATGTATGAATTATTCACGGAAAAAACGTAAAATGTTGTCTCGAACTTTGTGTTAGTAATCGAATTACAATCTTAAATTAAATGCTTTATTGCCTTCGTTTATTACAATAATATTTACGTTTTCATTTAACAACGCCGAATAATGCCTGCAATCTTTGAACATACCAGCTCTTATCAGAGAATTTATCTTGTATAATTCCTCCTACTTTTATTACTGTGTTATCTTTACCGGTGATGTTATCTCGTGAAATTTGCATCTGCAAACGTAATTGAACATATATGAGTCCACATTTATAACATGAATGTGCCAGTTATTTGTCAGTTATTTGTGATTACACACTGAGTTATTGAAATTTTAAATACTTACTTAGTATGTCCACGTTTCAGATGGTGCATTCTTTATTAATGTTTTAATTAGAATGAAATTATCTCCATCAAAGATACTCTTTCGCTTGGAACTCATTTCATGAAAACAATAATAAAAGTAAAAAAAAGGTTAGCCACACCAGGGCTCGAACCACTGACCCATGGAGTAAAAGCCAAGCACCAATACCACTAAGCCATCCGACTTCACGTGTGTATGTGTGTAATTCAGAGTTTATGTTCGGGTCGTAGATGAGTCTTTACGACTACATTATGTGCGGACCTGACCATCCGTCTTCACATACTTTGCTATTTATTTTATTCTTTGTATTACTATCCACGTGTTGTTACAAAATATAACGGTAACACAACAAATCGAAATTTTAAGATCGTTTCGCGTCTGAGAGGCTTAATAATTTTATCAATTTCTAACGATGATTTGTCGTAAACGAACGTGTATTTTAAGTATAAGTCTGCGGCATAAGTGTTATTTCGCACACTGATGTACATTGTTCATTTATTTGTTGAATCTGTGACAAAAAGTTGAAAAATTCTCATTTTGATAAACTGTGAACAAGTCCCTTTAACAAAAATGATATTTTCACCCTTAAGAGTATATTATACAAAGGAAAATTTACATGCATATTTTGTTTGTAGAATATTTCAATTCAATATATGCTTTGTACGTCATTGACTACTATTATATATCTATAACTTTAAATGCGTCGTATAGAATATTTTTCAACTCTAATTGCATTGCATGATTTTATCATTTTGCATATTTTATATGTATTTGTTTTCAATCGTGAAATAAAATGTGTCGTTAATAGGTAGCAGAGTAAAAGGAGCACCTCGTGTATATTGCATCAGTCTTATGCACGTTAAACCTATTAAACTGTATTCAAATAGCAATGAACTCTTTTTTTAATATTAATATTCTTAATATTATACATAAATTCCACGAATATTAGCGCATGAGCAAAATATACAATCTATAATAATAGGAATCAAATACACGTTGACAATAACCTGTTGACAGACAAACGTCAAATGTGGGGGCGTCTGTGTCATTCGAACTGTACAATTATACTTAGAAAGGAAATTATATTCACAACGCGTACTTGCATGTACTTCCATGTGAACCGTATACATGATTGTATATATATGCCAAATGACAACTACTCCGAGGGAAATTTGTATACATTACAATTTTATTTATTTAAATGGCAGACTTGAGTCAGATAGCAGCATTGGAAAAAACACATTTGTAGGTTCACAAGGTTGTAGTACTATTGATTTTGTTTTGTGTAAAAGTAATATGTTCTCATATATTGAAACATTTGAAAGTTTAGAACCAAATATTTTATCAGATCATTGTGCTGTTACGTTTAGCCATAAAAGTAAAGTTTTGCTTGATTTTATTGCTGATGATAAAACTTCAAATAACGCATTTGAAAATGATGATAAACAATTACCATATTTGTATAAATGAGAGGTATATAGAAAATGATTATATTCATGCAATTAATAGTGACAGTATAAGAAATACATTTGATACACTTTGTATTAATATTGAACAGTCTAAAAAATAATGGTGATTTAGATAACTGTTTAGGTTCGTTCTGTGAAGTTATTGAAAATATAAGCTCAGCATTATTTAAAAGGAATTGTACTGACAAAACACGTTTTGGAAACAATAAGGATGCAGCATATATTGACGATGAATGTAAAGTTTTAAAACGGAATTTTTATTAAACCCTGAATACGTACAGACACGTTCCTACAAATGAAAATAGAAAAAATATGGTGGAATCAAGAAGTTTTTATAAAAGTACAATTAGAAAAAAGAAAAATATTTATTACAAAAATCAGGCACTAAAACTAGACAATGCAAGACTAAGTAATGCACAATTATATTGGAAAATGTTGAGAAATAATAGTGTTAGAGATAATAAATACAACATAAAAAGTAAAGATTTTTTAATCTATTTTAAATCAATAAATGATCCAAATTCTTCATTTTACCAACCCGATGAAGATATTTTATTTTTTGAAGTCAGATATTTGAATGGTGAACTGAATATCATGTTTGATGAATTAAATGTACTATTTTCGGACAAAGAAGTTATGAATGCCTGTAAACAAATACATAATGGTAAATCAAGTGGTCCTGATTATCTACTCAATGAATTTTTTAAATTTGGGCTTCACAGTTGTAGCTTTTTAAAAGTTGTGTGTACTTTATTTAATAAGCTGTTTAAAAATGGACATTTCCCTAAAAGGTGGAGTGTGGGTTTTATTGTACCAGTATATAAAAAGGGAAGTAAGAACGATGTGAACAACTACAAGGGGGTTACATTATTAAGTACTTTTGGGAAATTATTTACTAAAGTCATTAACAATAGACTGAATAATTGTGCAGAAAATTATCATGTATATATAGAATCTCAGGCAGGTTTTAGACAAAACATGGGTACTATCGATAATATTTGTGTATAACATGGTGTTATTAATTATCTACTAAATAAAAAAAGAGATTGTATGCTGTATTAGTGGATTTCACTAAAGCGTTTGATTATTTGGTTCGAGATATTATCTGGTATAAACTTTCGTAACTGACTTCGAGGAAAAATGATAAATATTATAAAATCTATGTATGTAAATGTGAAATCAAGAATAATATTAAGTTATTGGAATAAGTAATGAAGACTTCTCTTGTTTTGTATGTGTTAGACAGGGTGAATCATTATCACCGTTCCTTTGTTCTATTTATTTAAATGACCTTGAGGAACATTATATGTTAAATGGTTTTAATGGGATTGATATTGGAATGTTGAAATTATTTCTGTTACTATATGCAGATGATATGGTTATTATGGCTGAATCGGAGGACGAACTAAAAAAAGGTTTGTGCTTGTTGGAAGAATACTTTGATAGGTGGAAACTATGTGTAAATTCAAATAAAACTAAAGTTATGATTTTTAAAAAAGGGGGACAATTAAGGAGAAATTTGATTTTTGCATATAAAGAGGAGGTTATAGAAATTGTAAAATCTTTAACATATTTATGAATTGTATTTACACGGGAGGATCATTTGCAAGTACTTTTGAAACTCCTGCTGGACAAGCTTCAGCAGCGGTTTTTAAATTGAATTCATATTTACTTATTTTCCTTCAATCAATATTCAGACTAAATTACAGTTATTTGATCAACTTGTTTTACCAATTTTAAATTATGGCTCAGAAATCTGGGGCTTGAGTGAATCCATGACACTTGGGAGAGTACATTTAAGTTATTGTAAAAAAAATATTAGGTGTGAAAATTCAAACTCAAATCATTTTGTGTATGGAGAACTTGGTAGAACGTCCGTAATTGTGAGACGTGCAGTTAATGTAATAAGGTATTGGCTTAAAGTTATCCATTTAGAAGACCATACATATGTTAAGTGCATATATTTACATATGTGTTACAGTTTGATAAGTAAACCAAATATGCACACATGGGCTCAAGCTGTGTTTGTAACTTGTTGCAGTCCTTGGGATTACATTATGCAAGGATAAACCAAGGAGTAGGTGATGATAAGTGCTTTTTATCTCTGGTTAAATGTAGATTAAATGATGCTTTTATACAAAATTTCATGTCTGAACTGAGTAATTCATCAAGAGCAGTAAGTTATAATCTTTTTTTGTAAATTAGAATTTCAGCCTTATTTAAATGATGTTACTATTGATAAGTTTAGGTTTTATCTGTGCCGACTAAGAGTATCTTCACATATATTGGAAATAGAGTCAGGCAGACGGCATTAACCAGAATTTATACCATACAAGGAAAGAAAATGTCAACATTGCAATGTCTTGGAGGATGAATTTCATTGTTTGTTTGAATGTTCCTTATACAATGATATTAGAAAAAAATACATTAAGCAATATTACTGGAAATGACCACATATTCCAAAATTAAAAGAGCTAATGCAATCTCATAACCAAACAATTAACATAAATTTAGCAATTTATGTTCATAAAGCATTTATTCAAAGAAATGTCTATACATATTATGTTTAGTAATATCCATGTCCGAAAAGTTGACTACTCACTGTCAATAGTGCTTTATGATAATATTATGTTGAAAAACATGTATCCTTTAATAATATATGTATAGAACTTAATATAGTTTGTATATGATCTATCATGCCACGAACTAGTATTTATTGATGACCACTTGCATGCATTGTGTTTGTATAAATATGTTCAACATACATGTGTACTCATGGACGGTATTGTCTAATGTTTCTTGAATAAACTATATATTTAAACATTTTGGCAAATTAATCAATAGTATTAAAACAAAGTCTCAATTAGTGAGGATGTGTTCATATTTGCGACTAGTTGATCAGTTAAAACTACATATAAAGAGAACATTTATAAATATTATAAGTGCCTATTCAGTCAATAAAAACACTAATTTATGTTACCGGTAGGAGAATAGTTTCAGAAAGTGTAATGTAGCTTTATATCCAAATTATGTTTTATGCAAATCAAACAAGTTATAGTAAATTATAACAAAAACAATAAAACAATGAAACAAAACACAAAACATTCTAGATATTTAAAATTAAAAGCTAAAATTAAAAAAAACATTGTTGGAACAATTATTACTAAATACTGAGCTTGTTATGTAATGCAGGATATATTAAGCCTTTGTTTATTTATAAGTTGTGAAAAATCATTTCTTTTAAATGCAAAAAAGGTAAGCCACACACTTTGAAAGTTGTGTAGTTATTTAAGGGAGTTTGCAGATAATAATTTCTATTTATTATTTAAAACCAAGATACTATGGAAATACAGGGAAGATTATAAAATCAATTACATTTCTCATAATGCTCGTCATAAAACTATGACTTCAGTACATTTCAATACGATTTAGTCCATTTGATTAAGAGAAGATACAGTTCAATTTTAAGATAATTTCAATGAAAGGTGACATTTAAATACCTCTTTCTTCTTAAAACAATGTACCAAAACATAAATCAGTACTTTGTTTCATATTGGATTATATTTTTAAATAATTTATTTCTATCTCTTGGTAAAAGGGAGTTCATTTTTCAAATTAATTAAGTTTCCAACATAATACTATACTAGTGTGATTTATATGGACACATTTTACATTATAAACTCAACCACAAAACACACAACCTTTTATAACCCATGCAATATTATATATATAAATGAAATATGGTCATATTAACATATTTTGCTTTACAAAATGCATTTCTTTTATTTATACTAATAGCCCGTGTTGAGAGATAACCAGTGCTTTTCACAAAGCCAGAGGCTGACAGGTATACCTCTTATTTAGCGAGGACTCGCTGGACTCAATGGACTCGCTGGACACGCTGGACATAACAATAACAAAATACAAATAACTACAACTGTTATTTGGTGTAGCTACTGAAAATTTGCAGAAATATTTTCGTCTCTAATAAACAAAATGACCGATCTCTGAGCTGATATATTCTTGACTCAGTGATATTACTACGTAGACATAAACATATCGCCCCAACCTTACTGATACAGCATTCATGTTCATTCCCTTGTACATAGTATAAGATACGCACCTGCATTAATATGCACCGAATGCACTTTAGTATAGCTACGTGATGGATGTATTGAGACTACTTTATAGAAATCGTTTATGTAGTTAAAATATGTATTGTCTCTCCATCTGTTTCCGTACAGTAAACATAGTTAATGGTTTTTGTTAATTATCGAGATAATGTGGAAATGTTGATGCACGTGGTTAACTTTCATCCCAGACGTCAGTCAGCGATGTTATGTTCACACCTGCTGTGAAATAGATCACAAAAACAAAACAAAACACAATAGGTTAATAAGTGGTAGGATATGACATCATTAAATTAAGACTGATTTGTAAAAGAAATTTAATTTGTGTATTTTGTTATATTTGTATAGACTACCTTTGCGATCGCTTTAAATATTACCGAATATGCTTTATTGAAAGTTGATTTACTGCCATATATCAGTCAACATTGGTTATTTACATGTTTGTATTGTGGATGGTATAGTGCTAGTCTATAAGGCCGGATGTAACTTATTATCCTGAAGGAACGGAAATAAAATACATATTAGGGTCGTGATCGAAAAGGGGTATACCTTGAAGATGCTATTAACCTCGCAGTAGAATTCAAAGCAAAATGTCCACTATGTATTAGAATATACAATATTCAATATTAAGGTGATATAAGAAATCAAATATATAAATCGCGTATTCTTTTCTTAATTAATGTGCAAACTGCTGCAAGTTTCACAAGAAGAAATCAGGGAAAAGTGAAGGCCTATATCGAAGTCACGCAAGACATAACTTTGTCAAACCTCGTATAGAGAGTCCGTTCTATTCGTTTCAATGTAGCGATTGTACAGTGCGGAATGATATGAAGGTGAGATGAGTTGATAACAACTGTCTGTAACATAAAACATGCAGCTCAAGTAAAAGTTACATGTATTTGTTTGCTTTACATACAGTAAAAAAGTCGTATTTCACAAACGAAGTTATGATTAAATCTGGTGTCACCGCCTAGGAGCTGCAAATGGAAAGCTTTAGTGGGTGAAAACCGGTCGAAGGTTTATCCAAATTTCACACTTACCTCAGAATAAGTCACAGAACATACACTTGCAAAAAGCAATAATCTCAAAGAAATGTGAAAGTGATTTAAATTAAACGGCAATAAAAGGGGAAGTTTCATTAAATAAGCAAAACTTATTTTCGAGTTGTTAAGTGGATTTTCCTTATTTTGTAATGGCGAAGATGCCCTAAACACACCCACCCATTGGTTTTCCATTGCCATGTCTATTCATAGAGTATCTTTGTATTACATTTCTTTTTAATAGTTCAATTCGTTCTTTTTTTCATGCACGGCAACTGTTTATCAAATTTAAAAAAGTATATCATTCTACCCCAATCACATTAGCACTTGAACTCACAAGCAAGATCTTGATGTAGATAATCTATATGTGCAATTTCATTGAAGTGATTCAATTTAAGTTATTGAGCTGAAAAAACTATTTACGCCGCCAGTCCGCCTAACCAACCAACAACATAGCAAAATCTCAAAACTCACATTTTATGAGAAAACAGCAACAACAGCAACGAAAAGGTTGGCCACATAAACTGTATCTGATGTACTATATTTCAAGGTAAACGTTGTCAGTGCAAATAGTTTAGCCTAGTACAGTTTCAGAGAATTGCATGCAAAAATCTGGCTTTCTTACACTCGAAGCAATATAGTCGAACTGCAATGAACTCACGAACATATCAGAGCGATCGAGCGTTATCTGTTTTATATATCGAATGTTTATGCACAAATATATCGCGCTTGTAAGTGCAACATAATAATACTATTGTGTCATTAATAATTTTGATTTCAGTAAGTACCGCTTTCCTTCTTTACTTGCATTTTTCGAACTTTATATAAACAACAAGGCTTTCTAAAAGTGTATCATTCCTTTCGTAATGATTTTTTATATTTGTCTTTTGTTAATAATCAGAATTTGTAACGTTTTGCCTTTTTTCGTTTCCTGTTTTCCGACACGACATAAAAATAGCATACAAATGACGAAGTAATTAACAGAAAATATTTCCCCCAGATTCTAAAGAATAACAGAATTGCCAATCTGAAAACATTTTTGAAAATACACAATATATGTATAAGGTTTTGAGCTTCTTAAACCGGTTTGAACCCGCAGTGTTTTGCTTTGACCGTTCTAATTCGGTTATCCCAGTTTTGTTCATGTGTATGCGTTTATTTTCTACGTGTGTGTCTCCTTTAGTGAATTTGTTTTGTGTCTCGCTGCTTGGAAATATGTTTCTTGCAATAAATGAAGGAAATACAATAAATTCGGTAAACAGTATTTGAACAATTAGTACATGCGGTCATGAATAATTTGATCCACATGATATCATGCAAACTCTTGACATAATTAATAGCGTTCACACCCTTTATGGGACCTCTCAATTAATGATTTCAGTTTCGCAATGTATGTTTCATTATGTTTTTCAAATAGTTACATATGGGCACTTATCGTGTTCAATTACAAAGGATAATAGCTGACAAAGCAAATTAACATTATGTAGAATACGTTAGTTTCATTGTGGCGCTTTATACAAATTCAAATAAATAAAAAACAAGCATTTGCATTTGCGTTTAGTCTCTATTGAGTTTACTGCCCTTTTGAGTGAATTTCACTTGACTTTCTTGTATATCTGTAGGTTTAAGCAGTACGAAAACTATGCCGTCAAACAAACAACGCTTAATTAGCATGCATACATGAAATGATAAGCATCTGCGATGATGAATCAACGTGTACTAAATGCACCTAATACACCTATGTGGTTAAAAGGTGTGCTGACACTATTGCAGGAATTGTTTATGTATTAGAGATATGTACATTTTCAAATTATGTACATGTGCAAAAAGCATTTTAATTTGCCATTGCTAATTAACGAGATATACGAGAAAGGCCGACATACAGGCGATTAAGTACTGTGAAAGACGGTCGTCAGCATAAATAACGATCACGTCATGCAAAAGTTATCGTAAAACAAGACATCGTTTGACTAGAAGATCGGTATGGCAAATACATTGAGAAAATCATTGCAAAAAATGATTTATTGTAGTGTTGTATTTGGTCAAAAGTGTATGAACCAAATTGAACATTCTACATCTTACTCATGTATTACTCTGACAGTGGTGTAACCTTAGTGAACTGTCAACTCGTTTACCAGTATGTCGTACAGTATGGATTAAATGTACACATATACGCGCTCCAGCTAACAATAGCTGTGACTGCAATTTATACTATTATTACCGCGGTTACATTTTCATACCAACGGTTATACATTTAAAACAGTTGTCAAATATCTGTTATCGCGTAGACATTTTGCCTGACCAAAGTTATAAATAAGGGCACAGTATGTTCGACCAATTAAATTACGTCTAACAAAACGCCTTCCCAGCGAAGATTCCCTTCGATATAATCAAAATGTCAAAATGCTTCGTAAAGTACTTTTATTTTAACTCACAAGATTAATTGAAAGTACATACAATCTACAATTATTTATTTTCGAATATAATTTATTATTGCTTTAACTGATTTGCAATTATATAAAAAACTTTATTCTATTTATAAAAAATAACACATTTTCATAAATGCTGAGTTTGTAACGCATTCGTTGATATGTGGATAATTGACTTATGGAAATAAATGTTACAGCAAGCTAAAAATAGTATAGAGCACGTTTCAAAACACACAACGTTAAATACCGAATAGACGAGTATGCAATCATACGCGTTCTTTATACAAGCTGAGCGCTTGTTTCTCATATGATAGATTATATGAAATTAAATGCTTGCTATTCAAATGTCTGCAAATTATTCCAGATAAACATTCCAGAATCTGGTGCAAACTTGTTCAGAACATCCCAATCATGTCTTGTTAATCTTGTAAAGAACTACAAAATTCTGACAAAATCGCTACAAATTATTTTGAGCATTAACAACTGAAAAAGTAAACACTGAATAAGTGCGAAAGTATTTATGAACTAAAAACTAATATAAATAATAATTAACATAAACCTAAATGAAAGTTTTCTCATAATGCACATATTACTGTGTTTTGCAACCGCTTTCTTCCTCAAAGTTAGTAATGCTGTAGTTAAAAAGCATTTCAGGTTTTAAACCAAGCTTATTAAGCTTGGAAATATTTAGAACATATGAATATTAATGCCATAGTAATGTCAGCTTATGTTCAGATCCAACCTCGCATCGATTTGTTTGTTCCATAGAAGAAGCAATAGTGCACATATGGTCATTCTAGCACTTAGTAACACAGTAATACTTGTATACAATCATTATATATTATACTGTCAAGGTTAATATATACACTCACAGAACACCGAGAACAAATAGTTGGCATGTTAAACCAAATGGATTATTAATGTCAAAATAATTTTCTATGGCACTTACACTCCCGTAATTTTATAGCGTGAACTTTCGTATAAAGCAACAGATAATGCGCAATAAAGAAATTGATGGTATTTCCGAATTGTGGAAACAGCAGATCTGGCAGGCTGTGAGGCGGGATAGGGATCAATCTTTGCCCCGAGCAAACATTTCTTAGGCGGGGATTAATAATAGCTACCCATATCATCTAACCTTACTTGTTCTAATTTGGAATTTTAGTTGTTTGGTCAACTTACCATTCATATGGCATATGGCTGTGTTAATTAAGTTTATAGTTACCTATACCAGAAGCACTCAGGGCATACGGCATCGATTTTGTCTGGCACTCAAGGTGGACCAATTAACATAGGCTCTAAATGAATATCTCCCTGGGCAAATGTTTGAGAACGACTCCGCCCAGACACGTGGGTGGTGTTAGTTATTTTCTATTTAGATTTTTAATTTGGCGAACAATAACGCTTCGTTTATAAAAAATATTGTGCCCCCAATAGCAGACATCGAGTACATATGTTCGGTCCATCTATATATTGGACATGTACTCGTGCATTCTCGTGTTTAAAACAAACTCTGACATGTGAAGAACATGGTGATATATTGTTTGTTTAGTAAATAAATACGGAATATTACGCTAGTCAATTGTTCCAAGAGTTTGTATCAGTCGAGTGGCTTGTGTGATGACGTATCACACGAGAGGCGGAGCCTCGAGTGTAATACGAAATAGTGCAAGCCACGAGACTGATACAAACACGTGGAACAATTGACTAGCGTAATATTCCTTTTATTATATACATCAACTAACGAAAACAGTTATCAATTGTATTTTTTTGCTTTAACAAAACTGACAAAACAATGACTAAAATGTGACGTCATTTAATGTGACGCCATAAAAATGTGACGTCATTGAATGGATCGAAGAAAGTAGTCCGGCTAGTATGGTAATACGGAATCGGAAACAGCGAGTAGCATAATACGGGATTTGTTTCAACGATTGATACAACCTGTATTTTGTTAAAAGCATTAAACAGGTATATAATAATATTGTAAATCGTAACAAGTTTAGTTCTGTAGCGATTCACGTTGAGAGCACATACATTTGCAAGCACGTCTTCGATGCTTAAAAGGATATGTTTGGCATTTCAAATAAATCCAGTTTTATTTGAGATTAGAAACATTTTGTGCTTTATCGGAGTTGTAGCAAACATATAATAACCAAAGTTATTCGATAAAACATTGTACATTGATCTCAAGTTAGGAAACGATATAAATGTTCCGCGTTATTTAATACCTAAGATCTTTATAAAGTAAGCATCATATTGCTTATGTCTTTATAGTGTACATGCTGTAGGCGTATTGACCCGTTACATGTTCCTTATTAAGATCCAATTGAAAAGAGGTTCAATTTTAGAAAGTGCCCACGAGCTTGTAATGTTTAATAAATAGGTAACACACCAGGTTAAATAATTGTTATAACTTTACCAAATGGTGTTCTGTGTTGTGAAAATGAAAGTCAATTCCATTTGGAGAATTTTGCATGTTTGACATAAATTGCCTATTATACTAATTAATATTAAAAGTATTTAACTCTAGGCAATTACACATACGTAATAATTTTATTACATTGAGTTAACATGCTCCTACGTCAAACCAATTTAAAGGGATCGATTTGGCTTTTATTTTGTCCTCTCAATCCCATGTCGATATTTACCAGTAATGTTGATGGTTCCTTATATGTCTTAACTTGATGAAGGCATATAAGAACGCTATATATAATTACCAGTTATTGCCAAACCATTGTTTAAGCAATATTAAAGTGCGGTTTCTCAGAGTGCATGATGACACATATACGCCTTAGATTAAAAGTTTTTAGATTACATAGTGCGGGTTACTGGCTTTGATGTTTATAGATGGCTACACAGTTTAGAAAATTCGCAGAGTTATGTTTCAGATGTTTATGTGAGTAAAGATTAACAGAGATCATCAAACGATTAAGTTGAAACAATATTCAATTAAATTACTGTGAATTATCAATACAATAACATTCGTCATTAAGTGAATTAATGGGTAAAAAAAGTATTATATGTAACGAAATGGCTTATAAATTTATATTTGATTTGTTGTTGCGTTTAATTATTATCTCTTACTTATATTTGTTTTATTTCTATGAGCGTTTCCCAGTTGATATTATTAATTAAAAAATGTATGGTTAAACATTTGTCTGCGAGTTTAAAATGAAGAATAGAAAAATTGTTTCACAAGGGAATTAATGTTTTGTTTCATTATAAGCAAATCATCAATACCTTTTTTGCAATATTAATGACACTTATAGTATATAGTATATAGTATTTGGGGTTCCGATAAGTCGCGTTCCCAATGCCCTTGGTTATCTTGTAGTATATTTCTTAGCTCATGTCATCTTAATACAAAATTTAATCGCTGATTTTCTTTGAAAGACATTTAATTGTTTCTTATACTTTCCCATTCACAGCATTCGATTATGATATAAATTGCATAATTGTTGTTGATTTGGCTTTAATACACAGTCATAAATCAGCTGGCGTATTTATCGCAGCATTTTATTATATCCACAAATTATGCAGTTGGTTGAAATATCTGCTGGATATGCCGCATCAGCACAAACAACTAGCACATTAAGGTGATAAATATTGCAACATATCTGTTCAACTACGTAATTTCACGACATAGTACTGGTGGAATGAATGAAGAAAGGGATTATTCAACGTTGCTCTATTGAGAACCAGCTGCATCATTTGAATATTAACTGTTCTGTATGTGTATTTTATCTATTATTTAGTTTAATTGCATTTAATGATACAATAATTTCAACAATCTCTTATTCAAAAGTAATTGTTATGTGTATTTAAGTTACTACGTTGCGTATACAAGCTTGGTTCATGAAAAATCTTTCACCGCCCTTCTCATATGTATCACGCACACTATTATAAACCCGTTTAAACTGAAATCAAATTCGTTTACATGATTATAATCGTTAGTTCAATTAGATATTTCATGAGTAGATATACATTTCAAAAATACATATTTTACAATTTTGCGTTGTAATCCACAGGTCCCGGGTTCGATCCCGGGTCCCGACCACATACATGCCAGTCATGTTTCAGCGGAATGCTGACTGACAAATAAAGGCTTAGTCCGGCATTAAGGCAACGTTCAACGTTCAACCTAAGAAAAGACATCGGTTACATTGTTATGATATTTAGTTTTACATTCTCATCTTCAAATAAAACTGATAAGATTGTGTCATGATTGATAAATTTGCAACGAATGCACGTTAGTATTTTTACATGATTAATAGATGTAAGGAAACTGTATTACATGGATTGTTAATGCTGTTAAGATATTCATTTCCCGATTATCTGCTACCGAATCATTTAAATTGTTAATTGCTTTTGTTAATTACGGAGAGAAGTGTGCAAGTTTGATAAACAATAGATAAACTTCTTTTCCAGCTGCCTGTCAGCAATATAATGTTTCTGTTTTCCATGAAAAAGGTATCGTAATACAATAAAAGCTTAATTAATGGTAGGATATGGGACATGATACAATCTGAGCATTTCATTTTGTTTAGAGTGATTAATTGCAGAGATTTGCTGCTTAGTTTTGTACTTTATCATATTTGTATTGAACACATTTGAGAAAGTTCTGCATTTTATCAGGTTATGTTTTTACTGCAGTTAGTTACAATTTCTATAAATAAATAATGCAGCTATGATAATATCTGTAGAAATTATATTAGCCTAAACAACCGACTCTTATCTCTAGGTAACTCAATTACGTTGCCATTGCATATAGTTTAGCATGGTGCAATTTCTAAGAGCTGCGTGCAAAAATCTATGAGGCTTTCTTAAACTCGAAGCAATATAGTCGCACTGCAATGAACTCAAGAATATATCAAAATGATCGTCCGCTATTGAGCGTTATATGTTGCATAAACCGAATGTTCAATCAAAGTATAGCGCACTTGTAAGTGCAACATAATAATATTGTGTCATTAATAATTGGAATTCCAGTAGGTACTGCATTCCTTCTTAATATATAAGGTGAACTTGTATTTTTTTAATTATGTATACACGGCTTTCCAAATGTAAAACATTCTTTTCGAAATGAATTTACATTTAGCTCTTGCTAATAATAAGAATTTGGAATGTGTTTCGGTGCTTACCCGCCTAAATATTACCACGCATATACATATTTGTTCATATCCACTTTTTCGAAAGGACATACCAATGCTTAAGTAATTAACGGAAACTATTTTCCCAAAATTCTACAGACCTGCATACCTGATAACAATTTGGAAAATACGCACGTACAATGATTATATACAATATACGATATAGCCAACGTGGCATTTGAGCATCAAAATACTAAAAGCACGCACATTATTTGCTGTAAGTATTTATCCGAGCTTAAATGTTCTGTTGTGTATGTGTTGTGCATGTTAAGTTGTGGGATATTTTAGTTTGGCTTCTTCCTGACTTGCACGAGGATGATCTAAATGTAAAAATTGTATGATTCTAAATGTGTTTAGTGGTCTAATAAAGACGAGATGTAGTTGATACTCGTTTTGGCTTCATTTCATCGTGCCTCAGAAAGTTACGATTACGGTTTTCTGGTCAGTATTATCAGCTTGAGTAGTTTAATGGAAATTAATCTAAATTTATTCTCTTTTATTGTTTTCTATTGTAGTTTATGCTATGAAGCTAATTTTTATATACACATAAATATTAAATGACTAATTTTGGGCCAAGTGTAAGGTTTAAAGTTCCTTTAAACCTCAGTGCTTTGCTTTGACCGTTCCAATTCGGTAACGCAAGTTTTGTTTATGTTTGTGAGTTTGTTATGTACGCGTGTGTCCTGTCTAGTGCGTTCGTCTTGTGTCTCGCTGTTTGGCAATTGGTTTTGGGCTTAAACGAAGGACGGACCCGTCGTATATTTATATTTGTCTCATGTTGGCGCAGCTAAAATTGCAATTTAAAACTATAGGCTCGCCTAAAAATGCAAATTTTCTTTAAAGATCGATGTGATGTTCAGAAGAATTCTTCTGGGTCAATATAGCTGTCGTTCAAAATGGTTACACGATTTTGTTTTCTCGAAATACGCTGCGTTATATTCGACATAGCACTGTATATTAGGGCGTGATTTTGCTCAATGCAAACCTATGGCTAACGCATCTGCAATATACATGCCTGTTAAGTCACTGTCGTAATTGTGCATAACAACTGTTCTCAGGGTCAAAATACATTTGACTACACATTTAGTACATGTGGTCATGAATGCTTTTTTTACCACATCGTATCATGCATTCTCATGGTATAAGTAATAACGTACACAAGGACCTTCATTTAACATTTCAATTAATTATTTCAGTTGCGCAATACATTTGTTATTATGTCTTTCAAAAAGTTACGTATAGGCACTTATCGTGTTCAATTATAAAGGATACTAGGTGACATAGCAAAATTAACATTCTGTTGAATACGATACTTTCGTTGTGGTGCTTTATACAAGTAATTAAATAAAATACTAGAATTTCCATTTGCGTTTTAGTCTGGTATATCTGTAAGTTTTAGCAGTACGAGACCTCTGCTGTCACACAAACAACGCTTTATTAGCAAACGGTTATGAAACGATAAGCACCTGCGATGATGAATCAAAGTGCACCAAATGCACCTAGTATGCCTATGCGATTAATAGGTGTACTGTTCCGTACAATAAAAAATATAAATTCTCGTTGTTAATTAGCGAGATATGCGAGGAAGGCCGATATACATGCGATTAACTAATATGAGAGACGGTCATCAGAAATAGTATGTACGATACTGTCATTGAATAGTAATTGCAAAAAAAGAGAGATTGTTTGACTGGTAGATGGTTATGGTAAATAAATTGAGAACATTATTGTGAACACTGATTAATGTAGTTTTGTATATAGTGAAAAGTGTATTTACACAATTTTATAGTCTACATCGTACCTATTATATTATTCTGACAGTATTGTAGCCTATGTGAACTGTCAACTCGTCTACGAGAATACCGTACAGTATGGATTAAAAGTACTCATATACGCACTACAGCTCACAAAAGTATGACTGCAGTTATGCAATTATTACCGCTGTTACATTTTCATACTCGCGGTTATAAATTTATGACAGTTGTCAAATATGTGTAATCGCGGTTACCTTTTGCCTGACCTAAGTTATAAATAAGGGCACCGTATGGTCGATCAATTAAATTACGTCTAACAAAACGTCTTCTCAGTGAATACTAACTTCGATGTAATCAAAATGTCAGGATGCTTCTTAAAGTACATTTATTTAAAATAAACAGATTAATTGAAAGTATATACAATCTATATATATTAATGTTCAAATATATTTCAGTTTTGATTTCCAATATTTGCAATTATATAGAGCACTTTATTTTTATTTTATTTTATAAAAATAACTTCATGTCACAAATGCTGAGTTTGCAACGCATTTAAGGATTGGTCGATTATTGAGGCATGGAAATAAATGTTACAGCAAGCAGAAAAATATTATACAGCACGTTTCAAAACACACGACGTTTATTACCGAATAGACGAGTATGTAATCATGTGCGTTCTTGATACAAGCTGAGCGCTTATTTCTCATATGACAGATTATCTGAAATTCAAATGCTTCCTATTCAAACGTCTGCAAATAATTCCAGGTAAACACTCCAGAATCTGGGGCAAACATTTTCATAGCATCCCAATTATGTCTTGTTAAAATTCTAAAGAAGGAAAATTGTGACAAAATCGTTACACATTATTTTCATCATTTACAGCTGAAAAGAAAAATACTGAATAAGTGTTAAAGTATTGATCAACTCAAACTAATTCAAATACAAAATTATATATAAAACCTGAATGACATTTTCACATAATTTACAGATTCCTGTTTTGCAACCACTTTTTTCCTCAAAATAAAGTAAAGCTGTAGTCAAAATAGCATCTATGGCGCTAAACACACGCTTGTTAAGCTTTGACATATGTGGAACATATGTTCCGTAATTCATAATTATGTTAGCTTATCTTCATAATACAATTACATAGTGTTTACTTTGTTCCATAGATGGAGCAATAGTGAACATATAGCCATTCTTGCACTTAGTAGTAAACTAATAATTGTATACAATCATCCTATATTATACTGTCAAGGCTTACATATAAACTCACAGAACACCGAGAACAAATAGTTGGCATGTTAGACCAAATGGATTATTAATGTCAAAATAATTTTCTATGGCACTTACACTCCCGCAATTTTATGGCGTGAACTTTCGTATAAAGCAAAAGATAATGCGCAATAAAAACAATTGATGGTATTTCCTAATAGTGTAAACAGCAGATCGAAAACGTTGGGGGCGGGCTTGGGAACAAATTTTGCCACGAGCAAACATTTCTCTAACATGGATTTATTATAGCTACCCATATCACATTACCGGACTTTAAGTGGTGTGCTTAATTTACAATTCATATGGCTTGTTTAATTAGATTTACGGTTAACAATACCAGCAGAACCCAGGCGGTATCGATTTTGTCTGGCACTCAATGTGGTCCAATTAACATTGGATGTAAATGAATATCACCTTAAGAAAATGTGTTTGCCCCGCCCAGACATAAAGTTTATGTCAATTATTTTCTTTTTAAAATTTAAATTTGGCAAATGATTGCTATTTCTATTCTATTAATGAAAACATTCTGCCCCTAATAGCAGACAACGAGTAACGGTTAACTGTCGATCTACATATTGGACATGTACTCGTTAATTCTCGTATTTAAATCAAACTCTGACATATGTAGAACATCGTGATATATTGGTTGTTTAGTAAATCATAATGTACTTCGTAAAGAGTTTAGTTCTATAGCGAGGCAAGTTGAGAGCACATACATTTGCAAGCACATCTTGAATTCTTAATAGGATCTGTTTGGCATTTCAAATAAATCCAGTTTCATTTTTGATAAGAAACATCTTTTCTGCTATATCAGAGTTGTATCAAACATATAATAAACACTGTTATTCGATAAAACATTGTGCATAGTTTTCAAGTTAGGAAAGGATAGATATATATGTATATTTACCGCGTTATTTAATACTTTCTTTATAAAGTACGCATAATATTGCGTAATGTATTTTATTGTGTACATGCTGTACGCGCATTGACCTGTTACATGTTCCTTATTAAGATCCAATTTGAAAGAGGTTCTATTTCAAAAAGTACCCGCAAGTTTGTAATGTTTAATAAATATGTGTAATACAAAATTAAACAAAATACTTTATCAAATATTGTAAGGTGGTGCAAACAGAAAAGTCAAGTTTGAAAAATATTTCATACTTGACACACCTTGCCCTATTATAATAACTACAATTACAAGTATTCACCGCTAGGCAATTATACGTATGTATTGATTTCACACATACATTAAGTTAGCTTGCCCCTGCATCAAACTTATTTAAAAGGATTGATTTGTAATTTATGTCGTCCTCTCAATCCAGATATACTTGTACAAGTAATTTTGATATTTCTTTATTTGTCTAAACGTGATGAATGCATAGAAGAAAACTCAAAAATCATTACTTGTTATTGCCAAAACATTCGTTTAAGCAATATTCTAGTACGGATACTCGAAGTGCATTATAAATCGTATACGTTTATATGTGTTTACTGATGGTCTGCCCAGTAAGGATAACTCTTAAAGTAATGTTTCAGATGTTTATGTAAATTAAGATTAACATAGAACATCAAGAGAGCATCATCAAGCAACTGAGTTGAAACAAAGACAATAACCGCAACGTTGTGATAATACACACAAATCAATGAGCGCACACGGAATCACAAACCAGTTAATTTCAATAAAGAATATAATATGGAGAATATTATAAAATTAAATCGTCCATTTTTTTTTAAATCAACGGGTTAATATTCATTACATATATCCAAATGGCTTATCAATATATATTTGATTTGTTGTTGCATTTCAGCTTTATGCTTTATTTATATTATTTTTATTTATTCCCCCAGTTGATATTTTTATTTAAAAGAATGTCGTTAAACATTTGTCTGCGAGTTTAATATGAAGTAACATAAGAATTGTTCTACATCGGAATTGATGTTATTTTTCTTTATAAGCAAATCATCAATACCCTATTTGCACTATTAATGACACTAATAGGATATAGTATTTGGGGTTTTGATAAATCGCATTACCAATACCCTTGGTTTTCTTGTAGTATATTTCTAAGTGCATGTCATCTTTAAACTTAATTTAATCCCTGTTTCTCTGTAAAAGACATTTATTATTTCTAAGTCTTTCCATTTAACAGCACTGGATGATGCTTTAAATTGCATCATTGTTTGTGTTGTTGTTGTTATACAACATATGCGTCGCGAATCTCATATATCAGCTGGTGTATTCATCGCAGCTATTTATTATATCCATACCATATATCAACAAATTATGCAGTTGGTTGTAATATCTGGCGGATATAGCGTATTAGCACATACACTGACAATTAACTTCCACATTAATGTGATTAATGTGGCGACATAATTTTTTCAACTACGTATTTTCATAAAATACTACTGGTGGCATGAACGGATAACATGATTATGCAACATGGCTTTTTTTAAATATGTTCTGTTCAGTAGATGTTTTTTTTGATCCATTATTAAGTTGAATAACATTGAATGATACACTAATTTCGACAATCTCTAATCCAAAAGTGTATTGTCGTTACTACGTTGCGTATCATAGCATGGTTCACGGACAATCTTTCACAATTTTTTAACGCCGTTTTCATACGTAAGTCTTACGATATTATAAACCCTTTTACACTGAAATCAAATTAGTTTACACGATTATATTCGTTAGTTCAATGAGATATTTAATGAGTAGATATACATTCTAAAATACATATTTAACAAGTAAGCAATGCATGCTAAACATATAAATATTACTATCAAATATTATCAAAGAGTATATTTTACCATTATCCTGTTGGTTTTAACTAAATGTTTACAAACAAACATCTACTTGTCTAGCACTCAAGGTATGTCATTTGACCTTCACTTTAATTATGCATTGACCTGCGCAGGCGGGGTTCCAACGACCCGCCCACATACTTCCGTGCTGTTAATTATATTAAATAATTGAAATCTGGCAAACTGTTAAAACATATTTTGTTTATAAACATTGTTTGCTCTTTATAGCAGAAGACGAGCACATTATGCTGCGGTAGTTGAATAGTATACACTGGGAATGTATTTGTGTTATTATCGTGTTTAAATCACACTGTGTCATAATTGCTACAAGATAATATATCGAATACTGTTCAGTAATTAATGCCTTACATTGTCTGCAAAAGAACGCATCAATTCCCAAATGTCCCTGTATGATATTTCAATTATGAATCAAACCGTGTTTGTTCAAGCTTGGAAAATAAGTCAAGTTTGTTTGTGATAGCTGCGCGCGTACATGTTAAAAAAGAAAATAAATAAAAATCGTCTCAATATTAACTAATTGTAAAATGAAATTATTTTCTATTGGGGTTACTGAATAGCATTATTCTTCTATCATTATTCACAATGCGTATACTTTGTGTTTCAAGTTTGTAGTGTGTGGGTACCTTCTTCAGACATCCTTTAGGCTGGCTAAATTAATCGTCGGAGACAAATTCACGTACATTTTATACGCCATGATTCTTGAATACCCGTGGGGGATCAGTTAACAAAGTCGTATCCATGAATAAATAATGAAACAATTTTGCACCAAGTTAACCACAGCAAAGTATCTTTTCTTAAGTAGATAAGGTTCAGCTTCTGAAGATAATTGAATATTCAACGACAGCACGACATTTTACGAAGGTGATTAATAGATGTATGAAAACTATATTACATGAATTGTGTATGGTATAAAGATATTATTTTTCCACCATATACTTTCAAATAATTAACCTTTTGTATGGCTTTTGTTAATTTTCGAGATAAGTGAAAGAGATTTATATACTTTTTGTTAACCTTTATTCCAGACGTTAGTTGGCAATTGTATTTTCATGCATTTTATAAAATATTTAGCAAACAATAAAATAGGTTGAAAAGTGGTAGGATATTTGATATGAAAAAAGTCGAGCGATTATTTGCTGTTAAGGCTCACAAATCATTGACACATGGTTGTGATCATTTTTATCATACATTATCTACTCGTATAACCATTTCTTTACCTTATTTGTCAATATGTTTTATTGTTACAAGAACATGTTTCATATTCAGCATCATTTTATGTTGAAAAACGGTGGTCCAGTTAACTAAAGCTGTTAATGAACTGTGCATGTGTTTTAGAAAGATTCCGACCAGACATTCCGTGATGTAAATAATGTTCGGTTTTAAGTTTAAGTTAGCAAAATATAACATTTTGTATATAAAACCATGTTACTCATGAAATCGGTTACAGTGTTATGAAATTTTTTACAGTGTTAACATATTCGTGCAAATGCTCGTCTTCAAAACAGACTATGCTATAAGCGATATAGTGTGATATATCGACAAATGCTTTGTAAATGATGCTTTGTCAGGAGTTAAGTATGATGCGATGTACTTTTCGAGTGCATGCAGCTGCAAGCATCAACTCAATGTTTTATAGAACCTGAAAATAATATTCAAATGTTTTTAATATTCTATTCTTAAAGTTGACCATTCACAGATGTATCAAAACATACATGTAAAAAACGAAATATTGGAGCTATATTTTTTTTTTTTTTTTTTTTNTTTATTTGAACTTAATTGAAATAAAATTGTAGATTCTTACTAAGTAATATATTCAATCAAAGCAGTAATTTCTTTTCAACAAACCAATATGTTTCATTGTTTGTGACAAACAAAGCAAACATACAATATATAGTTACTCGATTGCTCTAATCAGTTAATGTTGAAATAGGTTGAAAAGTGGTTTAATATTTGATATGAAAAAAGTCGAGCAATGATTTGCTGCCAAGACTCACTGACACATGGTTGTGCTCATTTTGATTACCCCATATCTAAGTCCGTTTCTGTTTGCCATGTTTTTAAACGATATAGAAGACATCTACCTTCACAGCGGCTTACCGGGTATTGATGTAAACACGTTCAAAATGTTTCTAATTCTATATGCTGACGATATTGTATTTTTTTGCAAACAGCAGCCAAGAACTGCAAACTAGTCTTAATTTACTTGAACAATACTGTAACCAATGGAGACTCACTGTTAACACGTCAACAACGAAAGTAATGATTTTCCGTAAAGGTGGAAGAAACAATCAAAACCTATCATTTACATATAAACATAACGCTATAGAAATTATACATATTTAGGCATAGATTTTACAATCGGTGGCTCATTTAATGAAGCACAAAACACCCTATCAGGGCAAGCACTTAAAGCTTTATGTACAATGAATAAATATTTATACAAATTTACAGATGTGACTGAAAAACACAGGTTAGACTTATTTGAAAAACTTATTGTTCCTATTTTAAATTATGGTATCGAAGTCTGGGGATTTAACAAAGGCCAATCTATTTAACGGTTACATTTACAATTTTGCAAAAATATCCTATGCGTTAAGAGAAGTACGCAGAATGATTTTGTATATGGTGAGCTGGGGAGGGTTTCCATGCAGAAAATAAAGACATTTTAACATAATCAAATACTGGATAAAACTATTGCAATGCAATGAAAACAAATTTGCCAAAAAAGTTTACAATTTGCTGAAAAACGACTTTGAGAATAACCAAAACAAGGCAAATTGGTGCTCACAAGTTAAAACGCTATTGTTCTCTCTGGGATTTCAGGATGTCTAGATAATGCAGGGCGTCGGAAATGTAAAACTCTTCTTGTCGACAGTCAATCAGCGTCTTAAAGACACGTTTGTGCAAAACTGGTCAGGTCGATTAAGTGACTCCAGTAGGGCCCTATTTTATAATAACATTAAATCTTTTGAATTCCAAGAATACCTTAACCTTGTTAACATTAAATTGTTTCGCATTTGTATAACAAAATTACGTGTGTCATCACATAGATAACATATTGAATCAGGTCGATGGGGTAAACCAGTAGTTACACCAGTTGAAAATAAAACATGCTTCTTCTGTGATAAACTTGAAGATGAATACCATTTTATTATTGAATGCGATTTATATAAAGATTTACGAGATAAATATATACCAAAGTTTTTTCGCACAAGACCAAGTATGCATAAGTTCATACAATTACTTCAAACAACAAACAGAAAAGTACTTAGAAACTTTGGCACTTATATATTCTACTCTTTTGAGTTGAGAAAACAGTACTTATATCAATAACATGCTAATCACATACTACGGATACACTTTTAACNACACTGTTATACATTTTAACCTACTGCGCAACGTTATCCAAATGTCTTGGTAGATTAGGCTGCGATCTTCAACTAAACAATACAATTAATAGAGTTCAATAATATTACAATATCAAGATGATAGAGATCCAATGACAAGAATATAAACTTCTGAAGAAATTGATGTTCAATTTGATTATCGTTATTATAGTGGGTATACGTTTGGTCATTTTTATACTGTCACACGTTCACACGTACATGCTTACTTTGAATTGCAATATAGTCAATACTCGTCGTAGTTGTTTCACCATTTGTTGTCAGAAATGATTTAGCAGCCCAAAAGTCTAAACTTTTCGTCGGCTGATCAGTCTTCTTCACATGATTGACGTTCCTTACACGCTCACATACCAAGGTAATTTATCGTATGATTTTATAATTCGTCTTGAACATGAAATGAGTAATAAGTGTACACCTTTATTACAGCCAAAAGCCATTACGAAAAACGGGTCCACATTAACTCGTAGTCTCGTATTTAACGACAGCAACATTACTTCGGACAAAACCGAAACCATATCATAGGTCTATAACCACAGCAGCTGTACGTCGACAGTTTAGTTATTGATGAACTTGTCATAGTTGTAAAATACCTTAATGTCAACTGGTATCGTATTCTTTTATGTAAAAGTTATTCAGGCCGGACGGTGTGGACATCGTGGCATATTGATACAATGGGAATAACGTTTTATTTAAAAACATCTAACGTCATCAATTTTATCATCGCATAATGTTCGCTTGCTGGTTTACAGCCGGCGTTCGTATAGCGTTTGAATGTAATCGGCCATTAAATAACAATACAATACACGTTAGAAGCTATTTATGGTTCGAAAGTAGCTTTGAAACGTTTAAGAAAGAATCGTTTTTGGTCATCGTAAAAAACTGTTAAAAATATATTTAGTTATACTAATTATTTCGTCTACGAAAGGTTTTATCGTGGAATATGTGCTTTCTAAAGAGATCACATTGTGGCAAAATGATACACAGTGGAAAATTTTTGGCACAATTGTTTTGATGTAATTTTCATAAAATCCAGACTTCAAGTATCCATTGTTAAGTTTTTAATCATGATTTTTATAAAAAGAACCGTAAATATCAACAAAGGAACAATTATGTTATCTTAAAAATACCTCGAAACAAGATCTAGAGTTTGCAATTTAAAGCCTAATTCGTATCAAGCTTATAAAGTTCACGGTCGAATGAAGCATATACCCGCAATAATGTTATAATGATAGGATAAAAACAACAACATTACAAACATTTAAACATACAAGCATTTAACGTTTAGGCATTTTTGTCTCATGTTAAAATATTCATTTTGTTAGGCTGTCTGCTAAAGCGAACCTTTTACGAATTGTCCGCAATCTCAGTCTCAGACCCTTTTGCAATCAATTGCGCCTATTGTGTGGGGCAAAGTTCCATTTCTGGTGCTATTTGTCTCCAATTTATGTACATTCTTTTCGGCACTGGGGCAAGTCAACGGCATGTCCTGGTATTCATTTACCAGCATAAACCAGACCTCAAGATCCCCAATTAGGAATGTTTTAGTTTTCTACCCACTTTACTAGAAAGACGTTATTATACCATGGGTTTGTTGATTTTAAAAAGTCACGACCATCTGGGACATTCAAATGTTCTTCACACGAATTCACCCAATTGACGCTCCGTACCTTCACGCCTTAGCTCTTGCGTGATCTTCCATAATGCCAAAATAATAAGTGTAGAGGCGCACCGTGCGAATGCTGATTTCTGTTGGAGATATACGTGGGGCGCGTTTTATTTATTACAGCAGATTGCCATTGTACTGCTTGATTGGAACATACTTGTAATCGGAACATACTCACTTAAATCGCGATAAAGACGCTGAACAGTCGTATGTTTCCGCTATACACTAGCAGAAATAGCAATTCAATATTTTAATGATATTTTACACAGAAGGCCCTTGGGTCGGTTGGCCTTCTTGTTTGAATTTCGTGCATATATTTTATTCACATAATACACACTTTATACGGATTGAATCGGCATGAATGCCGTCGTCTCAAACTTGTGTCGAGACGCCATGTATGGATATGACGCCTTAAATGTCTAGACAAAATAAATGTATACATAAAACCTCAAACATAGCCAGTTATTTAGTGTTCTGTCTAGCAATATTCTATAACGGAACTAGACTTGCATGATAACGAACCCGCCTTGTATAAACACTCGCTACAGTTGTGCGGATGTCTGGTTGTTGTGTTTATAGATTGTGTACCGGGTTTGTAAAATCGAAGACAACTGTTTAAGATGTTTTATGTAAATTACGGTTACGTGAGAACAAATAGAGAGCAACATAAATCAATTGATTTGGCACGATTTCAATAACAATATAGCCTTAACATTCTATACATCACTGGTTTATTGCAAATATGTATGTGCCTTATACATATTTCTTAACCGTGGGTTTTGTTTAAACAAATTATTTTATTAATAAAATAACGTGCGACAGAGCTGGGGAGTACGTCTATAATTGGTTAGTTGCCGATACAAGATCCCGATGGTCATTGGCCCTAGAGCTGTGTTATGGCTTATAAGGCTGATTATCGACGTCCGGCCCAGCTCTGCCGTATGTTATCGTGTATAATACATAGTATCCTATGTTGTTCCTTCAAAAATGTACTACCCAACCAGCTTTTCGTCCTGTTATTTTTGTGCAACTAGTTACGCAATATAAGACGATTCTCGAGTGGCGTTATTTTTGTGACGAAACAATTAAGTTAAGCTGGACTCTCTGGAATTTCGAGACAACGATTCTGAAGTATGTTTTGACAGTTAAATATAAGAAACACGTTTAAAAAATAATTGTCGACGAATTAAAAACTTATTTCGGATTGTGTGTTTGCTATGCATAATTAGAAACTTCAATAGGATGAATCTGACTACAAATTCGATTTCATAAATAATGTGGTAAGATTGGTTAGCCTTCGATACAAACATTTTAATTTTAAGAATGTTGGTTTAAACAAAAACAAAAACAATAATGGATAGAAGAAAACAAAATTGAAGCGCACCGAGTTTTGACGCATTTTTTTAAAGTTGACGTCGCGCAATCGAATTCTTTTCAGATATAGAATAATTGGCCGCAATCAAATATACCGGTCCGCACGCGACGTCATTTTGTTTTACTAATTTTAGGAACGATATGTATTATTTATTGTCCATTTATGTTCCTTTAGGTTAATCAATGTAAATTATAACGTATGAATTATTCACGGAAAAACGTAAAATTTTGTCTCGAACTTTGTGTTAGCAATCGAATTACAATCTTACACTAAATGCTAATTGCCTTCGTTTATTACAATAATATTTACGTTTTCATTAAACAACGCCCAATAATGCCTGCAATCGTTGAACATATCAGCTCTCATCAGAGAATTTATGTTGTATAATTTGTCCTACTTTTATTACTATGTTACCTTTGCAGGTGATGTTATTTCGTGAAATTTGCGCATCTGCAAACGTAATTGAACATATATGAATCCACATTTATCACATGAATGTGCCAGTTCTTTGTCAGTTATTTGTGATTAAACACTGAGTTATTGAAATTGTGCATTCTTTATAAATATTTTAATTAGAATGAACTTATTGATAGTTCAATAATTATCTCTAACAAAGATAACTCTCGCGTGTAGCTCATTTATATTAATACAAGTGATATGCTCACCCTTAAGAGTATATTATACAAAGGAAAATTTTCATGCATATTTTTTGTAGAATATTTCAATTTAATATAATATGCTTTGTACGTCATTGACTTCTATAATATATATATATATAACTTCAAATGTGTTGTATAGAATATTTTTCAACTCTGATTGCATTACATGATTGTATTATTTTGCATATTGTATATGTATTTGTTTTCAATCGTGAAATAAACTGTGTCGTTAATATGTTGCCAGGAGTAGCAGAGTTAAAGGAGCACCTCGTGTATATTGCAGCAGTCGTATGCATATTGAACCTATTTAACTGTATTCAAATACCAATGAACTCTTTTTTAATATGAATGTTGTTAATATTATAAATTAATTCGACGAATAGTAGTGCATGACCAAAATATACAATTTATAATTAGGAATCAATACATGTTGACAATAACATGTTGACAGACAAAAGTCAAATGTGGAAGCATATGTGTCATTCGAACTGTAAAATTATACTCAGAAAGGAAATTATATTCACAACGCGTTCTTGCATGTACTTCCATATGAACCGTATACATGATTGTATATACTAGTATACCAAATGACAACTATTCAGAGGGAAATTTGAATACATTAAAATTCTATTTATTTACACATTTTAGCACATTAATGTATAGTATTAAAACAAAATCTCAATTAGTGATGATGTGTTCATATTTTCGACTTGTTGATCAGTTAAAGCGTTTGAACTACATATACAGAGAACATTTATAAATATAATAAGTGCCTATTAAGTCAATAAAAACACTAATTTATGTTACCGGTAGGAAAATAGTTTCAAAAAGTGTAATGTAGCTTCATATCCAAATTATGTTCTATGCGAATCAAAACAGTTATAGTAAATAACATTTTCAAACCAATCAAATATTGTATTAATAAATGTATTATGGTCTTATTCTCATATCTTGCTTTAAAACAATGCATTTCTTTTATTTATACAAATCCCGTATTAATAGATAATCAGTGCTTTCACATAACCAAAAGCTGCCAGGTATACCTCTTATTTTGCAAGGACTCGATGGAGAAAACTACTGGCTTAACATAATGCTTGCAAAATGAATTTGATTTCATCTACATCATTTTAGGGATTAAAATACAAAGTATAGGACACGTTTACCTTGCAATTCAAACCTTATTTAAGACCCCGGGGAAGAAAAAATCTTTCAAATTGGCAAAAGATGTAATACTTTGGTATGTGCACACTGCTTGTAAGAATTCTAGACTAAAACATACAAATAAATAAAACAATTATTTCTTGTAGGTACTGAAAAGTTTTATAAATATTTTCGTCTCCCATATACAAAATGGTCGCTCTCCGAGCTGTGCTATTTTTTTTTAACTGAGTGCTATTACTACGTAGACATGAAAATATCGCCTAAACCTTACTGATATACATTCATTTTTCATTTCATTGTACATAGTATAAGATAAGCACCTACATCAATATGCACCAAGTGCAATTTAGTATAGCTTGACGTGATTGATGCATGAACACTACGTTACAGACATTGTTTATGTAGTTAAAATATTTATTTTCTAGCCATCTGTTTCCGTACAATTACCATTGTAAAAGGCTTTTGTTAATTAGCGAGATAATGGGGAAAAGGTTGATACACGTGGTTAACCTTTAGTCCGGACGTCAGTCAGCAATTTTTTGTTCACACCTGCTGTGAAATAGATCACAAAAACAAAACAAACAAAATACGTTAATAAGTGGTAGGATATGATTACACTTAGTTAAGACTGATTTGAAAAAGAAATTTATTTTGTGTATTTTTTCATATTTGTATAGACTACCCTTTGAGATTGCTCGACATGTGACCGATAATTCTTCATTGAAAGGAGATGAACATAATAATTTGCATGTTTGTTTTGTTCATGGTTTAGTTCGGGATGAAACCAGTATGACATGAAGGAAAAAAACAACAACATACATACCAGGGTCGTGATTGGAAATGGGCATGTATTGTAGATGCCATTAAACTCGCAATAGCATTCAAAGCAAATTCCCAGTTAATTTGCAAAGATATAAATAACAACATATTTAAAGCAATAAATGAACATTTCATTAACACATAAAACAGAAATGAATGGTTCATCGAAAATACCAAAAAGGGCAATCACAAAAACTGCCCAGAACAATCATATGCAGTATATATTAAATATTGTCTTACTTAAACGATTATATCAGTCAAAGCATATGTAAAGCTATTGCCGATGTAAATATTAAATCAATAGTGTAATAGTGGAGGATAAAGTGAAGGTGGCATTGCGAGAATTAACTGAGACATCTTCTCAGAGTAATATCATTAAACAAGAGGGCCTAAAGGCCCTAGGTCGCTCACCTCAGACATATCCTTAAATAATATATATTTTTTATAAACAACTGGTGGCAAGATGAGTTGCATATAATTGGTCAGTTACCACATTTTAACTAACTCTTTTGACCCGTTAATTCTTTTCAGCTCAATTCAACAGTGAAAAATGCGTCTAATATCACTTTAAGGTAATATAACAAATACAATATTTTATTAAGTCGTGTCTTCTTTTATTAATTCATGCGAAAAATGCTGCATGCTTGACAAGAAGAAATCAGGGAATAGTGAAGGTTCATATCGAAGTCACGCGAGACATAACCGTGTCAAACTTTTTTTTTATAGATTTCGTTTAGTTCGTTTCAATGCAGCGGTTGTTCAGGGCTAATTAATACGGAGGTGAACCGAGTTGATAAAAACTTGCTGTAACATGAAACATGTAGTTAAAGTAAAATCACGTGAATTTGTTTGCTTTGCATACAGTAAAAGAAGTTTTATTTCGCAGAGAGTAATAGTTAAATCTGGGGTCGCCGTCTTAGAACTGTGAATGAAAACCATTGGTGGGATAAAATATGTCGAACGTTTAGCCGAACATCTCCGAAAAAATAACAGAACACCGACTTGTAAATAAGCAATACTTTCATAACATTGCGATTACAATTACACGGCAATACACGGGGGAGTTTCATTAAATAAGCTTAATTTATTTGCATGTTATTGAGTGGATTTTCTATATTTATTAATGGCGAAAATGACATAAACCCAACCCAACCCATTTGCAATCCAATGCCAGGTCTATGCATCCTTTATTTATTTATTACTTTCTATATAATAACTCAATTTGTTCTTCAGTTATTGCACGGCAACTGTTGATCTAATTTATAAAAGTGCGCCATTGACCCTGACCCCAACACTCACATGAGCACTTGAAATCACAAGCAAGGTATTGGTGTAGGGAATCTATATATGAAGTTTAATTAAAGTTAGTGAGATGAAACAACGATTTACGCCGCCAGTCCGCTAACGAACCAACAACACAATCTAATAACTCACATTTGTGTAGAAAACAACAACCACAACAACGAAAATGTTGATCAAATAAACGGTATCTGATGTACTCTAATTTCTAGTACTTACAAAAATCTAAATTATAAATGGCACAACAGTATTAGGTTGCACTTACAAGCGCGCTATATTATTGCGTAAACATTCGATATATGAAACAGATAACGCTCGAAAGATCTGATATGTTTGTGAGTTCTCGGCAGTTCGACTATAGTACTTCGAGTGTAAGAAAGCCAAATAGATGCACGTAATTCTCAGAAACTGTACTATGTTCAACTTAATGTACTGACAACGTACGCAAGGACCTTTATGTAAACTTTCAATTAATTATTTTAGTTGGGCAATGTATGTTTCATGATGTGTTTTTTTCCCAAATAGTTACGTATAAGCACTTATCGCGTTGAATTATAAATGATTATAGCTAACATGGAAAGTTGACATTTTGTTGAATACGATACTTTTATTGTGGTGCTTTATACAAGTTAGTTAGTAAAATACAAGCTTTTTACAGACTTAATTGAGTTAACTGCCCTTTGAGTGAATTTTACTTCAGTTTCTGGTATATCTGAACGTTAAATCAGTACGAAAACTCTTCTGTCAAACAAACAACGCTTAATTAGCATGCACATCTGGAAAGATAAGCACCTGCGATGAGGAATCAATGCACCAAATAAATCTACTATACCTTATTACCTATGTGATTAATAGTGTACCGACATTATATTTGCAGTTATTGTTTAATATGTATTAAAGCTATTTACATTTTCAAAATCTGGTTCCGTAGAACAAGAATTGTAAATTGTCGTTGTTAAGGCCGATATAAAGGCGATTAACTACTATGCCACACGGCCGTCAGCAATAGTATGTACGATCCTGTCATGGAATAGGTAGGGCGAAAAAAAGATTGTTTGAACAGAAGATGGGTATGGTTTATAAATTGAGAAAATCGTTGCGAAAATTGATTTATTGTACTGTTGTATTTTTATACGCACTACAGCTAACAAAAGTATAACTGCAGTTATGCAATTATTACCGCGGTTTCATTTTCATACCCTCGGTTATACAGTTATGACTGTTGTCAAATATTTGTAATCGCGGTTACATTTTGCCTGACCCAAAGTTATAAATAAACGCCCAGTTTGTGCGACCAATGGAATGTCGTCTAACAAAACGCCTTCTCAACGAATATTTTCTTTGATATGATAAAAATGGCCGGATGCTTCTTAAAGTACTTTTATTTAAACTCGCCAGATTAATTTAAAGAACATACAATCTTCAAAATATAATTTTGTCTTGATTTCAAATATGTATATATAATTATATAAAACACTTCATTCTTTTTATAAAAAATACAATTGTCATAAATGCTGAATTTTTAACGCATTCTACGAATGGTCGATTATTGAAACAGGGAAATAAATGTTAAAGCAAGCAGAACATCATTATAGAGCACGTTTCCAAAACACACAACGTTCAATAACTTATAGACGAGTATGCAATCATGTGCGTTCTTTGTGCAAGCTGAGCGCTTGTTTCTCATATGACAGATTATCTGAAATTTAAACACTTGCTATTCACACGTCTGCAAACGATTCTAGGTAAACATTCCATAAATGCTTGTTATTCAAACGTCTGCAAATGATTCCAGGTACTTTGTTCCATCGGCGAAGCAATAGTGAACATTTGGCCATTCTAGCACTCAGTAGCAAACTAATGATTGTATATCATCATCATGCATTATACTGTCAAGGCTAATATTCGTATAAAGCAAAGATGATGCGCAATAAAAACAATTGATGGTATTTCCGAATTGTGGAAACATCAGATGGGGCAGGCGGTGAGGCGGGCTTGTGATCAATCTTTTCCCCGAGCAAACATTTCTCCAACATGAATTTATTATAGCTTCCCATATCACATAACCTTACTGTTTCTTATTTAGACTTTTAGTTGTTCAACTTATCATTTAAATGACCTATATCTTGGTAAACAGATTTTACAATATCCTAAAACATTTGCACCCAGGCAGCCACGATTTTGTCTGGCACTCAAGGTGGTCCAATTAACATTGGCTGTAAATGAATATCTCCCCATGCAAATTTTTAGAACGACTCCGCCCAGACATTAAGGTAATGTCAAGTATTTTGTATTTAAAATTAAAATTTGGCAAATTATGGCTACTTGTTTATGAAAACATTCTGCTCCTAATAGCAGACATGGGCTACATGTCTACGGTCGATCTATATATTTGAAAGGTATTCGTTCGTGAACATTTAAGTTCTATAGCGATGCACGTTAAGAGCACGTGCATTTGCAAGCGCACCGTCAATGCTTAATCAATAGGACCTGTTTTGCATTTCAAATAAATCCAGTTTGAGATAAGAAACATTTTATGCTTAATTACATATGTCGCAAAACATATTAAACAATGTTATACGATAACATATTCTATCTTTTAATAATTTATTTTTCTAGTTCTTAAATGGTAAGACATAGTTTACTATGTGATTACTTGTTGATTTAAAAAGTAACATTTTTTGAATGCATTAATAAATTTGTAAGAAGGATATTAGTAGTGCATTTGCATGATTCATTTAACCTATGTACACGTTAAGACAGGTGCATGATATTAATGTTAAGACAACATTTAGTATTTATTTTTTTATTTAATTTAATTTATTTATATGAGACATATAAAACAGGTAAATATTATTTTCGATGATAAAATGTACCTATGCTTAATAATTAATATAACAGGTTCATATACTAGTAACACATTGTATAATATTAAATTGCTTTTGAGTGTATTATCTCCAAACATACACTGTTTTCACTAAAACAATATACATGTGTTATGAATAAAGAATGTGAGAAGACAACATACTTGCACTCATCAGTTAATGTAGGAGGCGACATTTTCTGTGCTTTATATTACGATGGCATATAGACTATAATCTATAGTACTCATATATTGATTAAAACCCCTTCATAATTGTTGGTAGTTTGACTAGGCCCTGAAGTGTCTGTCTGAGAACACACCTGCTGCATCTGAAACAGATCTGTTCCAAGTATCAATCACTTTACACGTGTAATATCATTATCTGTGTAACGCGGAATGGCTACACGACGTTTTTTTGCGTCATTCCAAAGAACTCCGAAATATTTACAAGAACGATGTAGGTCTTTTAAAAATTATATTCAAGCTTTCCGGAGTTAAACATATTTTGTTCACATACAATTAGAGCGTAGTAAACAAGTTCACTATCATGACAAGCGTTTCGCAAATTGGGTGTATAACTTTTGTTGACGTCATTACAAACACCAACATCAAATTTACAATAGCAATTAACATCCTACACAAGTGTATGAAGTTTACCACCCCAATAATGTCTACTATGTCGTACACATTAAATTAAAACTTACTTAAACAGTAACATATAATTATCATACGCAGATGTGGTTACACAAATGTATTGACGACTTTACACAGACCTAAACATTTAATATTAACAATGAAAGTTCTGAAAACATGTGTCTGCAGTGACTCTGAAATCAAACACTTGGTAAAACGTGTGTTACTCAAAATGTTACAACGTTGTTAACAAAGGAAATGCCATAATCTGTGTCGCGCAGGTGATAAATGTATCTGTAGTGGCTCTTGAATCCGCCGTATATACTTGTCTGAAACATTATATTTAATCGTAGTTTTAATTAAAAATGTGTAGAAAAGTACACGATTCGATACACATGTAGGTGAAGTCCTCATTCTGTTTTGGTCTGATGATTGTTTTCAACAAGTTATCATATTGTTTGCTGATACAGTTACATCTATTTACCCTTAATTTCTAACTGATTGACAAGGGTTCTCTAGTTTGGTAACGATATATATGTACCGCAATATTTAATACCTAAGGTCTTAATGAAGTCAGCTTCATCCTGCATATGTATTTTATTGTGTTTTTTTCTGTACGCGCATTTAACCGGTACATGTTTCTCATTAAGATTCAATTTGCAAGAGGTTCAATATAAAAGAGTAACCGCAAGCCTGTAATGTTAATTAAAAAGGTTACGTACCCAATTAAATAATAAACTTTAATAAATTGTGTTATCTGTTTTAAACAGAAAAGGCAATTTAATTTTGAAAATATTGGATGTTTGACACTCATTTGGATGTTTTGATCGCTAGACAATGCCCCCTGCCCCCACATGCATAAATTTTACCAGTAAATTAAGTTACCGTGGTCATACATGTCAAGGAATTGATTTGGCATTGATGTAGTTCTCATCCCCGTGAAACATATACTTTGTCTAGCACTCGAGGTTGTCCATTTGACCTTCACTATAATTAAGCATTACCTTGAGCAGGTCGGTTTCCAACGAACCGCCCACACAGTTCCGTGCGGTTAATTATATTAAATAATTGAACTCTGGCAAACTGTTAAAAAAATATGTTTTTGATGAACATTGTCTGCTCTTAATAGCAAAACACGAGCACATTATGCTGCGGTAATTGAATAATATACAATGGGAATGTATTTTTGCTATTATCGTGTTCAAATCAAACTGTGTCATAACTGCTAGAGGGTAATATATCGGATATTGTTATGTAATTTATGGCTTACATTGTCTGCAAAAAAACGTATCAAGGCTTCATTGTACATGTATGCCATTTAAATTCAAATAAAACCGTGTTTGTTCAAGCTTGAACAATAGTCAAGTTTAATAACACAATGGCTGAACACCTAAACCAAACACTATCAAAGCTTAAAGATAAACGCTGTCATTCGACGATCCAAAGAACCAGTATTGTATATTTAAAAGAAAGTACTTGATAATATACATTGTTTTGTAGCAAAAAGAGTTAAACGTTACGTAGGAAAGATATGACAACTATCCTGCAATAATGTCATCATGAACTTGGCATCACTGAATGCAAGATGACGTGCTGTGATAGCTGCGCACTTAGATGATATACACGTTTTTTTGTAGCAAAAAGAGTTGAATATTACGAAGGAAAGAAACAACAATTATCCTGAAATAATGTCTCACGGTACGTGGTACCACTGAGTGCAAGATGACATGCTGTGATAGGTGCGCGCGTTCCTATTCAAAAATAAAACTAATAAAAAGCGTCTCAACACTTACGGATGTTAAAATAAAATTATATTCTAATTTGTGTTATGAGTTTTATTATTCCTATGTTATTATCAATAATACATATTCTTTTTTGTTTAAGTTTGTGATGTCAGGGTGCCTTGTTTACACAATCCTTTCGGCTTGTTTGATTTATCGTCGGAGTCCACGTTCACGTACATTTTATACGTCATGATTCTTGATTAGCCGTGGGGGATCAGGTAAAACAAGTCGTCTCCATGAATAAATGATGAATCAATTTGGCATCAAGTAAACCACACAAAGGTATCATTTCTTATGTAGAATAGGGTCGGCTTCTGTGAAGATAATTCAATGTTCACCGACTTCTGGCTATTTTACGAAGGTGATAAATAAATGTATGTTAACTATATTACATGAATTATGTATGGTGTTAAGATAGGTATTTTCCCACCAAATGCTTTGTCACGGTCCGAACTTAAGCGGGATTGATGAACAGTTGTGTGGCGACCCGGTAAGCTCAGTCGGGAGAGCACTCGCCCTGTAAGCGAGGTGTCCCGGGTTCGAGTCCCGGACTGGTCGCACACTTTTCACCACCCGGCGGCAATGGCGCCCAACGTGAGACCGTGACGTTCCCTGGGTGTACTTATACGGGGGACCAGGGTTAATTATATAGCACTCTGAATCCCTGTATTTGAGGACGAATACATATTCGAGTTGGGTTGTATGTCACGGTACCGAACTTAAGCGGGATTGGTGAAAAGTTTTGTGGCGGCCCTGTTAGCTCAGTCGGAAGATCGTCCTGTAAGCGAGGTGTCCCGGGTTCGAGTCCCGGACTGGCCGCACACTTTTCACCACCCGGCGACACTTGCGAATAATTAACCCTTTTAATGGCTTGTGTTAATAAGCGTGATAAGTGAGAAAGGTTGATTAACAGCTTGTAAACTTCTATTCCAGAAGTTGGTAAAAATAAATCAGACTCACAAATCTTTAAACACGTATCATCATTGCTTTACTTTGTTCGTCAATACAGGGCTTTTTTATAAAAACATGTTTCCTTATCTTCATCATTTTTATCTGGAACATCGGCGGTCCACTTAACTTTGGCTGTACATGAATTGTGCACGTGTTTTTAAAAAGACCCTGACCAGACATTTCCCATGATGTAAATTATGTTCGGGTTTAAATTTAAAGTTAGCAAAATATTACATTTTTATATTACATAATGTTGCTCCTTTGAAAAGACATCGGTTACACTGTTAAGATATTTTTTATATTGTAAACATACGTGCAAATTGTCGTCTTCAAATCAAACTGATAAGATTGCGCCATGATTAATAAATTTGCAACGAATGCACTTTAGTATTTTTACATGATTAATAGATGTATGGAAACTATATAACATACATTGTTAATGTTGTTAATATATTCATTTTCCCATTATCTGCTACCGAATCATTGAAATTGTTAATTGTTTTTGTTAATTACGGAGATAAGTGTGAAAGGTTGATACACAGTAGGTTAACTTCTTTTCCAGCTGCCAGACAGCAATATAATGTTTCTGTTCTCCATGAAATAGGTATCGTAAAACAATAAAAGCTTGATAAATGGTTGGATATGGGATATGATACAATCTGAACATTTCATTTTGTTAAGAGCGATTAATTGCAGAGATTGGCTGCTTAGTTTTGCACATTGTCATATTTGTTTGAACACCTTTGAATAAGTTCTACATCTTATCAGTTTGTCTTTTTTTACTGCAGTAAGTTACAATCATTGTACCTGAATAATGCAGTTATAATATTTGTAGAGATTATATTTGCATAAACAACCAAAAAATAATATGCAAAACACAAACATCATTGCTGCAACCTTTTGAACAAACGCATTTGTTGAGTATAACTGTTCCCTATAAACTCATAATACATAACCTCACTTTAAGTCGCCCTGGGCCGACTTTGGAATTATAATGATATACACTGTATATTGCTGGTGAACAAGACACAGCATTTAATAATGTCATTTTTGTTTCTGTAACTTAACCTTTTTAATAATTTTGAATTTTGTAAATCAATCATATGTGAAAGGTTCAATACATTTCACTTGTTTGTCAATAACCATTCCTGCTTATTGCAATTCTTTGATATAGAGTTTATGAGCATTCCCTTTCTACTCGTTTCAGCAAACTTATTTTTGACATTGACCTTGTCTTAACAACGGACTGTCTAGCAACGACAATGGACATGCGAATACTATTGTTACATAAATGTATGGCCAAATCGGCATCCATTTTCTCTGCCGCACATTATGGTCCAATTTATCATGGCTCTCAATAACGATCACAAGTGTTTGAACGATCCCGCACAGACATTTCCCTGATGTAAATTATGTCAGTCTGCTCCTGACAGCAGACATTGCTTACAGAATATGTGTAAGTGCATATTATATTTTTATTGGATATTAGTTAGTTTAAATGCTCGTCTTCAAATCAAACTGCAGCACAAGTGGTACAGTGTGAAGTATCGGCAGGTGTTTTGCAAAGTATGCTCATAATTGTTATGAGTTTAGTTTTTGTGGCATTGCGCTTTTTATGAACGTTCATTTGAAAGGACTTATATGTCTTTAATTTTTATATTAGTCAGTTCTGTATCAAGAAATATATGTGAACGAATACGCTAAACGGCAAAATACTTGAGAACGAAAAGCTGTCGCTTCCTCATTGAATAATTTTCCAATATATTATTTTAGACACACAGAAAATTGACTCTACAAATCCATCGCATTACATGTTTTACATTAAAATATGTTTGCACAATTGAAAAAAGTCGAACCAAAGCACATTAAAGATGGAAGGCATGGGGTTGGGCTTACGCCGTTTCTGCCCCTTTCTAAAGCCTACCTTGCAGTAAATCCAGGACTAAAAGGTGTCCGGCTGAGTTTACCAGATGCGTCAGACACAACTATGTTTCAAGTCTCTATTTCGTGCTAACAAGTGCTAAACCATTATCTGTTCTACACAGTAGTGTGTTTTCACAGTTGTTGACGTCATTACACAATTAATACTGAAGGTCTTGAAGGTACTCAGAAACCATGAATTATTATTTTTCTTTCATTTTATATTAAAACATAGTGCAATACCATAATACGAGTTACGAATTGGGTGGTTTAACAAAGGTATTGGCGTCATTACTAAGAACTTCAAAATATGTATAAACACATGAACGTCTTGAAACCAAATATATGTACCATTATATTGTTGTTCGAAAGTGGGTAAATTTTACCGAACACATGCAGGCTAGGAGTTTACAAATGCACATATCGAACTTTTAAATAGGTTTTATTAAATCTTTATTAATAAGCAATACGCTCATAGCATTGCGATTAAAATTAAACGGCAATATAAGAGGAAGTTTAATTTAAATATCTAATTTTATTTTCGAGTTATTGAGTGGATTTTCTATATTTAGTAATTTCGAAAATGACCTAAACTCAACCCACTCCATTGGTCATCCACTGCGAGGTCTATTTATACTGTATCTATTTATTACGTTTTATTTATAAAAGCTCAATTCGTTCTTTAGTTATTGCACGGCAACTGTTTTTCTAATTTAAAATAATACTTCATCGAAACTGACCCCAGCAATCACATAAGCACTTGGGTTCACAAGTAAGGTCTTCATGTATGGAATCTATTTACAAAGGAGCTTAAACAAAGATTTACATCGCCAGTCCGCCTAACCAACAAATATTATAGCCAAATCTACTAATTCACATTTTCTGACAAATCATCAACAACAACAACAACAGCAACGAATAGGTTGGCCACATAAACTGTATCGGATAATCTATCTATGTCTTATTTCTGGGTTAACGTTATTACGTTGTCAGTGCATATAGTTGAGCATAGTAAAGTTTGTGAGAATTACGTGCAAAATCTATTAGGCTTTCTTACACTCGAAGTAATGAAGTCGAACTGCAATGAACTCAAGAACATATCAGATCGATCGAGCGTTATATGTTATATGTTTCATATCTCGAATGTTCACGCAAAAATATAGCGCAACATCATACTATTGTGTCATTAATAATTTTGACTTCAGTAAGTACTGTTTTCCTTTTCAACTTGCATTTTCGAAATATATGTATACGACACGGCATTCCAAACGCTAAACATTCTTTCCGGAGTGAAGTTTTAATTGGCTATTGTTGATAATCATAATTTGTAACGTGTTGCCTTTTAAGTTTCCTGTTTTCCAACATAAAATAACTTAGAAATTAACAGAACATATTTTCACCCAGATTCTACAGAATTTCCTGTCTGAAAACATTTTTGAAAAAACACACATACAATGATTTTATACAAAATACGCTATACCCAACGTGACATTTGAACTTCCCAATACTAAAGGCATACACACTATTTGTTGTAAATATCTATCCGAGCTAAACTGTTCTGTTGTGTATGCGAGGTGCATGTTAAGTAGTGAGCTGTGTTAGGTTTGATTCTTCATATATTGCACGACGATGATCGGAATGTAAACACTGTATGACGCTGTGTATCTTAAGCGTTCTAATATAGGCGAGGTGTAGTTGATACTCGTTTTAGTTTAATTTCATCATTCTCTGCTCTGTATATAACCATTGGGTAGTTGTATGGTTATTAAATTGAAATGTATTTTTATTTTATTGCTTTTTTTTAAATTGTGATTATAATAGGTTAATTTGTATGTACACTTAAATGTTAAAGGAAAATTCTGGGCTTCGTATGAGGTATGGAGCTCCTTAAACCTGTTTAAAGCCCCAGTGTTTTGCAGTGACCATTCTCAGGCGGTAATCCTAGTGATGTTCATGTTTGTGCGTTTGTTATGTACGTGTGTGTCCCGTCTTGTGCATTTGTTTTTTTTGTCTCGCTGTTTGGCGATATGTTTCGTGCTTAAATAAAAAACCCGTCGTATAATACTGTTTCTCTCTCGCTGGTAAGCTAAAATTGCACTTTAAGTGTATTTAAACGTTTTTAAAAGTGCTCGCCTAAATAGGCCAATTTTCTTTAAAGACCGATTGAACGATAAGTTCATGGGGTCATGAATGATTTTTTTCACATCGTCATGCATTTTCATGTCAAAAGTAATAACATACAAAAGGACTTTTTGGAACCTTTCAATTGATTATTAAAATGCGCCAAGTATGTCTTATTATTTTTTATTTTCAAAAAGCTACATATGAGCACTTTGCGTGTTCAACTATAAATGGTAATAGCTGACATGGCACTTTCTCTTGAATACGATACTTTGGTTGCGGTGATTTATACCAATAAATGAACATGATAATAATTATTTTGTGTTATAGTCTTAAATGAGTTTATTGCCTTTTGAGATAATACGTTGTTTAGTTACTTTCACTGGAGTTTCTGGTATAACTGTACGTTTAAGCAGCACGAAAACTCAGCCGTCAAACAAACAACGCTTAATCAGCATGCATATATGACAAGATAAGCGCATGCGATTGGGAATCAATGCACCAAATGCACCTAGTAAACCTATGTGATAAATAGGTGTATCTTGCAGGAATTGTTTATGTATACAAGCTATGTACATTTTCCAAATCTGGTTCCCTATAATAAGCATTGTAAAATGCCAGTGTTAATAAGCGAGATATGCGAGAAAGGCCGACTTTAACTTCTAAGACAGACGGTCGTCAGCAATAGTATGTACGATCCTGTCATGGAATAGTTATGGCGAAAACAAGAGACTGTTTGACTAGAAGATGGGTATGGTAAATACATTGAGAACATCATTGCGAAAATTGATTTATTGTAGTGTTGTATTTGGTCAAATATGTATTTACTTAATTTAATATTCTACATCTTACCTATTATATTACTCTGCCAGTTGTGTTACCTCAGTGAACTGTCAACTCGTCTACCAGTATGTCGTACAATATGGATTACATGTACACATATATGCACTACAGCTAACAATAAATTTGACTACAGTTATACAATTATTACCGCTGTTACATTTTCATACCCGCCGTTATCAATTTATGACAGTTGTCAAATTTTTGTAATCGTGGTTACATTTTGCCTGACCCAACATTATAAATAAGGGCACTGTTTGTTCGATCAATTAAAATACGTCTAACAAAACGCCTTTCCAGTGAATATTTCCTTCGATCTAATCAAAATGTCAAGATGCTTCTTAAAGTACTTTATTTAAACTTACCAGATTATTTGAAAGTACATACAATCTGCTAATATTAATTTTCAAACATAATTTAGTCTTGACTTTAAATATTTTTAACTATATGATACACTTTATTATTTTTATTAAAATAAAAAAGTTGTCATAAATGCTGAGTTTGTAACTCATTTAATGATGGGTCGATTATTGACCCGGGGAAATATATGTTACAGCAAGCAGAAAAATATTATAGAGTAAGCAATCATGTGCATTCTTTATACAAGCTTAGGGCTTGTTTCTCAAAAATCAAATTATCTGAAATTCAAATGCTTGCTATTCAAACGTCTGCATATGATTCCAGGTAAACATTCCAGAATCTGGGGCAAACCTGTTAAAAACATCCCAATTATGTCTTGTTAAAATTCTATAGAAGAAAAAAAGGAAAATTATGAAAAAACCGGAACAAATTATTTTAATCATCTACAGCTGAAAAAGGAAACACTGAATAAGTGTGAAAGTATTTATCAACTAAAAACTGAAATAAATAAAAAAACTAATATAAAATCTAAATGATAGTTTCCCCATAACGCACATATTCCTGTTTTTGCTGCCGCTGTCTTCCTCAAAATTAAGTAATACTGAAGTTAAAATAGCATTTAAGGCTTTAAACATACGCCTCTTAAGCCATGACATATTTGTAACATATTTGGATATTAATGTGCTAGCTATGTCAGTTTATTTTCAAAAATCAACTTCACAATGATGACTTTGTTCCATAGAAGAAGCAATAGTGAAAATATGGCCATTCTAGCACTCAGTAGCAAACTAAGGATTGTATACAATCATCCTTTATTATACTGTCAAGGCTAACATATACAATCACAGAGAACAAATAGTTGGCATTTTAGACCAAATGTATTATTAATGTCAAAATAATTTTCTATTGCACTAACACTGGCGCAATTTTATGGCGTGAACTTTCGTATAAAGCAAAAGATAATGCGCAATAAAAAAATAATATTTATGGTATTTCCTAATAGCGTAAACATCAGATGGGGCAGGCGGTGAGGCGGGCTTGTGATCAATCTTTGCCCCGAGCAAACATTTCTCCAACATGGATTTATTATAGCTTCCCATATCACCATACTTTACTTGTTCTAGTTCGGACTTTTAGTGGTGTGTTTAATTTACAATTCATTATGCTTGTCAAATTATATTTACGGTTACCTATACCAGCAGAACCCAGGAGGCATCGATTTTGTCTGGCACTCAAGGTGGTCCAATTAACATTTGCTGTAAATGAATATCTCCTTAAGAAAATTTGTTCGAACGACTCCGCCCAGACATTACGTTTATGTCAATTATTTTCTTTGTATAATTTAAAATTGGCAAATTATTTCTATTTCTATTCTATTTTTGAAAACATTCTGCCCGCAATAGCAGACAACGGTAAACTGTCGATCTACATATTGGATATGTACTCGTTAATTCTCGTATTTAAATCAAACTCTGACATATGCAGAACATCGCGATATATTGGTTGTTTAGTAAATCATATTACACATCGTAAAGAGTTTAGTTCTATAGCGAGGCAAGTTGAGAGCACATACATTTGCAAGCACATATTAAATGCTTAATAGGATCTGTTTGGCATTTCAAATAAATCCAGTTTCATTTTGATTGCAAACATTTTTGCTTTATCAGAGTTGTATTAAACATATAATAAACACTATTATTCGATAAAACAGTGTGTATTGTTCTCAAATTAGGAAACGATATATATGTACCGCGTTATTTAATACCTAAGGTCTTTATAAAGTACGCATAGTATTGCTTATGTATTTATGTATTGACCTGTTACATGTTCCTTATTAAGATCCGATTGAAAAGAGGTTCAATTTTAAAAAGTACCCGCGAGTTTGTAATGTTTAATAAATATGTGTAATACAAAATTAAACAATACACACTATCAAATATTGTAAGGTAGTGCAAACAGAAAAGTCTATTCCATTTGGAAAATATTTCATACTTGACATACCTTGCCCTATTATAATATATTATTACAATTACAAGTATTTATCGCTAGTCAATTACACGTATGTATTGATTTTACACAGACATTAATTTAGCTTTCCCCTACATCAAACCACTTTAAAGGGATAGATTTGGAATGTATGTCGTCATCTCAATCCAGATCCGCTTGTACAAGTACTTTTGATATTTTTTTTAAACGTGATGAATGCATAGAAGAAAACTCGAAAACAATACTTGTTATTGCCAAAACATTCGTTAAAGAAAAATTCTAGTACGGATACTCGAAGTGCATGATAAAACGTATACGTTTATATATGTTTACAGATGGTTTACCCAGTAAGGATAACTCTTAAAGTAATGTTTCAGATGTATATGTAAATTAAGATTAACATAGAACATCAAGAGAGCATCATCTAGCAACTGAGTTGAAACAAAGACAATAACCGCAACGTTGGGATAATAAACACACATGAATGAGCGCACAAGGAATCACAAACCAGTTTATTTCAATTAAGAATATAATATGGAGAATATTATAAAATTAAATTAGCAGGTGGGGTTCCAACGACCGCCCACATATTTCCGTGCTGTTAATTATATAAAATAATTGAAATCTGGCAAACTGTTAAATAATATATTTTTAATGAACATTGTCTTCTCTTAATAGCAGAAGACGACCACATTATGCTGCGAAAATTTAATAGTATACACTGTGAATGTATTCTTGCTATTATCGTGTTAAAATCACACTGTGCCATAATTGCTACAGGGTAATATATCGGATATTGTTAAGTAATTTATGCCATACATTGTCTGCAAAAGAACGTATCAATGCTTCATTGTACATGTTTGCCATTTCAATTAAAAATTAAACCGTGTTTGTTCAATATTGAAAAATATGTCAAGATTGATAACAAAATGGCTTAACACCAAAACCAAAAAGTATTAAAGCTTAAAGATAAACGTTGTCATTCGACGACCCCAAAAACCCGTATTGTTTATTTTAAAGGAAAAAAAAGAGATAATATACAAGTTTTTTGTAGCAAAACGAGTTGCATATTAAGTACAAAAGAAGCAACAATTATCCTTCACTAATGTCCTCACGATACGTTGTACCGCTGGGTGCAAGTTGACGTGCTGTGATAGCTGCGCACGTTAAGTTAAAAAATAAAACAAATAAAAAGCGTCCACAGACTAACGAATGGTAAAATGAAATTATTTTTTAATGTGTTGTGTGAGTTTCGTTTTCCTTATATCATTATCAACAATGCATATACTTTATATATATTCAAGTTTGTAATATCAGGGTTCCTTGTTCACACAATTCATTAAGGCTGGCTTGAATTATCGTCGGAGCCCACGTTCACCTAGAATTGTATACGTCATGATTTTTGATTAACCGTGGGAGATCAGGTCAGGAAAATATCGTATCCATGAATAAATAATGAAACACTTTGCTGCAAAGTTAACAACCCCAAAGTATCATTTCTTATGTAGAATAGGGTCACCTTTTTGAAGATAAAGAATGTTCACCGACTGCACGCTATTTAACGAAGTGGGTTAATAAATGTATGGAAACTATACTATGGATTGTGTATGGTGTTAAGATATGTATTTTCTCACTATATGCTTGCGAATAGTTAACTTTTGTATGGCTTTTGTTAATTAGCGAGAAAGGTGAGGAAGGTTAATAAACATCTTGTTAACTTCTATTCCAGACTTTAGTCAGCTATTGTATGTTCATGACTTTTTAATGTGTATCTTGAACGATAATATAATATAATATAAACCCTTTTAAACAGCAATCAAATTAGTTAATACATTTATTATAGTTGGTTTAAATTATATATTTCATGAGAAGCAATTCATTTTTAAAATATAGATTTAACTATCAAGCAATAAATTTTGAAAAAAAGATATAACTATAAATTATAATCAAAGAATATATTATTTTGACATTAACCTGTTGTTTTTAATTAAATTTTACCTTCACTATAATTTAGCATTGCCCTGGGCAAGTGGGTTTCAAACGACCGCGCCAATATTTTTGTGCTTTTAATTATGTTAAATAATTGAAATTTGGCAATCTGTAATATAAATAAGCTTTTTTTTTTAAATATTGTCTGCTCTTTACAGCATACGACGACAACATTATATTGCGGTAATGAATAGTAAGTGAATACACTGGGAATGTGTTCTTGTCATAAGCACAATAACAATAAGTGTTACAGGGTAATATATCGTATATTGTTTAGTAGTGTATGCCTTAAAGTGTCTAAAAAAACTGCATCAATGCTTTCTGTACCTGAATGAAATTTTATTTACATTTTTTGTTCAAGCTTAGAAAATATATATCGAGTTTGAAAACAAAATGGGTGATTGTTTAGTTTACAAGTTAACAACACTAAAGAATCATTTCTTATGTAGAATGGCTCAGCTTCTGAAGATAATTGAATGTTCACCGACTGCACGCTATTTTACGAAGGAGATTAATAGTTGTATGGAAACTATATTACATGGATTGTGTATGGTGTTAGGTTATTATTTTCCCACCATCTGCTTTCGAATCATTAACATAGCTTATGGCTTTTGTTAATTAGCAAGAAAGGTGAGGAAGGTTTATAAACATCTTGTTAACTTCTATTTCAGACTTTAGTCAGCAATTGTATGCTCATGCCTTTTTTATGTATATCTTAAATGATAGATCTAATATAATATAATATAAACCCTTTTAAACTGCATTCAAATTAGTTTATACATTTATAATAGTTTGTTTAAATTATATATTTCATGAGAAGCAATTCATTTTCAAAATGAAGATTTAACTATCAAGCAATACATGCTGAAAAAAGATATAACTATAAATTATTATCAAAGAATATATTATTTTGACATTAACCTGTTGGTTGTAATTAAATTGTACCCTCACTATAATTAAACATTGCCCTGGGCAAGTGGGTTTCAAACGACAGCGCCAATATTTCTGTGCTTTAAATCATGTTAAATAATTGAAATTTGGCAATCTTTTATATAAATATATTTTTTTTTTAAATATTGTCTGCTCTTAACAGCAAACGACGACAACATTATGTTGCGGTAATTGAGTGGTAAGTTAATACACCGGGAATGTCTTCTTGTCATAATCTTGTTTTAAGCACAATAACTCATGTGTGTTACAGGGTAATATATCGTATATTGTTTAGTAATTTTTGCCATAAAATGTCTACAAAAACTGCCTCAATGCTTTCTGTACCTGAATGAAATTTCATTTACAAAAATAATTCTGTTTTTTTTTTCAAGCTTAGAAAATATATATCGAGTTTGAAAACAAAATGGTTGAACTTTTAGTCTACAAGTTAAAAACCCAAAAGTATCATTTCTTATGTAGAATAGCTCAGTTTCTAAAGATAATTGAATGTTCACCGACCGCACGCTATTTTACGAAGGCGATTAATAGATGTATGGAAACAATATTACATGAATTGTGTATGGTGTTCAGATATGTATTTTCTCACCATATGGTTTCGAATATTTTTTTTACGGCTTCTGTTAATTAGCGAGATAAGTGAAAGAGGTTAATAGACATCTTGTTTACTTCTATTACAGACGTCAGTTAGCAATTTTATGTTCCTTATGTTTGATATGCAAAAAAATCGAGCAATTAGTTGCTGTCAAGACTCATTGACACATGGTTGTGTTAATTTTGATCATCCAATAAAACATGTTTTTTTATCTGGAAAAACGGTGGTCCTCTTTAAGTGATTTTAGACGCATTTTTCACTTTTGAATTGAGCTGAAAGGAATTAACAGGTCAAAAAAGTTAGTTAAAATGTGGTAACTGACCAATTATCTGCAACTCATCTTGCTCCCAGTTGTTTATAAAAAATATATATTATATTCAATATTTAACGTGACTAACCTAGTCCTCTAAATTAAGCCGAGCGGAACTGCCGCTTATATATTTACGAAAGCGATACGATTTGAGTCTTTCTCATAAAGTCACTTTACTGACACCTCATTTATAACATATTTCTTTGAAGAAGTATGGCCGAAGATGTGGTTGACAGAGACACAAAGGTAAATGTATTCATAATTTCAGAATTGTCATATGTTTTCGCGGTGAGTCCCAGATTTTAAACTTACCAAATTTACGTCAAAAACGAAAGTACGTTTGATATTCAAACGCATTATTTTTCTCTTTCCGGGATATTGTTTTAGTATGTTGATGCTGCATTAACAAATATTAGTGTATATGCAGTGAAAACACCAAAAATAAACAACGGTTGCGATAGACATCTATATACTGTTAGATGCGTCTAATAACACTTTAACCTTGGCTGTAAATGAATTTTGCAAGTGTTTTAGAAAAGAAACTGACCAGACATTTCCATGATGTGACTTATGGTAGGTTGTAAATTTAAAGTGAGCAATATATTACATTTTTTATATTAAATAATGTTGCTCCTAAGAAAAGACATCGGTTACATTATTTTCATATTTTTGTTATTGTAAACATATCCGTGCATGATTCTCGTCTTCAAATCAAACTGTTAAGATTGCGCCATGATTAATTAAATTTGCAACGAATGCACTTTAGTATTTTACATGATTAATAGATGTATGGAAACTATATTACATGCATTGTTAATGTTGTTAAGATATTCATTCTCCCATTATCTGCTACCGAATCATTGAATTGTTAACTGTTTTTGTTAATTACGGATATAAGTGTGAAAGGTTGATAAACAGTAGGTTAACTTCTTTTCCAGCTGCCAGTCAGCAATATAATGTTTCTCTTTTCCATGAAAAAGGTATCGTAAATATAAGCTTGATACATGTTGGGATATGGGATATGATACAATCTGGACATTTCATTTTGTTAAGAGTGATTACTTGCAGAGATTGGCTGCTTAGTTTTGTACTTTGTAATATTTGTATTGAACACCTTTGAGAATGTTCTACATCTTATCAGCTTGTGTTTTTACTGCAGTTAGTAAGAATTTATGTACTTAAACAATGCAGTTAGGATAATATCTGAAGAGATTACCTTAGCGATAACAACTGACAAATATTATGCAAAACACAAACGCCTATTGCTGCAAACTTGTTGCTTAGAATTGTTCCCTATCAACTCATAATACATAACCTCACTTTACCTTGTCCTTGACAGAATTTAGAATTATAATAATATACATGGTATATTGTTGGTAAACTAGGCACACAATTTAGTACTGTCATGCTTGTTTCTGTTACTTTTACATTGATCTTAACCTAATTACTAATTTGTTTTAATTCTGTAAACCATCCATATTTGAAAGGTTCAATACATTACACTACTTTGTCTTTAACCATCACTGCTTGTCGCAATTCTTTGATGCAGAGTTTATAATCATTCCTCATCTACTCGTTTTAGCAAACCTATTTTTGACATTGGCCTTGTCTTAAAAAAAGACTGTCGAGCAACAAAAAGGGTCATTTGTGGAACTCAATATATACTATTGTTACAAAAACGTATTTCCCAAGCGGCATTCATTTGCTCTGCCACACATTATGGTTCAATTTATCACGGCTCTAAATTACGATCACAAGTGTTTGAACGATCTCGCCCAGACATTTCCGTGATGTAAATTATGTTCAGATTAAAATTTAGATTTGAAAAAAGATTACATTTTTGTTATGAACCAGTCTGCTCCTGACATCAGACGTTGCTTACATGATATGTGTAAGTGTATATTATAATTTTATTGGAAATGAGTAGTTAAAATGCCCTTCTTCAAATCAAATTGCAGCACAAGTGGTACAGTGTGAAGTATCGGCAGCTGATTTATAAAGCATAGTTTAAATTGTCAGGAATTTAGTTTTGTGGCATTTTGCGCTAGGAGAACATGACTTTGAGAGCACCACATGTTTTGATTAAAAGATTTGAAAACATACAAATAGATATTGTACGTAGCTGAAACATTGTGTCTGCATTTCATTTTTAACTCACCTGAACACGAAGTGCTCACAGTGAGATATTATGATCACACTATGCCTTGCGTCTGTTGTCGTGCGGTGTGCTGTGTGAGGTATGTGCTTCGCGTCCTCCGCTTTAAGCTTGTCACACTCTAGAAGCCACATGTTTCACCCAATCTTTATGAACTCGATGAGATTGTTTATCTAGACAATATATTTTCCCATGTAAGAATCCGGGCAAAATCTATGCCACCATGTCAAATCTTAGAAAAACCTTCTTACTACTAGGCAACCATTATGACTCAATCCCTATGAAACTTGGTTGAAATGCGTTTCTGTACAATATCAAGGCCAAGCTCGAATCATCTGGGTTACGAGCGTCCAAAAACTAGTTCACTAGGTCTACTCTTTAAAAAGTGTTACCACTCAAGAGGCGACATTTATTACTCAGTATTGATGAAAATTTGTCAGAATGTTTATCTGGATAATATAAAGGCCCTGATTGAATCTTGGTCAAGTTGCGAAAAATAGATCACCAGGTCAAGTCTTAAAATATAGGTGTTCGTGAACTCAGATGAGCGCTTACTGGCAATCTTGTTTTTAGTTAAGGTCAGTTCTTGCTCTCGGTTGCACTATTTTGGGTCCAGGGTGGGCGGAGTACGAGCCTTAACACAATATGAAGTAACACATTTACACACATATACCAACACCGTAGTAAAACAACAAATTACATATGAACTTCCCTAAAATACCAATGCATTATGCTGTCATTCCACCTTCATTTCCCCGATATGAAAAATCGGCTTTTATTGTTTCCAATTAACCGTTTTCACGATTATTTCATTTCTAATAAACATTTTTCATTTGTTTCAACTGATGACCTCATAATCAACAAAAGCAAAAAGAAAGAACGGAAAGTCACATGATAAGATATTAATGTTTTTTTTTTAAATAGACGAACAGCCCAAGCCCTTTTGGTACTGAATTCTTTATCTCATTAGCTGATAAAATATGTACCAATATATGTTTGTCGGTTCAGTTAAACGTATACATGTGAATAATACAACGGAGAATGATAAACACATATGATGTTGGTCTTATGCCGCGCATATATGATAGATGATCAATGTCTATTGCTAGACATCGGGTCGATGTTGAATCACTATTACACTTGAAATTCAATTTTATTTAATACGTTCTTAGGAGTAACATTTCAGTTCATGATTGAATTACATAAGCTCATAGCAAATATATAACTTCAAAGTATCGGTCCTTCTTCAGCAAACGCTTCAGGTAATAATATCATACAGCCGACATAGGGTCGATGGGGGCATGTTTGCTGGAGTCGGAGGCACGGACAAGGAAAATCCATCTCTGAAATAAGAAGCATAAAACAGTACGCATGCACGATTTCACTCTTCACCACATCGACACAATCTCAAACAAATATATTTTTATACATTCAATTTTAAAAGATTCCCTAAGGAATACATTGGTGACTCAAACCATACAACAATTAACACTGAATGTCTTAAAAAGAATTGGTAGTTACTCCGACATCAATATTTTTTACTTTTCTTAAACCAAACAGTAAAACATATTGCAATACCATAATACGAGTTACGAATTGGATGGTTATATATCAATTGAAGCCTACAAACATGGATAGTATTACAATTGCAATAAACATCGATCTGCGTTGTTCCATGGCTGTGTCAGTTGTGCGGCGCTCGTGCAGAACGGCGGGAAGATAGGTAAGATTCAACTATGTTAGATTCAACTTAAAACCACATATACGCTACACTTAATTACCTAAATTACTTTTACTACTTATGTACTATCTATATACTAAAATTATATTTACACCCTACGACAATAATGTTACAAAGAACTACACAATATGTATAAAAAATGAACGTCTACAAAACAAATATCTGTAGTGACTCTGGAATATCCAGTTTCAACTTTAAATCCACAATATGGACATGGACTCGTGTTTCCATACTTTTGAAAGTTTACACATTATTTTAGTGTCCATCCCCCACCCAAACAAATAATATCATATAGTAGGTTTATTACGTTGCATTATTTTGCCTTTTTTACATCTTAATAATTGTTCCAGAGTATTTGAAAACATTAAGAAAATCATATACCGCGATATTCGATAGAAAAGATCTTGATAATGTCAAATTAAAGTGGGTCCGTACGTAATTTTATTTGTTGTAAGCATATTGACCCATTATCTTTTTGTTCGAAAGTGGCGCAATTTACAGAACACATGTAAGATAGAAGTAATCACTAAAAAGGCACATACCGTACTTTTGAATATGTTTCATTACATGTTGTCTCCTAATTGTAATACAAAGTAAATATCAAGAAGAAAATGTTGCATGCTTGAAAATACTCATATCGAGATCACGAGAGACATAACGTGATTTACACTAACAATGTTCAAGAATAAAAATACTTTCTATGTTTGAATATAGTGGTTGTTAAGGTTGGAATAATATTGATGCCTATTTTGTTGAATAAACATATCCCTATGTTAAAACGCGTGGTTACAAATTGAGGTCTTTCTGCTTTTACTAATATAAAATAGAAAGTTAAATTACACACAGTTTCAAACCAGTGAAGAATGTTAATGGAAATAATAAGAACTTGGCAATGATTATATTTATTTTTTAAATTTTTCTTAAAATTGCATGAAGGGTAGTGTGGTTTAGCCCATTTGTACTTTAAAAAGAAAAAGAAGAAAATACAAAAATTTTGGGTTTTATTTCTTAAAAATATAATCTGGTTTGCGTGGACTTTAAACATGTTAGTTTCGTCACGATTGAAAAGGTGAATGCAATGTATTAGAGCTTTCAACCGGTGTAAAGCAAGACAATGTTCTCAAGAAATAATTACAAACATGCATGTGTACTTGACATGTAAATACACATTTTCCTCGTACCATTTAAATTCAAATTCAACGGTCACAAAAGAGAAGTGTCATTTCAATAACTTACTTTGGTATCATGTTATTTAGCTAAAACAGTTTCTATGTTTTGTGATGGTGTAATTGATTGTTTACCCAATACACCCCATACGTGGCATTTTCATAAGGTATATGAGCATGAAGTTTTATTACAATAGGTCATAAAGAATATATTGCTGGTGACTTTGATAACAGACGAGTCTGATATGGCCTAGTCAATGGCGAGGATTGCAGAGCCTTTTCACTCGCTATATCGGACGAGTCTGATATCAAATGATATCAAGTGTCACCAACCATATCTTCTATTTATTATGCAAAAAATAGAAGACTGAAAAAAAAACTAGACCCTAAACAAGGAACATAAAACAAACCGCAAATATTGAGCAATTTAATTACAGCACAACATGAAAATAAGACAGTCTGATGACTTCATGATGGATCGATATGTGTTGAACATTTCACATTACACACACGACATAGTTTTAGATAAAATAATGATAAATTACATTTAAACACGAATTTAACATCCATTTACTCAATAAACAAACATCGAAGCGAGATAGTGTTACTTTTCGTGTGATTACGCATAACAAAAATAAAATTTCATCATTTTATCTATTAACACACGCAGTCAGCAAACTGCAGTCTACAATAACTGTTGGGTTCAAGGGTTTACAGCCAACAAAAACATAAAATATGTAATCATACGGATTCTAAATGATCACAACCAGTGGAATTCTGAACAAGCCCAGTCTTTGATCGACTTTTTAAACAATGACATAATGAATCAAAATTGAAATCCTGAAGATTTTTCTTGAGAAAGTTGGGATGGAAGACTTGGAAGAAAAACAAACATTCAGGAGTTGCATCTTAAATTTTTGTCGCGTAAGTGATGTGGGTTTGTATTGAATTTTAGGGGACTAAACTGTATGAAATTATATTATTATTTTATAACAGAATTGCTGCCTTGGGAAGCGATGACTTAATTGATCAGTTGTATGACGAATTCTCAAGTTATGTAGAAGCTGTATCGCGAAAGTTGTGGGAAATGTATGGCTGCAAGCAACATCGTAAACTCTATTATCTTGTACAATACGATGTGTTACTCTGTCACAAACACAACGAAAATGCTAGCTAAAAACGATCGACACTTTAATTATCGCAGTGGATTATTGTGGATTGTGGATTTGAAAACTTATAAATTATCATTTAAACATGCATATTATTGTTAAGAGTAAACGTTTAAGATGGCGATTGAAGAAATATTATTTTCAAAAAAAACAACAAACTTAAGTTACTATTTTCTTATGTTATTTGTTTGCACTATTTACGTGTTTCCTCGTATAAACATTCCTAATTCATTAACGCTATTAAAACCTATGAACCAGATCGATTTTGGTGTAAACTTTTTAACGACATCCATACAAAAAATAGTTTCACATGGGCGTTACTTACGAATGTTTATAATTGCAGAGAAGCATTATAATCTCAAATGTGGGCGGAACTAAAACTGTGTTATCGGTCAGGGACATAATAATTTTAGAAATAGACGGAGTAAAAAAAGGTTATCGTTTAGGAATATAATAAAACGTACACATAATGGGTCATCGTTTCCAACGTAATTGTGCACTATTTACAAAATAAAATTCCTTATCGAGATTCGTTATAAGTCGATATATAGCATATTATTTTCTTCATGTACGCGTCACATATATGCAATCTCAAGCGAGGTCTTGATATAGGGTATCTATATATGTACTTTCCTTAAAACATCATTACTTGCTACCATGTTATTGAACGGATATTGAAGCCGCTCGCCCGCCAGCTTTAGCCATGCAATTTCCCAAGCTAATAACGCATATTTGTTTATAAAACAACAACTGATGAACTATATCCGATGTACTCTTATCTTCAGGTTAATAAAATGACGTTGTCAGTGCAACTGTAGTTGCGCATAGCATATAATCAGAGAACCGCATGCTGAATGTCTACGGGGCTTTCAAAGACTTGAAGCAAGGTAGTCTAAATGCAACGAAGTTACATGCAAATCAGAACGGATTTTCACGCCATGAAAATGCTCGGTTGTAACTTACGGGAAGAACCCTAGATTATTATTGTTACATTAAAAATCCATTATGTTTTACATGCTAAGTATGTGTTTTGTCGCTTTGTGTGTAAATATATTAGAACTGACAGCCTAATGGTGGGGATGATGCTTATTAATTTCCTAACTTGTTGTTATGGAAACGCCAGAATAATACAATACTGAAAACTGTAAGGACAATGAATTTTACGTAAAGTCGAGTTTAATAAACAAATAAGTGACAGTATGTGTTTGAATTAAAATACTCCCGCCCGTTTTAAACTTGATGTCCATTTAGAGTATAACCGCATATTTTACGGTTTAAGACAAGGTAGTGTTTTTTTTAGTAAGTAGTGCTTTCTGTCTTGATGTCTAAGGCTTAACACGCACGTTTAGAACTTTATAAACATTCTTTTAATGCTTTCCAAATGTTCAACATTCTTTACGAAAAGAATGCTATCCAGCCGTTTCTAATAATTGGAAGCTGGAGCGTGTTGCGGTGCTTCCCCGCCCACATATTGCCGCGCATATGAAAACTGTTCGTTTTAATTGTCTAGGACACTAAGCCGAGATATTATAAACAAGTTTCGCGGTTAATAGAGTCTGATTAAACATGATTTGTTTCTTAAACGGTTTTACGAAAGATGCGTTGTGTTGATTTGATTAAAGAACACTTATTAAGACTAAAACGCATTGACAATGTCCATGCTTCTTACAATAATGACAGGGACACTATTTTTTTATTATTATTTCTAAGCGAAAAAAAAGCTGTTCTGATTGTTAAAACACGTCAGGAAAGCTTATTTTTACATTTTCTGAAACTTCTGCTTCACCGTTTAATTTATGATTGGGTCCACAAACCATCATTAACAACAGCATCTAAAACACCAGATTTAACTAAAGATAAGTAATACTCTACTCAGAATGAATATGATCAATGTAAGTATACACTTATTTTAGTTAAAATGCATGATAATGTAGTCGTTTACGTTTTTAACAATTGCATTGTTTTTTTATAGTTTACTTATAACCGTAGGTGAGAGTATAATCATTTGAGATTATGAGTTGTTGAGAGATAGGATGATTGTATGTATGCATGTAGATGTCAACAAACAACGCTTATCTAGCCAGCATATATGAAATATGTATGTGTTTATTGAATAATACAATTTATATTCTCAAAATCTGCTTCCAAACAATTAAACTTGTTAATGGCGGTTGTTAATTAGCGAGATATGCGAGAAAGGCTGATTTATAGGCAGTTAAGTACTATGCCAGTCGTCAATATGCAGTAGCACGCACGTTTCTTACATGCAATATTTAGCATAAAACAGAAGAGATTGATGATTTGGTGGTTACGGCAAATAAAGTTGATTTTTTGTGCAGGATAATGTGTGAAGCTTTTGTACTTTGTTAAATATGTATTAACCACATTAAAAATTATTTTCCTTTTATCCAATATACCACCCTGAAAGTAAAGTTTTATTCTTCGGTTAACCTTAAAATAAAATAGTCAGTGCGTAGTTTACTACATTTATAAGAATACTTACATACTATATTTAGACATGATACGTGTTGCTGGTACATTTGTTTTATTTTTGCTTCCTGTAAAACACAAAACGTTTAGAGCGAGTATCCAACCATATAACCGGCCTTTAACGAAGCTGAGTACACTTGTTTATCAGATGGAACTAAAGCTAACGAATCCAAATGAGACTTGATCAGGTAAAATCGGGCTTAATGCAATTGCGTAAAGTGTTGTCTCAGCCAGTCTAGGCGGAAAGTGTCGTCCCTAATTAGCATGTACGGACTCCACAGGCTTATCTGGGACGACACATTAGCATATGCATTAAGTCCCGTTTTACAAGAGCGCATATGAAGTCTGGAAATGATTCCAGGTAGGTTATTTATAATCTTGTGCAAACTTGTTGGAAAAACATAACAGCCAAATTATGTCTTGTTAAAATTCTGAAGAGAACATTCATCAAATGAAGGGATTGTGCCGAAAACATCGCTTTAATCAGTAGCAGGTGAAAAATGTTATAACACTGAATGCTTGTTAAAGTTTTATTTATTAAATGCTTATGTTACTGTTATTATCATGGTCATTTGAGACTTTAATATTTTTTGTATGTTAACAATTAGTGATTATTCAATTATTATTGCTAAAGTTGTTGCAAAGACAACCAAACCTGGTGTTTATTATAAATGTCTTAAGCTTTACAGTGTTGTAATTTTATCAAAGAGAACACACGCCGTGAATAACCTATTTAACAATGCCATCATTAAGATTATATAATATTTACAATTTTAATAATTTATATACATGTTATCAAGGATGTTTCTTGGTTGTTTATTAATTCAAAAGTTAGTTAATTTAAGATATATTTGACATTATCCAAGATGATGGAAAGTTGGGTATTAAAGGGACTGTAAACCACGAATGACGAAAAAAGAAAAGTTCTAAAATACCGTATTATTTACAATTATTAGTTTATATTGATTAAAATATCACGACTTGTATATTACATTACTTGAAAAAAGTTGATATTTTCAGTATATTCGGTAATTAAATTTCGCGATGTGAAATCGAAAGTACATCGCGAAAATATGTGACATAACGATATACACACTATAAACGCCGGTAGATTGATCATTTTATATATAAAATATATACAATTCACTACGCATGCACAATATGCATTCCTGGATTAACCACGTGACGATGATGATCAATCTACTTGCGTTATTTATAGTTTACTGGTAGTTACCTGGTATACATACACAGTAAAAATGAATAAATACAAAAATAAAGTAAAAATAAAAAATACATANAAAAAATCTCTGTTAAAAGTGCGGTGACCCCCCTTTTTTATTTTTGTTTTATGATAACAATACGTAGATGAACATATTTGAGCAGTTTCGCAAAAAGTTATTAGATAGAACTTTTTCAAATTCCATTTTTGTGTTAAAATAGTAAAAAAAAATACGTTTTTTTGGGTGACATAACAATTATAAAAATTAAAATTTCTTAAAATTTAACTTGTGTTCTCCATTTTTTGGTAGTTTGTGGTTTAATTAAATGGTTTATGATATATATTAGCTTATATAATATAAATATGTTGCCAATTTCATAGGTCATTAATCATTTTTATGCAATTAGAGATTTTTCAGTTTTAATGAAAAAGTACATGTTATATAATGGTGAATAAAATCAAAACAAGGCCGGTGACACTATGTTTTTATTTCATTTTTCATATAGTATTTGTATGTAGAACTTGAATATAAATTTTGAGCAAAAGTTATTAGATGGAAAAAAAATCAGCAAAACTGCAGCAACACCCCTTAATATGAAAGATTGATGAGATTGAAATAACTATAAACTTCAGTAGTTTTCAACTAAAACTAATTATAGAACCTACATGACAGTGTCCTTATAATACTCAGTTTACTATAATTAACACCCCACGCTCTCTAAAGTAAATTACACCATTTGTGAAATAGCACTTTACGCGTTAAACGCACGCTAAGTTAGCTATACATTTTTTTAATTTTCGTATTTATGTCTTATTATTAAAAAAAAAATAGGTACATATTTATTTTTTGTGTAGAAAAAACAATGGTGAGCATAAAATGATTCTAACAAACACTGACAATCTATGATTATCATAAAAAAAATATCCTGTATTATACTGTCAAGTGTTATGTCTACACCCAAAAAGCATTTTGAACAAATATTCGGCATGTTTAACCTGATGGATTATTAATCTCACAGTCATTTTCTTTGGCACTTTAAACCGCGCAACTGGAGGGAACTTTCGTATTATAAAGCAACAGATAATGCGCAATAATAACGGATAGTGTTTTTGAGTTTTGTTTGCAACTTAATAGTAGAACGAAACGCTACAGTTCCTACATCAAACACACTTTGCAAACAGATCTCAGAAACTAAGTGGGTTTTCCAATATTGCAAAACACATATGTTCCTATAAGTAATGGCTGTTTTTCAAAAGGCTTAGGGCGAGTGTAATATGTTTCATATTAGAAGAAAATAATCAATTTTAATAGTTATAATGAACATCAAAAGGTTTTGTAAAAATTGTGACAACATAAGAACATCAACTGTTAATTCTTTGCAAGATGGAATCCACTAAAGTACTTTTATAGTTTTTGAGAAACGTTTTCAATGGGCTCCGTAGAAATATGTTCTTATATAACTTTTACCAATACGAACAGGCTATGTGCTGTATGCCAAGTTTGAATTGATATCTAGTGTCTTGAAATATCTTACCGCTATACCGCTATGACCCAGTAATTAAACTGTGTTGCAATTTTCAATAGATTGTTCCTATATGCGTCATATGATTTTGTATTTTCTCTGTTTTCTACTTGATACACATCCTACACGAGACCAATATAATAATCACAGCGATGAAGGCCGTGCAGTTGTTCGTCATTGCGCATACAATTGGATACAGCTTACTCTTTTTAAATCGCAAATTTAATTTAAAACACTACACGTTCGAGGGTATATAAAAGCAAATTTCTAAAAGACTATTTCGACAAAACCGTTTGCCAGAATTTAAATACACGTTACATAAATCTCAAATAATACATGTTAGTAAAGTGAAAATTATTTTACTAAAACTTACACAAATTTTAATAAAACCTTTTTGAGAGTATAGTATATGTATTATTTTTGCACACTGCTTTTGCAAACATGAAGTAATTTGGCATGCATGCAAATTTTGACATATGAAGTTTTTCAAACATATCTAACCGGTTGTTTAAACAATAGGCTGTAAAACATGTTCTGTNACATAACGATATACACACTATAAACGCCGGTAGATTGATCATTTTATATATAAAATATATACAATTCACTACGCATGCACAATATGCATTCCTGGATTAACCACGTGACGATGATGATCAATCTACTTGCGTTATTTATAGTTTACTGGTAGTTACCTGGTATACATACACAGTAAAAATGAATAAATACAAAAATAAAGTAAAAATAAAAAATACAACTTTTTTCAAGTAATGTTATATACCAGTCGTGATATTTTAATCCAATATTGCAAAACACATATGTTCCTATAAGTAATGGCTGTTTTTCAAAAGGCTTAGGACGAGTGTAATATGTTTCATATTAGGAGAAAATAATCAATTTTAATAGTTATAATAAACATCAAAAGGTTTTGTAAAAATTGTGACAACATAAGAACATCAACTGTTTATTCTTTGCAAGATGGAATCCACCAAAGTATTTTTTAAAAACTTTTATAGTTTTTGAGAAACGTTTTCAATGGGCTCCGTAGAAATATGTTCTTGCATAACTTTTACCAATACGAACAGGCTATGTGTTGTATGACAAGTTTGAATTGATATCTAGTGTCTTGAAATATTTTACCGCTATACCGCTTTGACCCAGTAATTAAACTGTGTTTCAAATTTCAATAGATTGTTCCTATATGCGTCATATGTTTTTGTATGAAGTAATTTGGCATGCATGCAAACTTTGACATATGAAGTTTTTCAACCAAATCTAACCGGTTGTTTAAACAATAGGCTGTAAAACATGTTCTGTTGTTACATTTGTATTATACAATCTGTGTAAGATGTTTCGGAAAGTTGTAACATATATAATTAATGTTAACCTTCCTAGGAAAGGTAGAGCCGCAAAAAGTAGTAAAATATTAGCACTTGTACAGTATTTTATACAGGTCAGAGGATTATATCAATTCACAAATTCACTCATATATCAATTGCGCATATAACATGATCAACAAACACCACACAAGCACATAATCACGTACGCAAGCACGTATTTAATTAGCATTTGCACTTGCAGAATCCCTTAGGCGCTCTATAAATTGTTATGCAAATCAAATTTAATAATACATTATGGTGTTAGCAGTCATAATTAATTCATTTGTCGTCCGTAACTTATAACTTAGGCTTAATATTATGCGTAATGTAATGAATAATTTGACAAGCACATGCACTGTGACTTAATTTAAGATAAATTGAAGAACGAACCGTTGCAGTTTTGATATGACTATTTCTTTAACTGGTAAGTGTGTGAATTTCGTGTATTTTTGGTTCGACAAATGTGGCGTACTTATCTTTTGACATTGTGTAAACTCATGAAAGATTTAAATTGTTACGAGAACTATTCAATGACGGTACCAAGTATAATGAATAAACTATCATATTAACGCATTTGGACGGTAACATTTTTTCCGATATGTTACATTATTTAACCAACTGATGTGCCGATGTTTATATCATGATCTTGATTTATATGCTAAGACACACGACAATGAAACAAGTTATACATGTGTTTTTTGTTTAAACCTTACATGTTTTTGTTGTTTTATTAACGAAAACATGTGATTCTTTTAACCCAAATGCTAATTAATTTTGAGTGTTTATCCGGATATATGATTGTATCTGTTTAAGTTATATGAAGCAGTACATGGCTTGTGATATAGTATTTCAGTATCTTATTCAGATCAAATAATGTTAGAGAAACGAAACATAACAACTAATCTTGAACAAACGTTATTTCAAATTATAATTTATAACTTATAACTTGAATATGATTTCATTCATTACATAATTTACGGACAAAAGTGTTTTTAATGGACGTGCAAGGTAATAAATTTACTGAATGTTTCAATTGTTTTCAACTTAAAGTTCAAATAATTTGCATTCGATTTAATTTCGATGCATCACATTTACAATTGTTTTCACATGTTTCAGTAAGATTTTGTGTCGAGTGCTAGTTAATAAATAAACTTTATTGTTATGATAAATAAACTGTTATGTGATGGCTGTGGTGTTATGGGTAAAGTGTCATCCTTTAACCAATTCTTGAGTGTTGTCCCCCCCGTACGATACCTTGTTCTGGTTCTATCCAGAAAACTACCTTAATAAGCCAAAGTCAATACAACAAAATAAATAAATAAAACACGTTTAAGATAAAAAGCTTGAAGTAATTGTGTGCTTAACTGTATTGTATTGATATAAAGTCTCTACATGAAAAAGAGACCATTAAAAAAAAAGGTATGTCAGTTTTTGTAAATTGATAAACTAGATTGTATCTGTGAACATTTTTTTTTACACATTTGCTTTTTTGAATGTACGTACGAAATAAACACCAAACCAGCACATTTATGTGTCTAATAAAATATGTTAAATTTGTACACTCATGTTTAATAAGATGCATCTCAAGTCTGTTGTCCTGCAATATAAATAAGTTGCCTGGCACATGCACGTATGTTTTCTAGCGCTTGAAGACAATTTATTATTTCAAAATGCCAACAAATGTAATATTTAAACATTTAACCCAAACACTCTTTTTTACTGCATTTTGTTATACATTTCACCTGAATCTTAAATGAAAGGCACCTTTACAACATTAATGAATTCCTTATATGGTGTGATAACCGTTTTGAGTTATACAATGGACTGAAAAAGAATATTGTGCTTGTTTGCGCGTTTAAAGAAAGTACTAAAATCACCACACAAAAACAACAACAATGACCATTTTAACCACTTTTATTTTGAAAATATTACGTTGTCGGTTAAACTAAGCCGTTTTTACTATAGGGCCGTTGCAATTTTCGGCCCAAATGCTTTACTGGTACGTTACCTTCCTCACTGGAAATGTTAACGCAGAATTTGTTCAAAACAATCAATAAAAATGTCTTTTTAAAAAAGGGTAAAAGACGTAACAGGAAGTACGAAGTGTTCCGAAATATCCTATTGGAAATATAACAAAATCGCGGCGAAAAATGTATTTTTAACGGAGACAAATATTTTGTGAAAAAAAATTATATATAACCGCAATGTATCGCATGTCGTAGTACATCTGTTACTAAAATTTGAGGAAACCATGACCGTGACAAAAAATGATGCGTTGTCAAAAAAATCGAGTTGCATAGATAAGTCACTATGTATGTCAAAACATGATACGTATAAACGGTGAACGCACGTATTATTGTATTGTATGAAAAACGGTTAGTGTAGGTCCTAACCTTGTCCCATACATACTTTAATTACAACGTGTTGCTTCTCTTTTATTGTTTTAGTCCTACGCTTAATTATCATGGCTTTAAATAGGTAAAAAACAGTGAAAAGAAACCTATAAAATATTTATGCACACAAGACAAACATCGTCTGTTGTTCTCGAAGTCTTTATAACGAGGCAATGAACTTAGGGTTATGCGTTAAAATACGATGAAGCCCCCGACCCAACAGTTTTAGGTGTAATTATACCTCTCTCCAATAGCACACATTTACTCCTGCCTTGTCTGTGAAATCAGATCACTGACATAACACTCTTAAGACTTGTCTTCAATAAAAAAAACACTTTCAATGATTAGTAAGTCCCGTCAAATGTTTCGACCTTCTTTAAATGTAAAGGATGATGTTGTAAGGCCAAGATTATATCTCAATAGAAGAATGGGTTTGGATCAGGTATTTAAAACTCGTTGAATCCAATCAAGCTTCACACGATATCGAGCTAAAGATGAGCAAGTAATCATGAGTTTGAGTTATCAGCAAAGTAATTATATCTACAGTTTTGATAAGAAGACGGGAATCGCGACACCGTTTAATACTTAAGAGAATTGCATAATTTAAGCATTATTTGAACAGAATAAACATGCAATGACAAACACGGAATTCTGAATATAGTATCCAGCAATTTAACCAGACTATAATATATTTAATGGAGTAAGGTTTTGCCTCTCAGCTGAATTTGAATACATTAAATTCAACAAATTCGGTACAAACCAGCCTCAATTTCATAAAGAATAATGGCTTTGTACTTTATCAAGACGAGATTCAGATGCCAGAAGTTCGAAAATTTGACCCACATTCTGGAAAACTTGCTAATTGAAAACCATTCTAAATATTTATAAACTCCAATATTGTCTAATATAAGACACATGCAAAATATAAAAGTTATCCATTATAATTATTAGTGTTGCATTGCACGTGTTCGCGAATTAAGAGTAATATTTTTTTTACTTACTTCAAACAATTAAACCGCCTCTCAACTAAGTGATGGTGATTTATTTATGTTGACAGATGTTTGGCAAATACCATACCACCTACGGGTAATTGTTTAAACACTCGACAAAACAATTAACACCAAGATTTAACCTACTTAACGCGTAAGATTTCCAAAAGGTTAGAAGGTACAATAACTTTGTAGCAGGTACTATCTTTCAGTATTTTGAAACGTGCGTCGGATGTTGTTTTTTTTTTAATATTTGTGTTTCGCACAATGAATACACATTTTGGAAATAAATAACGCATTTCAGAAATTTGGATATACAAATTCTTATATCAAATTTGCATTCAAGTCGAATATTTTCAACAGAAATTGTTAAACCATTTGAGTATTATATAATATTACCATAATTCTGTTACTAAATGTACAAGTCGAGGTACTTGCCGTCGGTAAGATGAGTGTGGAATAGATTATAGCATCAGGGATTATTCTAGCAGCTAATTAGGCTGCCTGCATTGTTTATCGGACATTTTGATGATTTTACCCACTGATCAATTGTAATAGAATATAACTATCACATTTGATGCGCACTCTGCAAATATGTTTGTGTGTGTTGAGTGCTTGTGGTTTATAAAACAAGTTGTGTACTTAAGAGCGCCATTACACAACTGCAACAAGAAAAGTCCGAATTATCAGAGACCTTAATTTACATGCAAGCGCAGTCAATGCGGAATAATTTAATATTCTCCGGCATCATCAAAAGCCCGTCCGAAAAGCCTGACGAGACCGAACGTCTACTGCGCTCTTTCATAGTAGAAAACCTGAAAATGCCCCAGGATGCTGTCAAGTGTATGAATCTTGAGAGAGTGCATCGTATTGGTGTTAGGCAAAGCGGAAACCAACCACATCCTCGTCCAATTGTTGCAAAATTATCACTGTTCAAGGACAGAGAAAGCGTGCGGAAATCAAGTTGGAACCTTAAAGTAACCAATTTCTACGTCAGTGAGCGATTTCCAAAGGACGTTGCCGACCGGCGCAGAAGCTTGATGCCCGCCTTCCGGAAAGCACGTGCTGATCGACAGAAGGCATGGATAAGCTAAGACAAACTGTACATTGACGGTGTTCCGGTGTGTCCTGACAGTTCCACAAGCAACAACAGCAGCGGTAGCAGAAAGTAGGGACTCCCGGAGGCTGAAATAAAAGTTCTTTCTTGGAACGTTCAAGGACTTACAAATATNAATGCACCTTTGAGTTTGAACCATATCTTGATTATTTACCAAACAAATTGCGAATATGTCTTTCCAAATTACGATTATCGTCGCTCAACTTCGCAATTGAAACAGGTAGACATAACAATATAGAAAGATCTCAGCGATTACGCGCAAAATGTCAAGTCAGAGATATTGAAAACCAGTACCATTTTATCATGTCCAGCCTTCAATTCACTGCGAAAAGAACTAATCAAAGCCTACTATTATAAAAGACCAAGTATGTTTAAATTTGTTGACTTAATGGGTACTTCAAACAAAACACAAGTAAGGAACCTGAGCAAGTTCATATGTAGAGCCTTAATGCAGCCCCACCTAGCATTCTAACCCTGGATATTCCAATATTAACTTATTAATTTCCCTTCATCTAATAGTTGGGTAAATAAACTCATTCGTCTGTACAAGTTCTAATTACATTCACCTTATTCATCATCTGTTTATGTTAGCCTAGCACAACTTAAATATTATTGTTGCATATTTTGTAAATTGTAAAACAAAAATCAATTTTTGTACAATGACTTTTTGTTTTTTAATTATCGATGTTGTACAGTTTAGTATATTTCAAATAATTCATGTATAGTCTTTACGCATGTTCCAATTTTACTTATCTTGAACAAAGTTGTTAAAAAATTAACTAACTAAGTTTTCGTTATCTTATTTTTTTTATATCAACTTGTCTTGTATAACATTTAAATAATTGCAATATGTTTATGGTTTTCATCCTCCAATATTTTTTTATGAACGTTAATAACAAAATTCTTGTATTCATCATCCGTATATGTTAATCCCGCAAAACACGAATACTATATATATTTTTGTTTGTTTCTTATTAATATTTGTAAAACAAATCTTTATTGCATATAACTTAATAATTAAAGTCATGTATGTATGTTTATAATCTTTACGCAATCCATATGATATTTAAATATTATTATTTGTACTCACGTTGACATTATGCTATGTATAACTATTTTGTAAATGACAAAAAACTGTAAAGTTTACGTCAATAAAACATTCTGTCTGTCTGTCTGTACTTAAAACAATTGATTTGACTAACTACGCATGCACCTTTAATTGTTCAATATATATGTATTTTGATTTCTACCAAAGAGTCCCCCCTTTTTGTTTCAGGCTCTCCAAATAATTTACACATCTCTAGGTGTTGTTTTTTTTTAATTTTGTTTGATTATTACATAACGGAACCTCTTAATTAGACTTATTTACAACGTATAATATTGTACTAAACATACACTGCTCTTTGTCCTTGTATTTGTTGCTAGTGATTATAGGTTAAAGGTCATTTACCATTACATTTGAAGTAACGTGAAGTAACTTGTCAGTATCTAGGAGTTCATAATAAACTATCCATGTGTTAATACATCTAGGTAAAATGGGAGGATTGGGTGCCTTTAATCCGGTTCAATCCCACAATTCTTTTAATTGGCCGTTCCAAGGCTATGACCCCAATTGTATTCATTTGTTTTGTTTTTTGTTATATGGTTGTTCATGTTATGTCGTTTTGTTTTAAATATGGTCCCTCGCCGAAAATAAGCAGTCTCATGCTTATGACTCGGTAAAATACTGTAGACTGAAAAATATTGACGTTATTAAGATATGAATTTAGTATGTTTGAGTAATGGATATTATACCAAAACATGCTGTCCGCTAAATTAATACTATCATCATGTATGTTAATGATTAGAAAACAAATCGATATTATGTATTTATGACAATCAATTATAAAATATCAGGAGATGGTTAAATGAATGCAGTCGTACTGAGTCGTTAGGTCTGCATTTCTCATATCACATAAACACAAATCGAAACAACAAGAAACAAGCTAAAGAAACGCATTTATGCACGAGTGTATATATGAACATTTTAAGAACGTCTGCATGGTCTGACGTAATCGCCGAGCCAAACCATTTTTAGTGTGAGCGTTAGCTTACGCTAAAGTAGAGAGGCAGTTTTGAAATTCAGTGTACCTTAACTACGCTAGGGACGACAACTACAGCTAGTTAAGATAACCTCTGCCTGTTTACACTGTAGCAGACAGCATGTATAAGGTTTAAGAGCTTGNTTCCACGAAATTCAATGGATTCGCAAACTTACTGTTTTGGTACGAAGCTTCTTGACATGTGCAAATCGCTCTCATTGAAAATAGCTAACGATAGACTTAGCCAAGATAGTTTCGGCGCGTTTACGTTCATTAATTCACGTGGTTCAAGTGTTATTCTGTTCTTCTGTTCTGTTCTTCTGTAATTTTATAACACATTTAAATGTTGAATCTCACTCAGAATGGTCAGATCATTGCCCTTTTGCATTCAATATCATGTGTAATACTGCAAAATCGAGAGGTAATAATGAATCGACTACAACACGTCTTATCTGGTTAGATCAGCATCGAGAAGAATTTCGATAAAAATAAATCGCAAATGTACATGTTTTTAACAGTATTAGCGATGATCTTGATTGTAAGAAAAGATGACAGTATTGATTATTGCGTGGAGAGATTTTCGAAAATATTAAACGAAGCTGGTAAGGCTCTATTTTCTAAGACCGTTAAAAGTGGGAAATCTAACTATAAAAAACATTCTTTAAGAAAGCAGAGTGGTTTGATTACGACTCCCGACTAGCTAAATCCGCCTATTTCAAAGCTCTAATGGAATACAATAAAAGCAGATCAGATATCAATAGAATGCTTATGATAAGTAAGAAAACATTATACAAACGTACTGTTAAATCGAAACGTCAGCAGAAAATTAAAAGAAATCGTTAGTCTTAGACACTCAAAGCCTTGAGATTTTTGGAAGCTTTTTAGTAAAAATAAAACCAGCATAAGTGATTCGTTGTCCATTGATGATTTTTATAATTATTTTCACTCTCTCCAGAACGATTTAAAACCCGTAGATCATACCCAAGCAGAACAATTTTGCAGTTTTTATAATTTTAACACTGATAACGGCAGATTTGAAGAACTAGATAGTCCAATTACCACTGACGAAATCGATAAGGCAGTTCATCGGCTTAAACGCAATAAATCGTGTGGCTGTGTCTTTTTGTTAAACGAATATTTCATCGCAAGTTTAGATATATTATCACCACATCTATTAAATCTATAATGCTTTATTGAATTCAGGTCATTTTCTTCCAGAATGGTCCAAGGGGTTCTTTCTGCCGGTTTTTAAAAAGAATGACCATGACGATGTGTGTAATTATAGGGGGATAACTCTGGTAAGCTGCATGTCCAAACTTTTTACGAGCATTGTAAACAGTCGTTTAAATAACTGGATTGAAAATAATAACATTTTAAGTGACGCACAATTAGGCTTCCGAAAGGGCCGTTCGACTACTGACGCTATATTTGTACTAAATGCTACTATTCAAAATGTCGTGAATTCAAACGGACGTTTGTACTGTTGTTTTATCGATATGAAACGTGCATTTGATTCGGTCTATTTAAATGGACTATGGTATAAGCTTTACAACGCAGGTATTAACGGTAAATTATTAACGCTCATCAAAGAGATGTATCATCAAGTTAAATGCTGTGTTAAAAAGTGTAATTCATACTCGGATTTCTTTAATTGTGTGATTGGACTCAAACAGGGGGAGGTACTCTCGCCGGTGCTGTTTTCTCTATTCTTAAATGACCTTGAACTTTTTTTTAGAAAAAGACGTCAATTCTGGACTTTCATATGATGACTTGATATTTATGCTTATGCTTTTTGCTAACGATATGGTAATATTCGGCAAGTCTGTAACTGACCTACAACAAAGTATTAACAACCTTAGTGAATATTGCGATCTTTGGGGTCTAGAAGTTAATATCAGCAAAACTAAGGTAATGGTATTTAGAAAAAGAGGACCGACTTTGAACAATGAAAAATGGTCATTTAAAGGTGAAAAGTTATATATAGTTGATGACTTCAATTACTTAGGAACAGTTTTTTATTACACGGGTTCGTTTTTACTCAACGCTGAATCTCTTGCTGGGAAAGGTCTTAAAGCCCTTAATGTTTTAATGATTAATTAAAAAAAAACTTGACATTAAACCCAGTATTGCTTTTCAACTTTTCGACGCATTCGTGGGTGCGACCTTAAATTACGGTTGCGAGATATGGGGATTTGATAAGTTTATCGAAATAGAACGTATACATCTAAAATTTTGTAAAAGGCTCCTAGGTANTTGAACAAAGTTGTTAAAATATTAACTAACTAAGTTTTCTTCATCTTATATTTTTTTCATATCAACTTGTCTTGTATAACGTTTAAATAATTGCACTTTGTTTATGGTTTTCATCCTACAATATGTTTTTATCAACGTTAATAACAAAATTATTGTATTCATTATCCGTATATGTTAATACACGAATACTATTTTATTTTATGTTTTTGTTTCTTATTAATACTTGTAAAACAAATCTTTATTGTATAAAACTTAATAACTAAAGTCATGTATGTATGTTTATAATCTTTACGCGTCAATATGATATTTAAATATTCTTATTTGTACTCACGTTGACATTATGATATGTATAACTATTTTGTAAATGACAAAAACTGTAAAGTTTATGTCAATAAAACTTTTTGTCTGTCTGTCTGTACTTAAAACAATTGATTTGACTTACTACGCATGCACCTTTAATTGTTCAAAATATATGTTTTTTGATTTCTACCAAAGAGTCCCCCCTTTTTGTTTCAGGCTCTCCAAATAATTTACACATCCATAGGTGTTGTATTTTTTTAATTTCGTTTGATTATTACATAACGGAACTTCTTGATAAGACTTTTTTACAATGTAGAATATTGTACTTAAAATACACTGCTCATTGTCCTTGTATTTGTTGTTAGTGATTATAGGTTAAAGGTCATTTACCATTACATTTGAAGTAACGTGAAGTAACGTGTCAGTATCTAGGAGTTCATAATAAACTATCCATGTGTTAATACATCTAGGTCAAATGGGAGGATTAGGTGCCTTTAAACCGGTTCAATCCCACAATTCTTTTAATTGACCGTTCCAAGGCTATGACCCCAATTGTATTCATTTGTTTTGTTTTTTGTTATATTGTTGTTCATGTTATGTCGTTTTGTTTAAACAATGGTCCCTTGCCGGAAATAAGCAGTCTCATGCTTATGACTCGGTAAAATACTGTAGACTGAAAAATATTGACGTTAACAAGATATGAATTTAATATGTTTATGTAATGGATATTATACCTAAACATGCTGTCCGCTACATTAATCCTATCATCATGTATGTTAATGATTAGAAAACAGCAAGATATTATGTATTTATGACAATCAATGATAAAATATTAGGAGATGATTAAATGAATGCAGTCGTACTAAGTCGTTAGGTCTGCGTTTCTCCTATCACATAAACACAAATCGAAACAACAAGAAACAAGCTAAAGAAACGCGTTTATGCATGAGTGTATATATGTACATTTTAAGAACGTCTGCATGGTCTGAAGCAATCGCCGAGCCAAACCATTTTTAGTGTGAGCGTTAGCTAACGCTAAAGTAGAGAGGCAGTTTTGAAATTCAGTATACCTTAACTACGCTAGGGACGACAACTGCAGCTAGTAAAGATAACCTCTGCCTCTTTACACTGTAGTAGACAGCATGCATAAGGTTTAAGAGCTTGTTCAACGATATTTGTCATTCTAGTGTTTATAATAGCTTGTGCGACGACATTTGCCAGTTTATCATTGAAATCTTTACATATTGGCTGCTTTCAGGGAAAACGGAAAACGGCTGCATGAAAAGTCTGCCATGTTGAAAACATTGTTGCTCAATTATTTAAAGAAAATGAATACAGTATTAGATACACATAACACAACATGTACATGATTATAGGCTTGTTATTTTTTTTAGCAAGGAAACAAAATTCTAAAGATGATTGCCAGTGCAGCAACCAATTGTCGAAAAAAAAGACATATTGTTGTTATTTTGTCTAAGTTATCTCTATAACATAAATATGAGGATAAACAGTGCATATACATCTCGACCTGTGCTTTAAGACACACTCTTTATAATTTTGAATGGGTTGTGTTCATTTTAAACTTGCGATATAAAGAGCTATAACATAATTTTGAAAACTTAAGTGCGTCTCAGATTATGCAATAGCGAACTCTTCAGTGCCTTGAGCGCTTTGATTAATATTTCGTTTCCTAAGCATAACAAACTACATTAACATATGCTTGATTAATGTAAACAAAACGTGTCCATTTAAATTTGAACAATGCAATAAAACGTGATTTAAAGCCTATTACACAGATGTGAGAGTAAAAAACATTATGCGATATACGTTAATTTAGTGCATCGTTTTACATGTCCCCTTGGGACTGCTTTCAGATGATGATGACAGGTAAATGTATGAAAGTTGAACGCTACGCTGTACAACACAATTTGCAGTACATATAAATCCAGAAAATAAAGTAAATGAAAATTGTATTTATTATATGCCTATGATGTTAATAATAATATTTTCAGGGATTTTGTTTCACAGAATTTTGTAAAGTGTGTCAATAAATGCCTTAATTTTCTAGATTTAAACATCGGAACGGTAAAGCTCAGTTCGATTGTAATAAAAAGAATAAAACAGAAGACAGAAAAAAATAAGTTTGTATACTTTAACACTCGTACCGTTGTCCTTTGCATTTAAAGGATATCGCCAATACCTCTTATCTATACGGTATGATGTATTAATGAATGCATTTGATACATTAAGTAAATGATTCACGTATTGTAACAAATTATAATGAACACAATAGTAACATTTTAAATTATTCAATTTGTTAGCTTTTGTAACGTTTTAAATTGTTATCAATTCCAAATGATAATTATTCTTAAACTAAACTTTTAGTCATTTGTTTTGTATCTCTCCCTGATTTCCAGTTGTCTGTGATTTTTGAATATGTGACAAAAGCTCATTTCGACAATTGGTAAACAAGTCCATTTAAAATCAATGAAAGCTTATTCGTCGAATGTGAAATAAAATAAAGTCGACTTTTGTTATGTTTGACTTTTGAATGGTTGATATGCAATTTCTCTCCATATAATGTCCCGGAGTTATATTTTTCCCCTATACATATTGCCATTCAACATACCTTGTACATAGTGTAAGTTTTAGTATTTAAAAATATAGGACCAAACACATGCAATTTATAGTACGAGATCAATATCAAGAACACACCAACAATTCTTGTATAGCTTCTCCAGTTACTGAAACATATTGATTGTTTGATGAGTGTAGCTCGACTGGAATGCCAAAGCTGCGTGTTGTTGAACAAGGCACGTGCCCAATTATAACAATATATTGGTTTATAGGTCAGTGTGCCATACTCAGTGTAGCACACTACCAAACATAATACAACAAATAACAGAACAGCATAACAACAAAATCGGCTGGCGAAAAATGACATAATGAACTGTCTTAAGGGAATACGTTGTTTATATCAAATGTTGCAACATACCAGCACAAGTAATGTGTAAGTCGTTGGTTAATAGATGATAATTATTAACACGCTCACTCTCATTATTAGTGTGCATTTCGTAAGGGTCATTACCTACTGTAATTGGGGAACTAGTTATCTGATAGTCATCATCATTTTTACAACCAACCACATTAACATATCATTAAAAAACAAAACAAGTTGTTTTATCGCTATGTTTAACTTCTACGTACTAAATCACGAATGAGTAATTACGCGGTGCAGACGTAAAGTCTTACGTTAAGGTTAATTGTTAATTGAGGTGTATATAATACTTGCATTTATATGAAACGTAATTCATTATACAAGTATGTATATTGGGCACATGAAGTGAAATTGAAATAAGTGGAAGAGTGTCTATGGGATAGTACAGTACATACGTCTATTGCCAGTAAGAACGCTCATTTTATTATTTTACTTACTTATATAGTAAATTATGTTTTATTCTTAAATGTTTTAACCTCAGAATCATTCAAATCATTCGATTGTATCTTGGTTCTATGTATAAAACACTAAATAGTCCAGATGGATCTATATAAATTGACTTTGTTCGTTCGTTGAGGTAAATATATCAGCGTTAAGGTTATGGGTTAGTGCACTATTTAAAACATGTACAGTTTAGCTTTAGCATTGACTGCATGATGTTAGCGTATTTCTCACTATAAAGATTTTTTAAACGAATTCTTGATAAATAAATGTTTATAAAGATCTCACAAAACTTATAAGAAAAAACATTTGCGCGGATAATACTTATGTTTTTAAATCACTCGGTAGTACTGAACATACTGAAACATGTGCACATGTATTTTATATGTTGCCTTGAATGTTGGTTAAGGGTAAACAAAGGTTATACATGATAAAAAAAGTTACGAGTTCAAACGTGTGTTTCTACTTTGAAACGTTGGAGTTATGTTTTAAACCAGAAGTCTCAAACATGTAATACATTGGGATTTACTAATCAAACTGTTTCGCGGGGGCCTTAACTTAGGCGTTTCTGATAAACAATGATTTTCGTTTTATTTTGTAATTTCAAACCGATGTTTAAACAACATTTCACCTTCTTTACTGAATGAACTAACAAGCTTAATTTACCAGGCATAACCTTGACACGATGTTGTTTCAAGGTGTAAGCGTAGCAACAAAACATGCTGTGTTACTGTATATTGTACAACAGTACTGTATAGCAACAACAAAAACAAACAGGCTGTCAGTAAAAATGCAAATCGCATCATTCTACTCTGTGTATTGTAAGGCAGGCCTTTGTTTGTAGGCAATACTTTTCTTGGAAATCATTCAAGTTAAAAACAGTATAAATCTGAGGAATTTAGAAAAAAAAAACAGCAAATTAATAACGAGTGAGACAAGTAGGATGTATTTTGAAATATATGTTTAATCTATAACTGTGGTTTCGTATTATAACAGTCACATTGATAGATTTACATTGGCCGCTGACAAAAAAAAACACTGCTACATTGTGCATTGGTTTTAGTTTTATGTGACATATCCGTCATAAATTGTCTTTTGTTCAGATTTACCGTTGTTCAATATACTGACGATGATTATGCAGATTATGCATATAAATCGCATCTCAACGGCATATTGCGTAGACTGCATTGTTAATTAATACGTAAACAAGACTAAATTATTAACGTCATGACTGATTTATTGTCGTTTGATTCAGGTCTGCTGAAGGGATCATCATGTTTATTTGCGGAGACTTGTGTCATAGTTATGTATAATATGTGTATAATAATGAACAGAGCCTTTCAAGGAAATTAGAAAAACAGTTTATTTATTACGGAATTGGTTTTTACGCATCAACCTACAATGTTCTGAAATTAAATTGAGATTTCTTGACTCATTGGACTGAAACGTTGCCAAGAACAAATTGAGAGAAATCAACCACTTTCTTGAAGACACTTAAACATGCAGGGCACTTTTCTTTTGAAACCGTAATCTCATTACCCTTTCTACATCCGCCAAAGTATGCGAAGTGAAAATGTTTATACGAAATAAAGTAGTTATGCATAGGTATAGGAAAGCATTGAAAAATATGTTGATAATCTAGAACTCATTTGAACTTTCAATGTTTAGTAAATGGATTATTTTCAGTAAAGTAACATTGAAGCATACATGCATATTCTTATGGTCAGGGTATGACACGTATTAGGACATAATATTTGCAAGACTATGGGTCTATCAAGGATGGTTTGTTGTATAAAACAAATTTGATTTATATAAAATATATATCACATTAGTACTGCTATTTATAATATGATTTTTTTTAACTATATAGTAGTTGACGATAGGCTGTACAAATACAACTCGAGTTTATCATAAATATATATTAATTAATACTACGCACTACAAAGTCACTCAAATATGTGAATAAATACTGTCGTACTACGACTTTGATCAAGATCTAAAGACAAAAAGATACATTGATATGAAATAAGAAACGCACCAAAAGCCATTTTAATTTAAAAAATTAAGCAGTGTTGTTAAGTCAAAAATGAAGTAAAGATGTTTGTGAACTATGAGCTCATTCATCGGGCTACATTATGACTAAAATATATTTACATTCATTTAGGGTTTCGGAAACATGGTTAATAACATATTTTGTTATTCAGTGAAACATCAGAGAAAACGACATGTAGTAACATGCATTTTAAAAATGAAGTTGCAAGTATTTGTAATGTCTGTTTATTTCTACACACCTGTCAAATTCATAATTGTATACACGTGTTCACTAAAAATAAATTAAATGGTCGCGATTCGTTTTTGCTTGCTTAGCACGGCATATGTATGTGCGGCATTTTGTCTAAGCCTTGCGTTGGAGTAAGGAAAATGTTTATTACAAACCAATTCTCGTTAATCATTGCCAGAATGATCCTGATTAAAACCAGATTGCATCGCCAATGCTTTTCTGCCTCCATGCGAATTAACATCACTATGGGAAGATGTAAGAGATAGTTTTCTGACGCTGGTGGATGTTTGGATAGTATCATCGTAAGTTCAATGTGTACATACGATTTCTTAAAAAAAACATGTCTAAAGAGCTTAAATGAGAAGTCGTTCACAAGAACAGTGTTCCATCGTCAGTTGAAATAACACCGCAATACGAATTCCTATTTCTTTGTGTCCAATGATCTTTGTCGTAATAACCATGAAATAAAAGGCATTTATTTAAAAATAAACGATAAATAATATATCAAAAATGATATCGTATTTAACATTCAATAAAATATAAAACATATTGGAGGCGAAAAGTGGTGTTCTCCACATTTTCTAGCTTTACTAATAGAAACGTAAGCAATGTGTGTTTTGAGATGCGACATTGGATGAACATCTGCTTTTAAAATGAGTATAAGTTCACAAATTATCAAACCTTATTTGCAATATAAATGCACGCCTTATTATAGTCTGAAGCAAATGTTATGTCATCAAATAAGTACGAGAATTTCATCCTCAGTCATTTAAAGTTCTTAACATTCGATGTAAACAGAACTATGTGACAAATAAATTACATTACAAACGCGTTAAATACTACCGTAAAATTGAAAAAATTGCTCTCAGTAAGGTTTACCCAATTTTCAGAATGAATTTGTTTCAACATTGAAAATGATGCAGGCGGACCTATGTCAAGAGTTTAAAAAAAAGCTCGAGAAAAACATTTTTTGAAATACATTTTTCTGCCAAAACAAACAATTCTTGCAACGAAATGCTTCGAGCTATTGTCATAAATTGAATGATAATGCGTTTAAAGCGATTGTCAAAAACATGTTCCAATCGAACGTCACTCATTTAAGTCAGTGCAAAAGTTTGTCTAATGATCAAATAAGAAACTGTTATGACTCATCAGTAATATCCATTATCATGTAAAGGTAATAACCAAATCACATCATGTTTACCTGTAGTTATGAGCTTCAAATGTGTACAATAGTGTGCCGCTTGGCATTATCGTAATGTCGACAACTGAATCGTGTCTTGCAACCTCAGAATATCTAATGCGTTTTTCGCTTTGTCTTTTTTTCACTCTTGGAAAACGGAGCTTAATAATTGTGCGTAAAGTGTCGTCACAGATTAGCATGTAAAGTCCGCTTTACACCGTATGACCTTTATAACGACCAGAAACAATCGCCAAGCATTCGTTGTGCTTTGTTCATGAGCTATTTGAGTATATAAAAATTATTATAAAAATTTGCTCATCATGGATAAAATTTCAACAAAAAAGTGTCTTTCTAAATGCTTAACGTAAAAATAAAAATAAAACGTAAATTAAATCAAATTGCAAAGAGTTCATACGTAGCTGTCCTTAAGATGAAGTGCGAAACTAGGGTAAATTATACACATCGTTATAAATGTCATCTTTAGACAGACATCTGTCAGTCGATGATTACATGCATACAGAGTTGGTCTCTGTAAATATTTTTTAAGAAATTGGTTTTCTTAAACGATATGTATTTAAACAATCAGATAATTAAAATAACACCATTATGTTTATGCCTTACAAATCGGTTTATGATAAATATTTATATTCAAAATATCAATGCATTACACCTTATGATTTAAATTTGAAATGCAATTACATCCAACGTTTGTTATGTTTGTCTTATTGCCACTCTACATATGTGAGTCGTACATATTTAATTTGTATCGATCATCTGACGAATTTTGTGAAAATTCCCATAGCTTGACATGACTTCATGTGATACACTTTTTAACGTACCAGAACACGAATAGTTAGCTAATTTTAGCAAGTCACCGTCCGTCGTGGTATTTTTCCTTATCTGACTAGATACACTATAAGGAAATGAAACTCCAGAAGCATCATCATGAAAGATATGTGTGTAGAAATTTATTGTAGATTAATGCCTCTTTACAATACACAGCAATACATACAACACCAAAACGAAGAATTAAACATGTTGAAAGTGGAAAACCTCCATGCAATGGTCAGTGAGGGGCTAAACGGTTTAAAGTCGCGCCGAACAATACCACAGAACTAATAACACAAAAATAACAGATATTAAAAATATTATAGCATAACACTATAATTTAAATTTATTCAATTACAATTAAATACTCAATGGTTAGTAAGAGCAGCAAAATGGAAACTTTAGAGGAACACTGAAATGAAGTAAATCAAGAATCAGCTAAAACATTTTTGTTAAAAAGGCTTGAGCAAAAGTAGTTTATTGCTTGTTGATATATAGATGACAACAATTGTGATACGTCTACGACATTTTATGACATATTTTGTAAGGATTATCACCTATAGTTATTTAGGGGCTTCATGGTAGAGTTAAATATTGTTTTGCAGTGACGTACATACATAAAACACATTAACTATCGGCATAATGTCGCTAGGTACATATATTCTCAATTTATATGACTCAGACGAAAAATCTTAACTTAATTTGACAATGACGTGTAGCTTAATAAGCCATATGTTCCAATATTAATGCCAACATTTTTTTTTTGTTTTACGAAGGTGGCGCGGGAGGGGTAAGAGAAAGGAAAACAAAAATACAATTTTTGACAATTGACCATACAAACAATAGTACAATTCGGAATATGTAACTTTCTGCTTATTTTCTAAGTGATTTTTTTTTTAATTCATGACATAAACATACACATTACATAAGTATTTGTTTCAAACTAAGTAACATTGATGTTTTAACATAGGAACGTAAATATCTTCAATGTTGTAATATTTCATTCTTCAGAGCCTGTAAGCGGTAGAACATTTTTGTTATGTGGATTTTAGAAAACTTATGTAGTATACTTTTCATACACATTATATGAAACTAAAATACAAACAAAATATGTTATTAAAAAGGATGGGAAGCGATATAAGTGTAAATGTGGATGGGTAGATTTAATGAGATAGGCCTACTGGATCAAACCTTCGCCGGTCATGATTAATTGGTTTAAATATCATCCACATGAATAGCATTTAGCGTGATAACCCTTGTAGTCAGAATCTGAACATTGATTCATAAAAACAACTATCAGAATGTTGTAGCAAACAAAATTAGCAATATATGCATAAGAATCGGATCATTAACATATCATCAGGCATATAAATCTAACCTTGTCTGTTACATGCCAGATTAAACAGAATCTTGAAAGAGGATACTGTGAGATTCGTGCTGTATGTAAATATAATGTTTTCAATTATTTAACATCATATAACTGCAATACCGTCATCAGTAATCTGTTCAATTATATCAATAAAAATAAAAATAAAATGAATTAAATGAAATATTTATATCAAACATGAATAAGAGCTAAGAACGAACATTTCACGTACAATAAGCTAGCTTTCAATCATGAGCAAATTGTCGACTGTACATTCGGAAACTTAAATATGCAATATATTATACGTTGACTTGGGCGTTCGTTTTGGTTATCGAGCACTAACCAACACTTCCAAAATCTTCATGCGTTCTAATGTTAATACGCATGTGATTTCTGCGTTTAATTTTCAACATATCTCATTCATATACGGATGAATAATCAAACGATTGTCTGGCTTTATTTACTTAACTAAATGTGATAAAAGAAATTGTTTGCATAAGGTTTATGATTTCAAATAAATGTTGTCGGATTTGTTGTGAACATCTTTACTTAACGTCATTTATTTAACAATCAGAATCCCTGTTTAACACTGTAAATTAGTTTAAACCTATTAAATGTAGCTCGATTGCATTTAAATTACTTACTACTTATTTGAGACGCTCTCGAGTCCGTTTCCTGGGACTAGAAACAGTGCTCGGTGTCTATGGGGGAGATCTAAAGAACGCTCCCATAGTGGGGATTGAACCCGTGACCTCTCGGTCGCTAGGCGGACAATTTATCCACAACGCCACGGCGATGTCTAATTGCTATATTGGTAATGCCGGTGCTCAACATCTATCAAGCAGAACGATGATGATATAGATTTGATTTATCTTCTAAACATTAATGCCATATATATGCACAGCATACTGTTTGAGAACATATTGGTAAGTGCGTCATTTATACCACTCTTACATAACACACCAGGGAACGTAGACGTTAACAAATTACCCGCTTGTATTATGACAAAGGGATCATATCGCGTTCTTAACTTAATGAACTTACACGTTACGTTTGCCAGACCATAACCTTGGCTAGCTGTTGTTTCAAGGTGTATGCATAGTTAGAATACATGCGCTGTATACAATGATGCTTTACAACAAAAACAATAAACAAGCTATCAAGTACAAGCGAAGATCGCAGTATAATATTCTGCTGAGGACTTGTTAAGGAAGAGTTTATGTTAATACTTATGTTGGATTCAGTGGATTCATTTGTTTTTAATTAATTTAAAGCTGGAAAAATTATATATATATATATATATATATGGATATATACGTTATGTATTTGTAATCTTAATTTGGCACCCATGTTATTACATTGACCTTTGTCACAGAAAAATGACAGTGTTTTGTTACGTACATGTTTTAACATCATTGATACTAAATATAATGAATCATATTGATATCTTATCTTTTCTTATGCAATCAATTTATTGTTAACACTTGTTGAAATATTATTGAATGTTAAGTTTAAATTATAATGTATTCCCCTTGCTTGGCAATATTGCAATGTAGGTTTTTATATCTAACGGAATTTAATTATAGTAACGCTGTGATTATTATGCGGAGAATTAACATTTAAGCATATGCATTCATAAGCAGGCTTATGCCAAACCATTTATATGCATTATGCAGATGAAGATGATTTATTATGATGCATGGCTATGAACACGTTGACATGTTATATTTAGACAGTCGTTTATTATTTTTAAACACGAATAGAATATTAACATGAGCTTAACGGACTTGATAATTATAATGATTCATGCATGTTGAAATGCTCGTGTTATTTATTGGCTTAGACGTGTGTCAACTTACTATGACACCTTGTATGATGTTGGACAGAAACTAACGAGAAAATGTGGAAAAACGTTTCTTAGTGTTTGAAGGAATTGGAATATGCGCATCGACCTACGATGTTCTGAACTTGAAATGAGATTTCGTGACTCTTATTTCTGAATCGTTGCCAAAAAAGAATTAGAAGAAATCAACAACATGCCAATAGACACTAGGGCAGGCATAAACACAAGCATAAACCTGTCTGTCTCTTTGAAGGCCATCACCCTTACTGCCTCGCTATAAACCTTCAAAGGAAGCTGAGGAGTTTATGCTAAATGAAATATGATGGCTGTTTGTACAGCGTTGAAACAAATATCGTCTATCTGGAATTAAGTAAACTTTCTACTAATTTGAACATTTAAGACTTTTTCGTGGCCCCTATTTATGAACCAAATGCGATCTATTTAGTTTTGTTGTTGGCATTAAAGACAAATCTTAGTTTACAAAATGGTTTCAAACGATTACCGACTTTTGGAAATTGTTCTAATTTAAACTTCAGTTCAAATTGTTTTCCTTTACAGTTTAAATACTATTTTATGATCACTTGACAATTAATATGCGCCACAAAGTCATTTAATATGAAATATGATGATGATGTTAAAAGGTTATGATACGATTTCAATGTCTACAGATGTAATTGTAATTACCATAAATGTTAAGTGATTCAGACATGCTTATCGAAAGTATTTGTAAATGTCATACAAGAAGGTAAATCAGTAAAAACTCCAATTTTTTTTTCTATACTTCGGTCGATTTCACAGTTATATGTTTATCAATGTTCAATATATATATGAAATTAATGGTAATGAGTGGATTGAGAAATTTCCGCACTTAAGCTGGTATATGCGTATTCGTGGGCATATATTTGTCTGACTATATGCAGGAAACTGTAAGTAATACACCGAATCATTCCAATTATCTCCCAAAAGTTAATGCTCGAAACCATATTGGCAATGCGTTTTCTAACACCATGAGTATTTTCGTCACTATGTTTGAGATGTTTTTGTAACAGTGTTTGTTGAATATTATTGAAAGTTAACAGTGAACATGCGGCTTATTTAAAATTTTAAATATACCATTAACAACTTTGTGCAAGAGACCGTGTTAATTTTCCATACGACCACTTTGTTATATCTTAACTGACGGAAACCCCACATGTATTTTATACGACAGGAATGTGTTTGGTTTATATGGGCTGATTGTATCACTTAACCGCGCTATCGAATGATCACTTAACCGCGCTATCGAATGATCACTTAACCGCGCTATCGAATGATCACTTAACCGCGCTATCGAATGCTCACTTAACCGCGCTATCGAATGATCACTTAACCGCGCTATCGAATGATCACTTAACCGCGCTATTGGACAAAGCCAACACATTTAACTGTGAGTGCAGTAAATGTAGTGAAAATTCATCTTTTAACTTCCTAAACAATTTTCTTGTACTGGTGCAAATGGATATAAATTGTGACTGAAACGCTCAGCAATATTAGGTGGCATTCATGGACACCGACGAACAGTTTTAGGCCATTGTTTAAAGGTGTATCGACATATTATTATTAATAATATACCACAATTGAAAAATAACTGGTTTATTTGCTTAAACGCCTATTTCTACATTTAAACATATTCAATGGCGTTGTACATAATCTATATAAATAAAACTATATAAATGAAAAATAAAATTAACAAATTAAAAAAAAAGAAATATATAAAACTAAAAACTAAAATTTACATATCACAATATCTTAAAACCAATTAAGATATAGCATAATAATATAGATACAGATAAATATTAATCTTCTAGTTTACTGTCACAAATGTCACTACTTTGTTTAGTTCACGGACTTTTTAAGACAATGAAACATAGTCTTTAAAGAAGTGCGTTTTCAGATTTTATTTAAAACAGTCAATCGAGGAGATTTGTTTCAGACTCAATGGTAGATTATTCCACAGTTTGGGACCAATTGTGCTAAAACTTATGTCGCTAAATATTTTGCGTTTATTGAATGACACGGTGTAACACTCGATGCAGGACTCTGATGATCTGGCGGAACGTCGTTGAACTTTTGGTGTGAACAGTTCAATCAAATATGTTGGCGCATTTCCAATATGACAATTGCACATGTAAGTGAGAATCTTAAAGTTAATTCTTGCTTTGATCGGCAGCCAATGTAAATCGTAGAGTGCCTGCTTAGAACTATCTCTTCTTCTACGATTTAAAACTAACTAACTTAAGCGCACATGTTCTGAATTTTTTGTAATTTTGCTAAATCACAGTCAGAAATCCCATACACAATGACGTTACAATAGTCCAGGTGCGAAATCACTAAGGAGAGAACGAGGGTTTCGGTTGCATCTCGTGGCATGTATTTGCGTATACTTTAGAAAAAGTTCAACATTGCATTTCTACACTTGATCTTTATGTGATCGTTAAAACTCAAAGTGTTATCCAAATATGCCCCTAAGTATCTGATGGTACTCTGTTTTGCGATTGTTTCACCACAAATGTCAATCTCCTGGATGGTTAACTTGTTCAACTGTAGGGCACTTCCAAATACTATATGTTCCGTATTTGAAGAATTCATTTTGAGTGTGTTACCCTTCATTCAATCACTCATTACACTCCGAAGCGAACTTCTCTAGTTCGTGAATGGTTTGAGCTTGAAGTTCTGGCTTGGGTAGAAAACGTTTGCTTGCGGTGTGATCGTCGGCAAAGCCGTGTACAGAAATGGAATTGAAATTGTGTGTACGCTGTTATATATTTTAAGTAAATATTCATTTTATTTAGATATCATAATGTATTCTAGAAATATTTCATCGCAAGTGTTAATACTGAGTGTGTTTATATAATGTGATCTCTTGCACTTCACACGCCAATAATCCAATATAAAAATTATTGTTGCCTTGAACGAATCCATATTCCTCTTTATGATATAATGCATTAAGAAAACCATTTTTATAACGTTCTTCAAACAATTACAAACTGCCTCTCTACTAAGCGATGGTGATTTATTTATGTTGACAGATGTTTGGCATAAACCATATCACCAACTGGCAATTGTTTCAACACTCGACAAATATGACCTAGTTAACCCTAAAGGTTTCCAAAAATTAAAAGATACATGCCCTTTGCAGCGGGAACTATCTTTAAACGTACGTCGGAAAATTATATATATCTATTTATCTATCTATCTATGTATGCAGTTTTGGGAATGAAATAAAAAGCATTTTAGAAGTCGAATACTGACGAGCTATTTACAACCGATAGTGTTAAATATTTTTGTACGAATTATATATTATTATTATCCTACAAATACATGTACGAGTCGAGACGCTCGTCGGTACGATGAGTGTGGAACAGATTATAGTGCGAGGGATTATTCTCCGTGATAATTAGGCTGCTTCCGTTGTTAATCAGACACTTCGGTGATTTTACATCTTGCTCACTAATAATTGAATTGAAGTTTATATGTGTGTATTGTGGTTTATGAAACAAGTTATGTTCTAACATCATTGATTTGAGTTTTAATGCATACTATTTGAATTATAAAATATGTATGTATTTAGATTTTCAGGCCTTTTTCCGTTTCAGTTCCCGGCATGTTTAAGTCTGGTTAATCCCCCAAGTATTAATTGACATAAGTCTTCTATATTTTCAAATTGTGTTTGTTTATTACATTAAAGAACTTCTTAATTATTGTTTGTACAATGAAGAATATTGAACTAAACATACACTGTTCAATATGCCCTTGTATTTCCCGTAAGTGGACCAAAATCTTAGTTTTTACCAAATTATAGACGCAATTTTGGCAGATTTTATTCTTCAGAATGAAAAGTGCATTTACCATTACATTTAAAGTAATTGTGTCAGTATCTATGAGCTTATAATAAAATATCAAATTAATTTTACATAACAAATGGAAACTACACATGCTGATATCATAATCAAGCAACAACAAACGCATTCTTGTAACAATAAAACAGAAACAAATTTGTCTACTATAAAATTTGAACCATTGTCCTTTAAATTTAAGGTTATCGCCCACAACACTCGGCTATCCGGTCTGTTGTGCATATGAACGATTTGAATAATTTAAATAACGGATTCACGTATTGCTACAATATTTTACGAACACATCAGTAACATTCCAAATTACTCAATCGTTCGCGTTTGCAACGCTTTATAATTTTATCAATTTTAATAGATTATTATTTTAAAATTAAATTTTAATTCCTTTACGTTGTATTGCTTCCTGATTTTCAGTGTTCCTTTTTTAAATCCGTAACGAAAACTTGGAAAATGGTCATTTCTACAACATGTGAACAGGTCTATTTTAAATAAATGAAAGCTTATGATTCAAATGTTTTATGCAAATTAAAGTCAACTTTTATTATGTTTGACTAAAGATTGATTGCTTAATCTGTCCATAAAATGTCATGGGGTTTCATACTTTCCCTTAACATATTGCTATTAATCATAGTGTGTACATAATGTTAGTTTTAGGATTTATCTTTATACGGCAAAACACATCCAACTTAGAGTGCGAGATCAAAATCTATACTCACGAACATTGCGTGTTTAGCTTCTTCACCAATTACTGGAACATATTGATTGTTTGATTACATGGCTTGACTGGAATTCCAAAGCTGCTTGTTATAGGGCAAGGCACAAGTCCAATTACATGTATTATAACAATTTGTTGGTTAATAGGTCAGTATGCCACACACAGTATATTTGTATTCTTCTCAAGTTTTGCCAATTTATATACGTGAATGGTCACAGTATTGTTATAACAATGTTTTTACGTTGCAACACATTTTCGAACCGTTCCAATATAAGTCTGCTTTTATATTCGCGTAGATACGTTTGTAATACGTATAACTGTAGCACAAGCTAAAACATAACAGAACAAATAACAGAACTGCATAGCACCACAATCGGCTAGTGCAAGCAGACATAATATACTGTCTTACAAGGAATATGTTGTTTATACGGAATCTTGCAACATGCCATCGCAAGTAATGTGCAAGTCGTTGGTTAATAGATGATAATACTAATTAACACGCTCACTGTTATAGTTACTATGCATTGTGTAAGGGTTATACACTACTGATAATTAGGTAAGCTTAGATATCTGATAGTAAAATAGCGTGACTCAACGTTGTTTAGTTCAGAATGTACAAAACATAAAACATACACTGTCAGCATCATGCAGCTATATACATGTTATTATGTCATCGTCATATGTATAACCAACCACATTAACATATCATTAAAATAAAAACAAGTTGTTGGTATCGCACCGTCCCACGTTTTAAATACAGACGTAAACTCTTACGTTAAGTTCATTGTTAAATGAGGTGTAGCTAACAGTTGCATTTATGTGAAACGTAATTCAGAATAGCAATATGTAAAGTGGCGACATGAAGCTAAATTAAAATAAGTGGAAGAGAGTCTATGGAATAGCTCCGTACATACATCTAGTACTGGTAAGTACGCTAATGTACATGCTTTTACTGACTTATATAGAACACTAATGCTTCTTAAATGTTTTAAAACACCAGAATAACGGAGATAATCCAATTTTTTTATTTGAACTTAACATACTGAAACGTATGCACATGTATGTAATACGTTGACTTGAATGTTTGTAAGGGTTAAAAAACATTTATAAATAAAAAAAATCAGTTATTCAATGTGTGTTCATATTTAAACCACATTGACTCGCTTTCTTTACTGAACGAACTTGCAAGCTATATTTGCAAGACCATAACCTTTGCAAGCTGACGTTTCTGAGTGATAGCGTAGCAACAAAACATATCGAATGACTGTTCAACGGTACTGTATAGCAACAACAAAAACAAAGCTGTGTGTTTTAAGACGGACATCTTTGAAATCATCCAAGGTAAACGTATAAATCTGAGAAAATAAAAAAAACTACGAAATAATCAGTGACACAGGTAGGATGTATTTTAATCTATTATTTTGGTTATGTATTATAAAAGTCATATTCGCCGTGGCGTAGTGGATATGGTGTCCGCCTAGCGATCGGGAGGTCACGGGTTCGATCCCCACAGTTGGAACCTTCTTTAGATCTCCGTCAAAGATACCAAGTACTGGTTCTAGTCCCAGGAAACGGACTCGAGAGCGTTTGATATAAGCCTTAGGCTTTCGATGCAATCGAGCTAAAATAAATAGGTTGAAACTAACAGTCGTATTGACCGCTGACAAACAAACTGCTTTATTTTGCAAGAGTTTTAGTTTTATGTGACATATCCGTAATATATTGTCTTATATTCAAATTTCCCTTTGACTAATCTTATCGGTTACTTGATAATCAGTTTTGAAATATGCTTGACTTTGTAGGTTATAGAATCGCATACTCTTAAATGACATTAAATAACATACGCTATTTGTAAATGATATTAATTTTGATCGACTTGTGGTATTGATACCAAAATGCGGTGAAATATTAGCTTTGAATAATAGTGGGTGTGTAAAGTGCGGAGCATAAACATTATTTTTACTGAAGAGGATACAGATGATGACAAGCAGATTATGCATATAAATGGGACATACATCGCATCCCTCTGGCATGTTGTGTAGACTCCGAGGTTTATAAATATGTAAACAATACTAGATTATTTACCTCATCATTGTCATATGATTCATGTCTGTTGAAGTGATCGTCATGTTCATTTGCGGAGACTTGTGTCACATTTAATCATCATCTGTATATAATATTGAACAGAATTTAACGGGAAAACAGCTTCTTTATTTTTCTATGTAATTGTTTTTTACGCATCAACCTACAATTGTCTGAAATTGAATGGATATATATTGACACACGACACTGAACCGTTGCCAAGAACAAATTGAGAGAAATCAACAACTTGCTGGAACATACTAGGCCAGGCATTAAAACATGCATACACGTGGTACTTCTATTGCGAAACCGTTATCTAATTACCTTTTCTACCTCCACCAAAGCATGCGAAGTTAAAATGTTTATACAAATTAACTTCGACGTAGTTATGCATAGGCATAGAAAAGCATTAAAAAATATGTCGACAATCTAGAGCTTATGTTAAATGGCTTGTTTTCATTAGTAACCAGTAACATTTTAGCATACTGTACGCTATAATATTCAGGATATGATAAACGCGGTCTTCATATTTTTAAGGCTACGTGGTCATTTAGTCTGGTTTTGTTGTATAAAAATAATTAATATAAAATAAATGTTGATATTTATGTAATAATTATTTTATTAGTTTATTATAAAACAACATTTGTTTTGGCGAGTGTCTGTTCCCATATAACTCATGTTTATTATAAATTGAAACTTTATCATACTACGCACAATTTATTTAAATAAACTTCTGTTGTAATACGATACGACTTCGATCAAAATCTAAGGACAAACAGATACATTGATATTAAAAATGAAACACACCAAACGTCATTTAAAATTGAAACATACAATAAAACGGCAATTTTTGGTAAAAGATGAAGTAAAGATATTTGTGAAATATGAGCCTATTCATAGGGGCTACACTATTAAAAACTAGTGACATTCATTAAGGGTTTCATAAACATTTTATGTTATATAAATTGTTATACGAGTTATAATTAGATATTGTATTAAGATAAACTGCAGGAAAAACGACGCGTTATAACATATATATTGAAAATGAAGTTGCAAGTATTTGCAATTTATGTTTATTTCAACTCTCACACACACTCACAATTATACACACCTGTCTAATTCGTACTTCTATATATGTGCTCATTATAAAAAAAATGAACGGCGCTCTAAAAAAAAACGGGCTCAATTCAAGTATGTGAAGACTAATCAAGGACGACATTTTCTGTTTTGCCAAGACTGGATTTTCGTTTAGAAGAGACTTCCTTCAAACGAAAAATTCTTTAACAGCGGAGAGTGAAGTGCCGTCCCTGATAAGCATTTGCGTACTACACAGGCCAATCTGGGACGATACTTTTCGCACATGTATTAAGCCCGGATTTCCCAGAGCGCGGCAAATGCAAATGGTCTACATTATAGTTTGCACGCTTAGATATGTACATTTCTGTGCGGCCGATCTGAGCAATAAAAGTTACGTTAGAGTAAGGACAAGGAAAAAAACAACTCTATTACCTCCAATTATTGCCAGAAAGTTCCTGATTGAAACCACATTACATTGCCAACGCTTTTTTCCGCCTCCATGCGAATTAACATCACAATGGGAAGATCTAATACAAAGTTGTCTTACGCTAGTGGATGTTTGGTTAGTATCATCGTAAGTTCGATGTGTACATGCGATTTCTTTCAAAAAGCAGGCCTAAAGAGTTTAAATGAGAAGTCGTTTACGAAAACAGTGTTCCATCGTTATTTGAAATAACACCGCAATACGATATCATATTTTTGTGTGTCCACTGGTGTTCGTCGTACCCCATAATAACCATGACATAAAATGCATTTTTCTGAAACTAAACGATAAATAAAACATAAAACCGATATTCGTCAGCATCACTTGCATGTTAATATTTCATATATCAATAATTACGGAGGCAGAAAGGGCGTTCTGCACATTTTCTAGTTTTACCAATAGAAACGCAATCAAATTGTGTTTTAAGATGCGACATTGGATAGACTTCTGCTTAAAAAATGAGTATAAACTCACAAATTATCAACCATTATTTGCAATATAAATACGCGTCTTATTATAGACTGAAGCACATGTTATGTCTTAAAATTAGAACGAGGATTTCATCCTCAGTCATCAAAAGTTCTTAAAATTCGGTGATAAGTGAACAATGCTACAAAAATAAATCACATAACAGAAGCGTTCATGACTGCCGTAGAGGGTTAATAATTCCTTCCAATTAGGTTTACACAATTTTAAGAATGAATTTGTTTCAACATTGAAAATTATGCAGACAGACTTATGTCTAGTGTACTCAAGAATTGTAAAAACAATCGAAAAAAACTTAATCTCCCATAACATGTTTCTGCCAAAAGCAAACAACTTCTTGCAACGAAATGTTTCGAGACATTGTCATAAAATGAATGCTTTTGCGTGTGAAGTGATTGTAACAACATGTTACAGGCGAACTTCCCTCATTTAAGTCATTGCACTTGTTGTTATAAGAATCAAATAAGAAACTGTTATGACTCATCAGTAAAATCCATGACCAGGTACAGGGAATAACCAGCTCACATCATGTTTACCTGTAGTTATGTGCTTCAAATGTGTACAGTATTGTACCGCTTGGCAATATCGTAATGTCGACGAACCAAATCGTTTCTTGCAACCTCAGAATATCTATTGCGTTTTTCGCTTTGTCTTTTTTTCCGAAGTACCATAAACAGAATGTTTCACAAATCACACATGTGTAAATAAATAATAATAATCTCATAATATTGTTATTTACATTAAACAACAATTAAATAGCATATGAATAGCATATATGTGGCTTGTTCTGAGAAAACTGGGCAAAATGCTTGTGCGTAAAGTGTCATCCCAGATTAGCCTGTGCAGTCCGCACAGGCTAATCCGGGACGACACTTTCCGCCTTAACTGGATTTTCGCTAAGCAGAGACATCATTTTAACGAAAAAGTCCATAAAAGCGGAAATTGTCGTCCCTGATTAGCCTGTGCGGACTGCACAGGCTAATCTTGGATGACAATTTACGCACAAGATTTATGCCCAGTTATCTCAGAACACGACACAAATATCAATTAAACTATAATCGAAATAATTAGTGATATAATGAGGTTTCCCAAGACAAAATAAGATCGAGATCATACATAAATCAGTCGAATTATGTTTTAAAACTATCATAATTTAATTCTTTTATTAATTGAACTTTCAGAAAAAGATTTCCTAGTGGAAAATAGATATCTAAGTAGGAAGAATGAAACACTGTTAAATTTCTGTGATGTAGCGCACAATAGAAGATATACTTTTAGATCTATATTTTCTTTCTTTTATTAACCCCTGAAACGTTCTACGTGTAAATTCATTTAAAGGTCATGTAATTGAGGAAAAATCGCAATACCATAGTTGTCCATGGTTAAAAAACAACAAACTACATATTTTATTTGAGATATGATATTCGGTTAGCTCTGGAAAAAACAGGGCTTAATGCATGTGCGGAAAGTGTCGTCCCAGACTGCAAGGCTAATCAGAGACGACACTTTCCGCCTATACTCAATATTCGCTAAGACGAGACTTTAACGAAAAATACAATGAAAGCGGGAAGTGTCGTCCCTGATTAGCCTTGCAGACTGGGACGACACTTTCCGATTAACAAAATTAACAAAAACATTAATTGCGAATCGATACAATTGAATGTAACAACCAGTTAAATGTTTCCGTCCACATTTCCAATACCACAAAACAAAACCAAAATAAAAGTTAGACGTAAGACAAACAACTTTTGGTTCATCAAGCTATACATTCAATATTATAATAATATTAAACAATCGCCAAGCATTCGCTATGTATTAATAACTAATAACAAGATATACGAGTATTACCACAAATAGTGTAAGATTTAGCTGATAATGGATACAAGTCCAATATGTTTAATATGTTGAACGTAAAATAAAACGTGAAATAACACATTGTAAGGACTGCATGCGTAGATGTCCTTAAGATGAACTGGCAAACTAATGTAATTTAAACGCATCATTATAAATTTCATTTTTAGACACTTGTAAGTCGGTGATTACATACATACAGTGTTGAGCGGGTCTCTGTGTATATTTTCAAAACAATGGTTTTCTTAAACGATATACCTTTATAAAATCATATAATTAAAACACCACCAGTATGTTTATTACTTACACATGCGTTTATGATTAAAATATATACGTTCAAACTATCAATCCATTTCGCCGTATGATTCAAATATGGAATGAAATAACATCCAATGTTTGTAATGTTTGACTTATTGCCACTCTACATATGGGAGTCGTACGAATTTCATTTTCATTTATCATTTGACGATGATTTATCGTAACTGAAAAAAGTATCGCTGCATGAGGTCTTAAACTTTAAAAACATATTGACAAGCGTGTGAACTTGCAAACCTCAATATTGTGGTTCAATGGTTTGGTTCTGTGGGGTTTTCAGACACAAGCGGAATGTGGGGCATCGGTGTCCTACTGACATATTTCTAGTTTTCCTTACGACTACAGGAATTTAATAGTGTTTATTGATTGCTTTAGCCGAATGGTATCACTTAACAGCGCCATCGAATAAAAGCCAGCAGATTTAACTGTTAGTGCAATACATGCTGTGAATATTCATCTTTTAATTTCCAACACAATCATGTTTCACATAAATATGAGTTATGACTGCATAGCTTTGCAATATTCGGTAAGCTTAGGAATTATTAACAGGTGTATAGACATATTATTATAATAAATATAGCACATGTTTGTGTACGTTGTTATATATTGCAAGTGTTTATACATGTCATGAAGATCTTCTGTATTCTAGAAATATTTCGTCGCAAGTATTTATTCTGACCGTGTTTATATAATTTTATAACTTACACTTTGCAAGTCAACAATCCAATATAATGATTAATGTTGCCTTGGACGTTTTCATAGTTTTCTTTCTGTAAAATACATTAAGAACAACATGTGTATCACTCGCATCAAACAATTTTACCGCCTCTCAGTGATTTATTTACGTTGACAAATGTTTGGCAAATTACACACCACCTACGGGTATTAAATGGTTTAAACACTCGACAAAACAGTTTAAACAAAATGTGACCTAGTTAACGCTTTAGGCTTCCAAAGGTTATAAGATACATGCATTTTGCAGCAGGAACTGTCTTGAAACGTACGTCGGAAAAATTATACACATATATACCCATACATAAATTGCGTACAATGTATGCAGTTTTTGGAAAAAAAAAAGCATTTTGGAAATTGTTATATTGATATTCTTATTAAATGTGTATTCAAGTCGAATATTGACGAGATATTTACAACCGAAAGTGTTAAATCAGTTTCGTATGAAATATATAATATGACCATAATTCTATAAATTAATGTTCGAGTTGAGACACTGATCGATACGATGAGTGTATAACAGATTATAGTGCGAGGGATTATTCAAGGAGCTAATTAGGCTTGCGTTGTTTATCGGACATGTTGGTGATTTTACATCTTGATCAATTATAATTGAATGGAATAAAATATATTTGTGTGCATTGTGGTTTATGAAACAAGTTTTGTACTAACACAATTGCTTTGACTTATGACGCATACTATTAATTATAAAATATATGTGTATTTTGTTTTTCACGAAAGGCTTTTTTCCGTTTAAGCCCCAACCCCCGGCATGTTTTAGTCTGGTTAAATCCATCTTAATAGTGTAAACAAGTCTTCTATATTTTCAAATTTTGTTCGTTTATTACATTACGGAACAACTTAATTATTGTTTGTGCAATGTAGAATATTGAACTAAACATAGGCTGCTCAATATGTCCTTGTATCTCTCGTAAGTGTACCAAAATCTTTATAAACTCAGTTATGACCAAATAATAGAGCAATTCTGGCATTTCGCAGATTTTCTTCTTCAGATTGTACAGGTAATTTACCATTACATTTAAAGTAATCGTGTCAGTATCTATGAGCTCATATTAGAATATCATTTTTTATGTTACTTAGCAAATGGAAACTACACAGCCTAATATCATGATCAGGCAACAACAAAAACATTCTGGTCACAATTTAATTAGACAGAAAAAAAGAAAACAAAAGTTGTTCTCTTTAAAATTCGAACCATTGTCTTTTAGATTTACAGGTATTCGCTCATACCACTTGGCTATCCGGTCTGTTGTTCTCATGAACGATTTCGATAATTTAAATAACTGATTCACGTATTTTTACAAAATTTGACGAACAAATCAGTTAAATTCCAAATAGCTCAATCGTTTCGCGTTTGTAATGCTTTACAGTTTTTTTCCATTTTAGTTGATTATTATTTTTGAATGAAACTATTATATGTGTTGTATCGCTCCCTGATTTTAAGTTCTCTTATTTTTTAAATCCGTTGGAAAACGGCCATTTCTACAGTATGTGGACCAAATGAAAGCTAATGATTCAAATGTGTAAACAAATTAGAGTCAATGTGTATTATATTTGACTATTGATTGGTTCCTTAAGCCAGTCTACATAGTTTGTATATAATGTTAGCTTTTGAATTTAACATTGTAGAACCAAACACAACCATCTGGGAGTACGGGATCAACATCCATAACACACCAACAGTGTGGGTATAGCTTCTTCACCAGTAACAGGAACTAATTGATTGATTGATGAACATAATTCGACGGGAATACACGAGCTGCTTGTGGTAGAAGGCACGTGCCCAATTGTAACAACATGTTGGTTTATAGGTCAGTGTGCCACATTCAATGGCTGTGTATTCTGGGTTTTGACTAACCAGTTTATACACATAAATGTGCACAGTATTGTATTTACTTTCGTTTCACATTGAAAAACGTCCAATATAATTCTGCTATTACACTTGCGTATATACATTTGTATTATTGCAGTCGTGTAGCACACGACCATACATAATAGAACACATAACATAACAGCATTACAACAAAATCGGCTAGTGAAAACAGACAGGATGAACTGTCTTAAGGGAATATTTTGTTTATAGCAAATGTATCAACATCACCGCAAAAGTAATGTGTTAGTCGTTGGTAAATAGATGATAATTATTAACACGCTCACTCTTATTATTAGTGTGCATTTTGTAATTATCTTGTATCACCTACTGTAATTGGGGAAGCTTAATAATCTTCTGATATAAATAATGTGACTCAACGTCACAATGTTATTTCAGTAACGTTCAAACATAAAACATATACTGTCAGTATAAAACATATACTGTCAGTATCATGCAGCCATATGCATTTAATTTATGGCATCATCATATTTACAACCAACGACATTAGCATATCATTTAAATAAAAACAAGTTGTTGTTATCGCAACGTCCAACTTGTACGTATTAAATAACGAGACAGTACATACGTAATGCAGACGTTTACTCTTACGTAAAAGTTAATTGTTAAATGCGGTGTAGAAAATATTTGCCTTTATGTGAAACGTTATTCAGTATTCAAATATGTAAACTGGCGACATGAAGTGAAATTGAAAGGAGTGGAAGCGTGTCTATGGAATAGTACAGTACTTAGTAGTACTTAGTAGTAAGTACGCTCATATCAATGATTTTAACGCCTAATATAGAATATGTTTCATTCTCTAATGTATTAAAACCTCGGAATCACGTTAATAATTCGATTGTTTCTTGGCAATATGTATAAATACAATAAATAATCTAGATGGATCTATATAATTTGACTTTTTTTGTTCGTTGAAGTAAACATATCAGCGTTCAGGTTATGGTTTAGTCCAAAATTACATACAGGTACAATTTAGCTTTAACATTTAGTGCATGATGTTATCGTATTTCTCTTTTTGTCGTTTAATATAAAGATTGTGTAAACGTGTAAAAAATTGACTTCTTGATAAATAAGTGTTTATTAAGACCTTACACAAATAATAAGAAAAACTCTTGCGGGGAAAACACTTTTTCTTTAATCACGCAGTAGTATTGAACATACTGAAATGCATGTACATGTATGTTATACATTGACATGAAGGTCTGTAAGGGTTAAACAAAGGTTATACATGATACAAAAAGTTAAGTAGTCAAACATGTGTTTCTAACGTGATACGTTGGAGTTATGTTTTTTAAACCAGCAATCTCATTCATCTTATAAATTGCGGTTTACTAAATTGGTTCGTTAACCGACGCGTTTCTGAGAAACAATGCCTTTCGTGTGGTTTATAATTTCAAACCGATATTTAAAAAGCATGGACTCATGAAGCATACATTATATTATCAGGAGGTTAATGTATGGATTGTCATATTAATGTCATGAATAATATATAACAAAGATTAACTTTTGCACGTAGTTCCTGAGTGTAAGCGATGCAGCAAAACATGACGTGTTACTGAATATTGTACAACAGTAATGTATCGCATCAACAAAAACAACCAGGCCTTTAAGTATTAACGCAGATTGCACAATAATGTTTTGCTCTGGGTGTTGTAAAAAAGATCTGTATTTGGAAGCAATAATGTTCTTGAAAATCATCCAAGTTGTTTGTTTAGTGGTATAAGTTTGAGGAAATAAAAGACAACGAAATAATGAAGAAACGCAGGTAGGTAGGTTTTCACATTGACCGCTGACAAAAACCTGCTATGTTGTGCAAGTGCTTCAGTTTTATGTGACATATTTAAAATTTCTTGACTCATTGGACTGAAACGTTGCCAAGAACAAATTGAGAGAAATCAACCACTTTCTTGAAGACACTTAAACATGCATAACCAGGGCACTTTTCTTTTGAAACCGTAATCTAATTACCCTTTCTACATTCACCAAACCATGCGAAGTGAAAATGTTTATACGAAATAAAATAGTTATGCATAGGTAAAGGAAAGCATTGGAAAATATGTTGACAATCTAGAACTCATTTGAACTTTGAATGTTAAAGTAAATGGATTATTTTCAGTAAAGTAACATTGAAGCATACATGCATATTCTTATGGTCAGGGTATGACACGTATTAGGACATAATATTTGCAGGACTATGGGTCTATCAAGGATGGTTTGTTGTATAAAACAAATTTGATTTATATAAAATATATATCACATTAGTACTGCTATTTATAATATGATTGTTTTTCAACTATATAGTAGTTGACGATTGGCTGTACAAATACAACTCGAGTTTATCATAAATATATATTAATTAATACTACGCACTACAAAGTCACTCAAATATGTAAATAAATACTGTCGTACTACGACTTTGATCAAGATCTAAAGACAAAAAGATACATTGATATGAAATAAGCAACGCACCAAAAGCCATTTGAATTTTAAAAATTAAACAGTGTTGTTAAGTTAAAAATGAAGTAAAGATTTTTGTGAAATATGAGCTAATTCATTGGGCTACAGTATTACTAAAATATATTTACATTTATTTAGGGTTTCGGAAACATGGTTAATAACCAATTTTGTTATTCACTGAAACAACAGAGAAAACGACATGTAGTAACATGCATTTTAAAAATGAAGTTGCAAGTATTTGTAATGTCTGTTTATTTCTACACACCTGTTAAATTCACAATTGTATTCACGTGTTCACTAAAAATAAATGGTCGCGATTCGTTTTTGCTCGCTTAGCATGGCATATGTCTGTGTGGCATTTTTTTTATGCCTTGTGTTGGAGTAAGGAAAATGTTTATAACAAACCAATTAACGTCAATCATTGCCAGAAAGATCATGGTTAAAACCAGATAGCATCGCCAACGCTTTTCTACCTCCATGCGAATTAACATCACTATGGGAAGATATAAGAGGTAGTTGTCTTACGCTGGTGGATGTTTGGATAGTATCATCGTAAGTTCAATGTGTACATACGATTTCTTAAAAACAAAACACGTCTAAAGAGCTTAAATGAGAAGTCGTTTACGAAAAAAGTGCTTCATCGTCATTTGAAATAACACCGCAATACGAAATCAAATTTCTTTGTGTCCAATGGTTTCGTCGTACCCCCTAATAGACATGACATAAGGCATTTATGTAAAAATAAACGATAAATAATATATCAAAAATAAAATCTTATTTATCATTCAATAAAAGATAAAAAAAAAATATGTAGGCGAAAAGAAAGTTGTATTCTCCACATGTTCTAGCTTTACTAATAGAAACGTAAGCAATTTGTGTTTTAAGATGCGACACTAGATGAACGTCTGCTTATACAATTAGTATATGTTCACAAAAGATCAACCCTTATTTGCAATATAAATTATTTGCTCTCAATTACCCAATTTTTAAAATGCATTTGTTTCAACTTTGAAAATGATGCAGGCGGACTTATGGCAAGAGTAAAAAAAAGCTTGAGAAAAAACTTAAGTTTGCAATACATTTTTCTGCCAAAACCAACAACTTCTTGCAACGAAATGCTTCGAGCAATTGTCATAAATTGAATACTAATGCGTTTAAAGCGATTGTAACAACATGTTCCCATCGAACGTCACTCATTTAAACTAGTGCAATTGTTGGTATAATGATAAAATAAGAAACTGTTATGACTCATAAGAAAAATCCATTACCAAGTGAACGGAATAACCACATCACATAATGTTTACCTGTAGTTATTTGCTTCATATGTGTACATTAGTGTGCTGCCTGGCATTATCGTAATGTCGACGAATTTAATCGTGTCTTGCAACCTCTGAATATCTATTGCGTTTTCCCTAGACAAAATAAGATCGTTGGAACAACCATAATTTAGTTCTTTTATTTATTAAACTTTCAGAAAAATGATTCATTTTGGACAACAAATAATGTAGAAGAAATAATAAAATACCGTTACATTTCTGTGATGAAACGCACAATAAAAGATATACTTTAAGATCTTTTTTTCTTTCTTTTGTTAACTTCTTAAAAGTTTTACGTGAAATTGTTTTTTTTTACGATCATGCAATTGTGGAACAATCACAATACCATATTTAAACAAGCTTAAAAAAAAAACACTAAAAGAAACTTCACATGTTAGTTGAGATAAGATATTCGCCTAGCTCATGAAAAACAGGGTTTAATGCATGTGCGAAAAGTGTCGTCTTAGACTGCACAGGCTAATCAGGAACGCTAATCTCCGTTTTATTGTGTTGTAAGTCTCTTCTAATCAAAGATTGAGTTAAGGCGGAAAGTGTGTATACTGATTAACAAAATTAACACAAACATTGATTGTGTATTGATACACTTGTAACAACCAGCAAATTGTTGTTTAAACTTCCGTTGGTTCTTAATGTTTGCGTCCACATGCCCAATACCACAGAACACAACAAAAAACAAAAGTCAGGCGAAATACAAAAATACGTTGGGTTCATCAAGCTATACATTTATATTATAATAATATTAAACAATCACCAAGCATTCGCTTTGTATTAATAACGAATAACAAGATTTACGAGTATTAACATGGATATTGAATGTTTAACTGATCATGGATAAAAGTTCAACAAAAACATCTCTTTCTTAATGTTATATGTTAAATAAAACGAGAAGTAAAGCATATTGCAAAGAGTGCATGCGTAGATGCCCTTAATATGAACTGCGAAACAAATGTAAATTAAACTCATTGTTAAAATTGTAATCTTTAGACACCTGTCAGTCGGTGATTACATGCATACAGAGTTTAGCGGGCCTCTGCATATATTTTCAAAACATTGGTATTCTTAAACGATATATCTTCATACAATCAGACAATTAAAACACCACCAGTATGTTTATAACTTACACATGCGTTTATGAATAATATTTAAATACAAAATCTCAATGCATTACACCGTATGATTCAAATATGGAATGAAATTACATCCAACGTTTGTTATGTTTGACTTATTGCCACTCTACATATGGGATTCGTACGTATTTAATTGTCATCTATCATCTGACTATGATATATAAAAAAGGATCGCTGCTAGAGGTCTAAAACTTATAAAAAAATATTAACAAGAGTGTGAACTTGCAAACCTCAATAGTTTGGTTCAATCTTTGGGTTTAATGGAGTTTTCAGACAAAAGCGGAATGTGGGGCATCGGTGCCCTACTGACACATTTCTAGTTTTACTTACGAACACATGAATGTGTTAGTGTTTATTGATTGCTTTAGGCGAATGGTATCACTTAACCGCGCTATCGAATTAAAGCCAACTGATTTAACTGTAAGTGCAGTACGTGCTGTGAATATTCAGCTAGCGTATTATTCACAGGTGTATCGACGTTTTATTATTAAAAATATAGCACATGTTTGTGTACGTTGTTATATTTTTTAAGTGTTTATACATATCATAAAGACCTTATGTATTCTAGAAATATTTAGGTGCAAGTATTTATACTGAGCGTGTTTATATGATTTAATAACTAACACTTTTCAAGTCCATAAACTAATACAATGAGTTATGTTGCCTCGTACGTTTTCATATTCTGTTTTCTGATGAAATACAATAAAAACGACATGTTTATCACTTTCTTCAAACAATTTAAGCGCCTCTCAGCTAAGTGATGGTGATTTATTTATGTTGATAAATGTTTGGCAAATACAATACCACCTACGGGTAATTGTTTAAACACTCGACAAAACAATTAACACCACAATTTGACCTAGTTAAGGCTTAAGGTTTACAAGATTAGAAGGTACATGCATTTTGCAGCAGGTACTATCTTTCAGCATTCGAATTTGAAACGTACGTCGGAAATTGTTTTAATAAAGATAAATTATGAAAGATGTTTGCAGATTTTGGAAAGAAATAACGCATGTTATAAATATTTGTATTGAAAACTTTGAATATTTAAGAGCTATTTACAACCGAAATTGTAAATTCATTTAAGTATTTATAAAATATTAATTCCCTAATACTATGTTTATCGGACAATTGGTCCTTTTTTATACTGATCAATTGTTATAGAATAGACTTATCACATTTAATGCGCACTCTGCAGCTGTATTTTTGTATATCGTGTGTTTGTCGTTTTTAAAAACAAGTTTTGTACTTGACTTACTACCATACTATTCGAATTATGAAATATATATTTCATTCATATAATACTGGGATTAAGCTAAAGCGAAATAACAGCCATCACAACCTCCCATTTTAATGTCCCAAGCATTTAAAATATGTGTCCCCTTCTTTTCATTTTTGTATGACCCACCCTTTCAAAATATAACCCACTTTTTGTCCTTCTTTCACTTTTCAATGTACTTATACATATCATATCTCTTGAGCTATATGCTGAATGGTTGCTTAAATATAAGCATTTAAGTTGAAACAGCAAAATTAAGTCACATACAATGTTCAAATTTGACCAACCGACGATTTTCACGAAAGGATTACCCCATTCCGTTATTTTGTTAAATATTGCAAAATCAACAAGATTTATTAATATGATACGAAAACAAAAATATGATACGAACTTGTAAAATATCAGGAGATAGTTAAAAGACTGTCATCATATTCATACGTCGTACTAAGTCTACACTTCTCATTTCATATAAACATAAATGGAACTAACAAGAAACACACTAAAAAATAAAGAAAAGAAATATGTACATTTTAAGAACTTCTCATGATCTGAAGCAATCTCCAACCCCTTCCATTTACTATGTATTATTGCCTATGCATAATTAGCTAAATTAGCTTTTAATGTTGATTCTATGCTTGATATATGTTAAACAAAAAGTAACACAAACCTTGTAATTAACGTTAATTTAATGCAGCGTTTAACATGCCATCTAGGGACTGCTGTCAGATGATGATGAGACGTAAATGTATGAAAGTTGAACAATGCGCTGTACATGTTATCAACACATGTGGTTATCTGTTCCATACATATTAATATAGACAGTAACTTAAAATCGATGCATATGATTCTATGAATAATATTTTCAGGGACTTTTTCACAGATTGAGGCATTTTTAAAAAAGTATGTCAATACATGGCTTAAATAGCTTGATTTAAACATCGGATATGTACAGCTGAATTATAAAATCATGGATATAATTTAAAAGCCCTATAAAGGTGACAAATCCAATTATAATGCATATAAACTGGTCTAATTTTTACCGGATTTCAGTAACTCTTGCATAAAAAATGCTATAACACAGCTTAGGTGCAACGTTGTCAAGAATTATGGAAGATATACCCGTTTCATAATTGGAAGAAATGTTTACAACTTTGCAACTAACGTGGTGTGTAGCCTCAAAACTGTGACGTATGCTACGAATAGCCGAAAGAAAATTCAATTCTAATTCTATTTTAAACAACTTTTTACTAGCAGAGAGTAACTTATTAGATCACTACAAACGTTTTAACCATTAAGAAGAGACCTACTTTGCGCGTGATACCGGAAAACGTTGAAAATCAACGATATATTTTTGGTGCCCTAAGTCACTTTCACTTTCCCGAGTAAACAGCAATGTAAATAAACTGATTGTTTATAAACATAATTGGATTGGAGGACACTGTATTTTGAGCTCAAAACAAGTTGTATTACTAATTTTTTATGGTACTGTCCAACAGCATATATTTATTGTTTTTGATAACCTTTATAAATACAATATGAAAAAAAAAATATTAAAAAATCGGTAAATTATTACGTATCGTCACCTTTATAGGGCCTTTAAGACAGAAAAAAGTGTGTCCACTTAAAAAACTCGAATCATTGGCATTTGGATAAAAAGGCTATCGCAAATACCGCTCGGCTTTCCGATCTGTTGTACTTCCGAATGAATTTGATACTTTTAATAACTTATTCACGAATTATAACACAATTTAGTAACATTTCAAATTATTCAGTCGTTTTGAGTTGATAATTGTATCCTTTTTAAATGGTCATTATTCTTAAACACAACTTTAACTCATTGTATTGTATACCCCCTCGATTTTCAGTGTTCTTTTTTATTTTGAATCCGTGACGAACAGTTGGAAATTTTTATTTCGACAATCTGTGAACAAGTCTATTTGAAATACGCATATAACTCTATAATGAAACAAAATTAAAGTAGTCTTTTGTTATATACATATATATATGGAAATAATGATATATATATATATATATATTTCTAGTCCATATAATTTGCACATAGTGTTAGTTTTAGTATAGTACGATATCAACACCAATAACGCACCAACAATGCGTGTATAGCTTCTTCGCCAGTTACTGGAGCATATTGATTGTTTGATGAACGTAGCTCGACTGGAATGCCAAAGCTGCGTGTTGTAGAGCAATGCACGTGTCCAATTATAACAATATGTTGGTTAATAGGTCAGCGTGCCCCACTCAGTGTCTTTGTATTCTACATGTGTTTTGACTTATCAATGTATACACATGAACTTGCGGAAGTATTATAATTACTTTTGTTTAACATGGAAGAAACATTTTCGAAAATGTCCAATATAATTCTGCTATTGCATTCGCATATGTACGGTTGTAGAATTGTAGTATTGTAGCACACGACCAAACACAATATACAAAAAAAAAACAGAACAACAAAACAACAAAATCTGCTTGTTGAAGCAGACATTAAAACCTGTCGTACGGGAATATTTTGTTTATATTGAATTGTGCAACATTCAAACACAAGTAACGAGTAAGTCGTTGGTAAATAGACGATAATTATTAACATGCTCAATCTTATAATAAGTTTACCTTCTGTACAGATTTATCTCCTACAATTAATTGGGTAAGCGTAGTATAAGTATGCATTTTGTAAAGATTATCACTTACTGATAATTGGGCAAGCTTAGTTATCTGATGGTATACACAGAGTGACTCAACGTCGTTTATCTTATAAACGTATACACATAAAACAAATACTGTCAGTCTCGTGCAGCTAAACACATCTCATTGATGCCAGCTTGATATTTACAACCAACCACATTAACATATCATTAAACTAAAAACAAGTTGTTTTATCGCAACGTCCCACTACAAGGTAATAAATCACGATACAGACGTAGACTCTTACGTAGAGTCAATGTTAAATGAGGTGTAGCTTACATTTGCATTTATGTGAAACGTAATTCATAATAAATATATGTGTAATGGGAACATGCAGTGAAATTGAAATAAGTGGAAAAGTGGTTATGAAATATGACAGTACATACATCTAGTACTAGTAAGTGTGCTATTATACATGACATTACTTACTAATATAGAATATGTATAATTCTTAACTGTTTTAAAACTCCATAATCATGTAGATAATCCAATTGATTTGTTTTTCAACTGAACATTCTGAAGCGTATCCACATTTATTTTATTCGTTGTCTTGAATGTCGGTAAGGGTTAAATTACACTTGATACACGATACAGACAGTTCAATTTGTTTAACGTATGTTTCTTATGCAAAACGTTGGGGTTGTGTTTTTTACATTTATATTACCATACAGCTCAAGTACCTAAGAAATAGTGGTTTACTAATCAAATTGTTTCGTTGGCCCGTTCACTGAATCGTTTGTGTTTTACATTGATTATAATGTGGTAAATGTTTTAAATGCATTGTTACGATGTATCGCCAATAATGTAAATGATTAACACATTCGGAAACAAATATAATTGTTATTCATGAAATTTGTCAGGTCAGAGGTACTTCCAAAGTTTCACACTTTGCAATGAGCACGATGAAGTTTGTATAATGTAGTTTACATGTTGTCAGGTAAATGTCCAAAAAAAAAACGTGTAAGAAAGTCCGAAATATCATACTTTTATTTGAGACTTTACGGGCACCTTTCATGCAAATTGACCCGCTTTCTTGACTGAATAAACGTAAAACTTAAAAGCTACATTTGCCAGAGTATAACCTTTACACGCTGTTGGTTTGAGCGTAAGCGTTGTAAGGAAACATGCTGTATTACTGTGTAGTGTACAACAATAATGTATCGCATCAATAAAAACAACCAGGCCTTTAAGTACAAACGCAGATTGCACCTTTATGTTCTTCTCTATGTGTTGTACGACAGGGTTTTGTCTGTATGTAATACCTTTTTTGGAAATCATTCAAGTTGTTTTTTTAAAAGTATAAATCTTTTGAACTAAAAGACAACGGACTAACGAAAAACGCCGGCAGATATATTTTGTAAAATATAGTTTAATCTATATCAGCGGTTATGTTTAATAACAGCCACATCGATATTTTGACATTTACCGCTGAAAAAAAAACCTTCTATTTTGTGCACGTGTTTTAGTTTTTGTGAATATCTGTTATATATTGACTATATTCATATTTACCTTTGACCAATTTTAACAGTTCCTTGATATTCAGTGTTGAAATATGCTTGACTTTGTAAGTTATAGAGTCACATACTCTTAAATGACATACACTTACATTAACCATTTGTAAATGATATTGCTTTTGATCGACTTGACAAAACATGACCACATTTTAAAACAGTTATTTTGTACTGAAATCACAATGTGGGTTGAACTTTTTGCTTTGAATAATAGTGAGAGCGTTAAGTGTTGGGTATAAACATTCATTTTACTGAAAGGAAACTGACATGATTAGCAGATTATGCATGTAAATGGGAAATAAATTGCATCCCCTAGGAATGTTATGTAGACTCAACTGTGAATAAATATGTAAACAAGACCAGATAAGTAACGTCATGATAGGGTGATTCTCATATGATTCAGTTCTGCTAAAATGATTGTCATGTTAATTTGCGGAGAATTGTGTCAAATGTAATTATCATCTGTATGTTATTGAACAGAACCTAAGAAGAAAACAGCTTCTTATTTTTTAAGGAATTGGTTTTTACGCATCAACCTATAATTGTCTGAAATTGAGTGGATATATATTGACACAAGGCACTGAACCGTTGCAAAGAACAAATTGAGAGAACTGAGCAACTTGCTCGAAGACACTAGGGCAGGCATAAAAACAAAAAATGCCTAAACATTGTACTTCTCTTTGGAAGCTATTGTCTTATTACCCTTCCTACCTCCACCAAAGCATGCACAGTTATTATGTTTAATCAAAATATATTTCGACGCAGATATACACAGGTAAAGAAAAGCACATGACAAATATATTTACAGTCAAGAACTAATTTGAATGTAAAGTAAATGGATTGCTTTCACTAACGTTACATTGTAGCATACGTTTACCTTTAAATGATCGGGGTATGATATCTCTGTGACCTTTATATTTTTAGGCTCTGGGATCTTGCAAGTCCTGTTTTGATGTATAAGTCAAAATTAAATTTATGAAAAATATATAACACCTGAATGCTGATATATATANTCTATGTGAACTTTATATGTTTAGGCTCTGGGATCTAGCAAGTCCGGTTTTGGTGTAGAAGACAACATTAAATTTATGAAAAATATATAACACCTGAATGTTGATATATATATATATATACTTATAATTTGAATAGTTTTATGACTACATATAATTTGGCGATTGTATGGGGATAAACAATTCGATTTTTGTCATAAATTGATACTTTGCACAATAAAGCCACTCAAATATATAAATAAAGTACTGTTGTAATATGATACGACTTCGATCAAGATCTCAAGACAAATATATATATTCACGGTGTAGATGCATATCAGTCGCCTTTCTGTCAAAATGCTGCCTATCTGTTCATTCTTCGCTGCCTCTTTGTCATAAACAAGAAAAATGGATGCTCGGAATTCACAAAACAGGTAAGAAAATCTTAAATTCAAACCCGTAAACACATTTGTGCATAAAAAGTGGTGGTCCATGAGTTGGAGCATATATCCAGCTACAGGTTCACAGTATTCCGCAGGTCCAAACACTTATCACAAACTCTATCGAAGATGGAATGATGACGAGGGTGGTGGAACCATCGTGCATACATGCCACTTTGATGACTTTTTAACATAGCTTTTCCGTAATATGTCAAATATCTAGTGTCATTGATATCACCTTTATGATCAAATCTTTACATTCAATGTACGCTATATAGTAATTTTCATCAATTTTACTTAAAAAATGTCTGAAAAGTCGTTCACGAGAACCGTGTTCGTTCGTAATTTAAAATAACAACGCAATTAGACATCATATTTCTGAATGTCCAAGAGTACTCGTCGTTAGTAATGATCATAGTTTAAGCATTGATCTTAAAGTAAAAGAAACATAAAACGTAGAACCTTAATCGTCAACATCAATAGAATGTGAATATTTAGAGAATCAATAACAATAAATGGACGTGAGGATGGCGTTCTGCACATTTTCTAGGTACACGCATAAAACGTTGTTAGCAATTTCTATTTTGAGATGCGATATTGGAATAACTTCTGTTTTTAAAATGAGTTTACATTAATAAATTAACAGAAACTGATATGTAATTTAAATGCACGTCTAACTATGTCTTAAACACATGTAATGTGTTTAAATAAGTACGAGAATTTAGTACATGTAAAACGAACCGTGTTACAAATAAACTAAATAACACAATCGCTCATGACTTCATTAGAGTTTAAATAATTGCTCTCAGTTTACACAATATTAAGAATGAATTTGTTGCAAAGTTGAAAAAGATGCAGACCGATTTATGTTATGTCAAGTGCACTTAAGAGTTTATAACGAACGTAACATTAGTACATTTCTTGAAAGATGCTTAAATCTGTGGTCATAAATATAATAATATTACGTTTAAACCGATTGAATCAACATGTTTCACTCACAGTATGTATGCCAGTGCACTTGTTGGGATAAGGAACAAACACGAAACTGTTATTACTCATCAGTAAAAACCATTACCAGGTAAAGGGAATAACCAGATCTAAACATGTTTACCTGTAGTTCTGTGCCTCTAAATTGTACACTGTTGTGCCACTTGGCATTATCGTAATGTCGACGAACCAAGTTGTTTCTTGCATCCTCGGAATATATATTGCGTATTTCGCTATGTTTTTCTTCTTTTTTATTCAGAACAAGAATTGTAAGCCTATGTTGGCAAATCACAGTCCGTCGTCGTCGTCCGCCTTGGTATTTTTTCCTTATCTGACTAGATACAATATAGAACTGACTTGGTACAATATAGGAGACTGACTAGATACAATATAGGAGACTGACTAGATACAATATAAGATTCTGACTAGATACAATATAGGAACCTGACTTGGTACAATATAGGAAACTGACAAGATACAATATAGGCGACTGACTAGGTACAATATAGGAGACTGACTAGATACAATATAGGAAACTGACTAGAAACAATAGAGGAAACTCACTAGATACACTATAGGAAACTGACTTGATACAATATAGGAAACTGACTAGGTACAATATAGGAGACTGACTAGATACAATATAGGAAACTGACAAGATACAATATAGGAAACTGACTAGGTACAATATAGGAAACTGACTAGATACACTATAGGAAACTGACTTGATACAATATAGGAACCTGACTTGGTACAATATAGGAAACTGTCTAAGTACAATATAGGAAACTGACTAGGTACAATATAGGAAACTGACTTGATACAATAAAGGAAACTGACTAGGTACAATATAGGAAACTGACTAGATACAATATAGGAAACTGACTAGGTACAATATAGGAAACTGGCTAGATACACTATAGGAAACTGACTTGATACAATATAGGAACCTGACTTGGTACAATATAGGATACCGACAAGATACAATATAGGAAACTGACTAGATACAATTTAGGAGACTTACTAGGTACAATATAGGAAACTGACTAGATACAATATAGGAAACTGACTAGATACAATATAGGAACCTGACTTGGTACAATATAGGAAATATAGAAAAATGGAACTCCAGAAGCATCATCATGGAAGAAATGTGTGTTTACTTTTATTGTACACGAGGGACTCTTTCCAATACAAAGTATTATATATAACACCAAAACGAAGCGTAAAACATGTTCAAAGTGGGACAACCTCTGTGGAACAGTAAGTGCAAGCATCATATATTATATTAGGGGCTAAACGGTTAAAAGGCGCGCCGAACAATAACACAGGACAAATATAAAAAAATAACAGACGTGAAGAATATTAAAGCATAACAATATAATATCAATGTAATTCCAGTACAATAAAATACTCAATGTTTAGTATGAGCAGCAGAATGGAAACTTTAATATGAAGACTGACATGAAGTTAATAAAAAATCAGCTAAAAACCTCGTTGTTAAAAAGGCTTGAGCAAAAGTAGTTTATTACTTGTTGATATATAGATGACAAACATTGTGATACGTTTACGACATTTTATTACATATGATAATCATCTATATTTATGTAGGGACTTCGTGGCAGTGTTTAATATTTTTCTTCACTGACGTACATACATAAAACACATGAACTGTAATAATCATGTAGCTAGTTACATATATTCTTAATATATATGACTCAGACGTTTGGTGTAACGGAAATTTAGTGTGCAATAACGTGTCGCTTATTAAAATTGGATGTACCAAAATTAAGGCCAACACCTTTTATTATTTGTTGGAGGAAAAAATTAACTAAAACTAAAGAAATGAAAATTGACTCAACAAATAAAAATTAAATTTGGAAAATATAACTTTCTGTTTATTTTATAAAATGCATACTTCATTTCAATATTCATGACAGCAACATACACATTATTCATGACAGCAACATACACATTATGAAGTATTTGTTTTAAACTAAGTAACATTTTTTACCATATACACGTACGTATCTTCAATGGTGTAGTATTTAAGTCTTCAGAGGCTGTAAGCGGTAAAACTATTTTGTTATTTGGATGAAACATATTGACGATCTTTCTTATGCCTACTTTGTTTCATAAATGTATGAAGATACATCGCTAACTTGATAATTTAATATATTCTATAGATGGGCCATATTTGTTGTATTCTATGCATTCAAAACATATCCCGTACTTGTTTCAATAGATTTCCATTTCTTAAGACGCTAGTACACAAAACAGTTGTGATCACATTTTGGAAATCATGTTTCATTTTCTGTCTGCATAGGTACTTTTGATTAAACTCATTTTAAAATCGCGTTTGGTTTCTGTTTAATTCTGGCGTACGTGTGAGGTTCGGATAGTCCTCAAACCGGTTTAACCCCCATGTTTTGCATCCCAGTTTTAATCAGTTACTGTTATACTTGTTTTGTTTTTCCTGTTATGAATGTAGTTGATACGAACAAGAATTTCTCTGTTTTATATACTTTCTAGAATTTTATTGTTATGCTGTATTAAATATTGCAACATTATATTTGTGTTGAATGGATGCAAGTGCATATACTCAAGCTGTCATATTTCAGTCTTCACGAGCTATCAGCATTCGACCTAAAACAGTTTGTTTGTTTGACGAATTTCTGTAGATACTATCTTTTATAGATGGAGCATATTTCTATGTATGCTATAACTTCACAACTTTTCCCCTGCACGTTTTTAAATAGATTTCCGATACTAACTCGTGGACAACAAACTCAATGTTTGTAGTATTCGATTCAATTGTCGCTTTTAAAACCCCAAATATTTTCCTTGACCGTTCCAATGCGGTTATAGCAGTTTTATTTTGTATTTTTTATAGTTGGTGTTCTGTTTTAATATAGTGGATACTATTTTATCTCCTGATATTTTTTTTTAGAGTGTCATTGTTTGCTATATAAACGTTCTATTTTTTTGTTTACTTGTCAATACGTCATTGCTTTGTTTTCTAGCATATACTAAACAGAGATTGCGTTTTGCGAAAACTCGTGTAATGAGGTTTACCTTTCATACATATAAAACTCAATTACAACAATTATAATTTGCATAAGTTTGCTTAATACAAATTAAGTTTAAAAAAGGCTGGGACACGCTATAAGTGTAAATGTAGATTGGTGGATTTAATGATATAGGCCTTCTAGATCAAACGCTATTATTAATGCAATACTGTCCTTAATAATCTGTTCAAGTGTATGTGAACTTAATAAGACTTGGACGTTCGTTTTGGTTATAGAGCACGTACTAATGTGTGTGTCAAGCAGAGTTTATTCTTATGTTAATGCGCATTTGCTGTATGCGTTTAATTTATTTTCAACAAATCTCATTGATGCAAGGAGGAATAATCACACGAAAAAACATATACCTTGCAAAACGATGATGATATTGATTTGATTAAACAAATGCAAAAAATATTGAATGATTCTGATATATCTGTCTAAATACAAGGGGAATCGACCAACCTCGACATATATCGATAAAGAATGTTTACATTAAATAGTTTTTTACAACATTAACGTGACCTCAATGTTATCCGCTTTGATAAATCTTCAAACCTCACAGTTTAGATTTAAGATATATGATACACAGGCGTTAAATAAATTGCACATGTTATTTCTATAAACGTTCGTATCCTTTTTTTATTGTGAATAAAAAAATGAATTGCTATAATGCTTTGCCATATAGTGTATTTTTTTGCGGGCACAAAGATTTACCCCTTTCCATGACTATTACAAGGATAATTAAAAATGTTCACAATTTCTAGTTGTTGACCTTTATATGTCCTTTTTAACGTTTTAATAATTGTCCAACCTTTTCGAAATACCTTCGTTTTTTCAATAATAACTGTTAAATTCTACTTGTCGCAGTTTGTTTCTAAATTGCATATTGATTATAATAGAAACGTTGCGATTATTATGTGGCGAATAAACATGTTAGAATAAACGTTCATAAATAAAGTTAATGCCAAACCACTTTTTTTTTATTATGCTGCATACGATGATGTATTATGATGCATGGTTATGGACACGTTGACATGTTTTATTTAGTCACTCGTTTATTATTTAAAAAATAAATAGAATATTAACATGGACTTGATAATAATAATAATGGTTCAGGCATATTGAAATGCTCGTGGTATTTATTTACGGAGACGTGCGTCAAACTCATTTATGAAATCGTGTATGATGTTGAACAGAAACTAACGAGATAAATTTTGAAAAATGTTTAAAGAAATTGGATTCTACGCATCGACCTGTGATGTACTGAAAATGATTTCTTGACTCATAGTTCAGAATCGTTGCCAACAGGGAATTGAGAGCAATCAACAACATGCCCTAAGACACTAGGGCAGGCATAAACACATGCATGCAATTCTATTTCTCTTTGGCAGTCATTATCCTTACTACCTCATAAACAATCAGTATTAAACAATGTTCTATAAAACACATCCAACTTAGAGTTCACTATCAACATCAATAACACATCAACAACGTATGTGTAGCTGCTTAACCAATTACTAGAACATATTGATAATTTGATGAACATAGCTCGACTAGAATTCAAAAGCTGCGTGTTGTAGCACCAGACACGTGTCCAATTAAAACAATATATTAGTTTATAGGTCAGTGTGCCACACTCAGTGTCTGTGTATTCTTCACGCGTTTTGACTTACCAATTTATACACATGAATGGGCGCAGTATTATAATTACTTTTGTTAAACATGAAAACCATTGTTAAAAAATGTCCAATATAATTCTACTATTACACTCGCGTATATACGTTTGCAATATTGTAGTATTGTGTCATACGAACAAACATAATGGAACAAATAAGAGCACAGCATAACAACAAAATCGGCAAATGAAAGCTTACAGAATAAACTGTCTTAAAGGAATATGTTGTTTATATTAAATGTATCACCTCCTACTATTTGGGGGAAGCTCAGTTATCTGATGGAATACAACTCAACGTCTTTTATTTCAGTAGCGTAAAACATAAATCATAAAATGTCAGTAAAATGCAGCTATACCCATGTCATTCATGTAATCACCAAATTTACATCCAACCACATTAACATATCATTAAAATAAAAACAAGTTGTTTTATCGCAACTTCCCACTACAAGGTAATAAATCACGATGCAGACGAATACGCTTACGTAGAGTTAATTGTTGAAATGAGTTTAAGTGAGGTGTATTTACATGTGTGTGAAACGTAATTTATTATGAACATATGTATAATGGGCATATGCAGTGAAATTAAAATAACTGGAAGAGTGTCTATGGAATAGAACAAAACGTACATCTAGTAACGGTAAGTACGCTCTTATCAATGAGTTTACTGACTAATATAGAATATGTTTTATTATTGAATGTTTTAAAATCTCAGAGTCCTGTTAATAATTCGATTGTATCCTGTCACTATGTATAATAAAACTAAATATTCTAGATGGATCTATACAAATTGATAAGTTTGTTTGTTGGAGTAAACATATCAAGGTTCAGGTTATGGGTTAGTGCAACAGTTAAAACATGTACACTTTAGCTCTAACATTAACTGCATGCTGTTATCGTAGTTTTCTGTTTTTGTTTTACCAATATAAAGATTTTGCAAACGTGTTAAAAGTTGACTTCTTGATAAATAAGTGTTTATTAAAACTTACAGAAATTATAAGAAGAAACATTGCGCGGACAATTTTATTGTTCACGCAGTCGAACTGAACACACTGAAACGTATGCATTGTATTTTGACTTGAATGGCGGTAAGCTTAACCCTTTGAGCGCTGGAACCAGATTTTGAAGGCCTTTGCAAACAGTTTGGATCCAGATGAGACGCCACAGAACGTGGCGTCTCATCAGGATCCAAACTGTTTGCTATGCTGATAGTATTCTTTGAAAAAAAATCAAAGAAAATGCTAATTTTAGAAATTTAGCAGACGANTTACCTTTAAATGATCGGGGTATGATATCTATGTGAACTTTATATGTTTAGGCTCTGGGATCTAGCAAGTCCGGTTTTGGTGTAGAAGACAACATTAAATTTATGAAAAATATATAACACCTGAATGTTGATATATATATATATATACTTATAATTTGAATAGTTTTAGGAATATATATAATTTGGCGATTGTATGGGGATAAACAATTCGATTCTTGTCATAAATTGATACTTTGCACAACAAAGCCACTCAAATATGTAAATACAGTACTGTTGTAATATGATACGACTTCGATCAAGATCTCAAAACAAATATATATATATTCACGGTGTAGATGCATAGCAGTCGCCTTTCTGTCTAAATGCTGCCTATCTGTTCATTCTTCGCTGCCTCTCTGTCATAAACAAGAAAAATGGATGCTCGGAATTCACAAAACAGGTAAGAAAATCTTAAATTCAAACCCGTCAATACATTTGTGCATAAAAAGTGGTGGTCCATGAGTTGAAGCATATATCCAGCTACAGGTTCACAGTTTTCCGCAGGTCCAAACAATTATCACAAACTCTATCGAAGATGGAATGATGACGAGGGTGGTGGAACCATCGTGCATACATGCCATTTTGATGACTTTTTAACATAGTTTTTCCGTAATTTGTCAAATATCTAGTGTCATTGATATCATCTTTATTCTCAAATCTTTACATTCAATGTACGCTTTATAGTAATTTTCATCAATTTTACTTAAAAAATGTCTGAAAAGTCGTCCACGAGAACCGTGTTCGTTCGTAATTCAAAATAACAACGCATCGTATTTCTGAATGTCCAAGAGTACTCGTCGTTAGTAATTATCATAGTTTGAGCATTGATCTTAAAGTAAAAGATACATAAAACGTAGAACCTTAATCGTCAACATCAATAGAATGTGAATATTTAGAGAATCAATAACAATAAATGGAAGTGAAGATGGCGTTCTGCACATTTTCTAGGTACACGCATAAAACGTTGTTAGCAATTTGTATTTTGAGATGCGATATTGGAATAACTTCTGCTTTTAAAATGAGTTTACATTAAAAAATTAACAAAAACTGATATGTAATTTAAATGCACGTCTAATAATGTCTTAAACACATGTTATGTCTTTAAATAAGTACGATAATTTAGTACATGTGAAACGAACCGTGTTACAAATAAACTAAATAACACAATCGTTCATGACTTCAGTAGAGTTTAAATAACTGCTCTCAGTTTACACAATATTAAGAATGAATTTGTTGCAAAGTTGAAAAAGATGCAGACGGATTTATGTTATGTCAAGTGCACTTAAGAGTTTATAACGAACGTAACATTAGTACATTTCTTGAAAGATGCTTAGATCTGTGGTCATAAATATAATAATATTACGTTTAAACCGATTGAATCAACATGTTTCACTCACATTATGTATGCCAGTGCACTTGTTGGGATAAGGAACAAACACGAAACTGTTATTACTCATCAGTAAAAACCATCACCAACCGATTGAATCAACATGTTTCACTCACATTATGTATGCCAGTGCACTTGTTGGGATAAGGAACACACACGAAACTGTTATTACTCATCAGTAAAAACCATCACCAGGTAAAGGGAATAACCAGATCTAAACATGTTTACCTGTAGTTCTGTGCCTCTAAAGTGTACACTGTTGTGCCACTTGGCATTATCGTAATGTAGACGAACCAAGTTGTTTCTTGCATCCTCGGAATATATATTGCGTATTTCGCTATGTTTTTCTTCTTTTTTATTCAGAACAAGAATTGTAAGCCTATGTTGGCAAGTCACAGTCCGTCGTCGTCGTCCGCCTTGGTATGTTTTCCTTATCTGACTATATACAATAAAGGAAACTGACAAGATACAATATAGGAAACTGACTAGAAACAATAGAGGAAACTGACTAGATACAATATAGGAGACTGACTAGGTACAATATAGGAAACTGACTAGATACAATATAGGAAACTGACTAGATACACTATAGGAAACTGACTTGATACAATATAGGAACCTGACTTGGTACAATACAGGATACTGACAAGATACAATATAGGAAACTGACTAGATACAATTTAGGAGACTGACTAGATACAATATAGGAAACTGACTAGATACAATTTAGGAGACTGACTTGATACAATATAGGAAACTGACTAGGTACAATTTAGGAGACTGACTAGATACAATTTAGGAGACTGACTAGATACAATATAGGAAACTGACTAGGTACAATTTAGGAGACTGACTAGATACAATTTGGGAGACTGACTAGGTACAATATAGGAGACTGACTAGGTACAATATAGGAAACTGACTAGATAAAATATAGGAAACTGACTAGATACAATATAGGAACCTGACTTGGTACAATATAGGAAATATAGAAAAATGGAACTCCAGAAGCATCATCATGGAAGAAATGTGTGNACGTCATTGCTTTGTTTTCTAGCATATACTAAACAGAGATTGCGTTTTGAGAAAACTCGTGTAATGAGGTTTACCTTTCATACATATAAAACTCAATTCCAACAATGATAATTTGCATAAGTTTGGTTAATACAAATTAAGTTTAAAAAAGGCTGGGACACGATATAAGTGTAAATGTAGATTGGTGGATTTAATGATATAGGCCTTCTAGATCAAACGCTTTGCCGGCCATGATTAATTTATTAAAATATCATTCTCATGCATTACATTTAGCGTGAGAACTCTTGAAGTCAAATGGAATATTCTTACCTTTTAATTAACTTACCATTTCAGTAACAATCAGTATGTTGCAGCAACCAAAATAAGCAGTACATGCATATGAATCTGATCATTTACACCTCTGGCACCTACATCTAACCATGTTTGTTACTTACCAGTTTACACGTTAACACGTTATGTTAATATACTGGTTTTCATTATTCAACATATTATTAATGCAATACTGTCCTTAATAATCTGTTCAATTGTATGTGAACTTTATAAGACTTTTACGTTCGTTTTTGGTTATAGAGCACGTACTAATGTGTGTGTCAAACAGAGTTTATTCTTATGTTAATGCGCATTTGCTGTATGCGTTTAATTTATTTTCAACAAATCTCATTGATGCAAGGAGGAATAATCACACGAAAAAACATATACCTTGCAAAACGATGATGATATAGATTTGATTTATCTACTAAACAGTAATGCCATGTGTACGTACAACCGTTCTGTTTAAGACCATATTGGTAAGTACTTCATGTATACCACTCTTATATTACACACCAGGGAACCTAGACGTCAATATATTATCCGCTTGTATTATGAAAAATGATCGTATCGCTTTCTTAACTTGATGAACTTACAGGCTACGTTTGCCACACCATAACCTTGGCTCGCTGTTGTTTCAAGGTGTATGCGTAGTTATAAAACAAGCGCTGTATACAATGATGCGTTACAACAAAACAATAAACAAGCACTCTAGTACAAGCGAAGATCGCAGTATAATAATCTGCTGAGGACTTGTTAAGGAAGAGTTGTGTTAATACGTATGTTGAATTCATTGGATTCATTATATTTGTTTTTTAATTAATTGAAAGCTGGGAAAAAAAGGAACGTATTAAGAAATGTTAGTAGCATAATAATTTTAGTTTATTATAAAACAAGGTATATGTTTGTGAAACACAATGCACAATGTCCCCTTTTGAGCGATTTTGACCCATATATTTGACCTTTGACCTTAAAAAATGACCTTGACCTTGACTTTTCAGCACTCAACATGTGCAGCTCAATGAGATATACATGCATGCCAAAGATGCAAAAGATGCAATATAGCAAAAGTTATGGCCAAAATAAGCAATTTTGACCCATATATTTGACCTTTGACCTTGAAGGATGACCTTGACCTTGACCTTTCAGCACCCAAATTGTACAGGTCCATGAGATACACATGCATGCCAAATATGAAGTTGCTATCTTGAATATAGCAAAGGTTATGACCAAAATGATCGATTTTGACCCATATATTTGACCTTTGACCTTGAAGGATGACATTGACCTTAACGTTTCAGCACCCAAAATGTGCAACTCTATGAGATACACATGCATGCCAAATATGAAGTTCCTATCTTTAATATAGCAAAAGTTATGGCAAACATGAGCGATTTTGATCCATATATTTGACCTTTGACCTTGAAGGATGACCTTGACCTTGACCTTTGAGAGCTCAAAATGTGCAACTCCATGAGATGCACATGCATGCCAAATATCAAGTTGCTATATGCAATATTGCAAAAGTTATGGCCAAAACGAGCGATGTTAACCCATATATTTGACCTTTGACCTTGATGGATGACCTTGACCTTTCAGTATAGACTTGGGGACATACAAATATGTATGTTTTTAATCTTTAGGTTATTTCATTGAATTGTGAAAGAAATACGGATTTGTCTTGGTACGTTAATTATTAAAACGTATTGATTCTATCTTAGTATTAAACTGATACCCATGCTAATGCAATCAATTTATTGTTAATGAGTGTTGAAGTAGTCTGGAATATATATTTTAACGTCTAATATATTCTCCTTGTTTGACAGATTTGCCATGGCTATTTCATTGACATGATACAATTCTTACGGCGTTTAAACAAACAGAACAGGGTAGTTTATTTTGACTATAAAACCTATCGTCATTAACATACATATACAATAACAACATGCGTTTGAAGTAAATACAAAACAAAAACATACATCCTTTCAAATAAAAGGTCAATTTAAATATAGAAGAGATACACATGTTTTGGAAAGAATGTCACATTGATGAGATATGTACATAGTGACCACATAGGTAAACGTAATTAAATAATTGCATTAATTATTACACTATAATGTGCCTATTCTCTATCTGTATTTTTCGTATTTTATACTATATATATACAACATTATCTCGTATTTTAAAGCCTTTTGAACTAAACATTGTTAGTTTTCTTAATTTAATTGTGTTTGAGTTTTCAGTCGTTTAATCAATTTGAACATATTTGGATGTCCTTTAGGTTGCATTTCACATATTTGCGTTGATATCTTTCAATGTTCTTGTGTCTTCCCGTTTCTGATAATTTTTTAGATGACACACGTAATTTGTTTGGAATAATGTTCATAAACGTTTTATTTTTTAATAATATATTGTTATTGACACGTTGACATGTTTTATTTAGTCACTCGTTTATTATTTAAAAAATAAATAGAATATTAGCATGGACTTAACGGACTTGATAATAATAATAATGGTTCAGGCATATCGAAATGCGCGTGGTATTTATTTACGGAGACGTGCGTCAAACTCAGTTATGAAATCGTGTATGATGTTGAACAGAAACTAACGAGATAAATTTTGAAAAATGTTTAAAGAAATTGGATTCTACGCATCGACCTGTGATGTACTGAACATGATTTCTTGACTCAAATTTCTGAATCGTTGTCAACAAGGAATTGAGAGCAATCAACAACATGCCCTGAAACTAGTGCAGGCATAAACACATGTATGCAATGCTATTTCTCTTTGGCAGTCATTATCCTTTCTATCTCATAAACAATCAGTATTAAACAATGTACCATAAAACACATCCAACTAAGAGTTCACTATCAACATCAATAACACATCGACAACGTATGTGTAGCTGCTTAACCAATAACTAGAACATATTGATAATTTGATGAACATAGCTCGACTAGAATTCAAAAGCTGCTTGTTGTAGCACCAGGCATGTGTCCAATTATAACAATATATTAGTTTATAGGTCAGTGTGCCACACTCAGTGTCTGTGTATTCTACACGCGTTTTGACTTACCAATTTATACACATGAATGGGCGCAGTATTATAATTACTTTTGTTAAACATGAAAACCATTGTTAAAAAATGTCCAATATAATTCTACTATTACACTCGCGTATATACGTTTGCAATATTGTAGTATTGTGTCATACGAACAAACATAATGGAACAAATAAGAGCACAGCATAACAACAAAATCGGCAAATGAAAGCTTACAGAATAAACTGTCTTAAAGGAATATGTTGTTTATATTAAATGTATCACCTCCTACTATTTGGGGGAAGCTCAGTTATCTGATGGAATACAACTCAACGTCTTTTATTTCAGTAGCGTAAAACATAAATCATAAAATGTCAGTAAAATGCAGCTATACCCATGTCATTCATGTAATCACCAAATTTACATCCAACCACATTAACATATCATTAAAATAAAAACAAGTTGTTTTATCGCAACTTCCCACTACAAGGTAATAAATCACGATGCAGACGAATACTCTTACGTAGAGTTAATTGTTGAAATGAGTTTAAGTGAGGTGTATTTACATGTGTGTGAAACGTAATTAATTATGAACATATTTATAATGGGCATATGCAGTGAAATTAAAATAACTGGAAGAGTGTCTATGGAATAGAACAAAACGTACATCTAGTAACGGTAAGTACGCTCTTATCAATGAGTTTACTGACTAATATAGAATATGTTTTATTATTGAATGTTTTAAAATCTCAGAGTCCTGTTAATAATTCGATTGTATCCTGTCACTATGTATAATAAAACTAAATATTCTAGATGGATCTATACAAATTGATAAGTTTGTTTGTTGAAGTAAACATATCAACGTTCAGGTTATGGGTTAGTGCAACAGTTAAAACATGTACACTTTAGCTCTAACATTAACTGCATGCTGTTATCGTAGTTTTCTGTTTTTGTTTTACCAATATAAAGATTTTGCAAACGTGTTAAAAGTTGACTTCTTGATAAATAAGTGTTTATTAAAACTTACAGAAATTATAAGAAGAAACATTGCGCGGACAATTTTATTGTTCACGCAGTCGAACTGAACACACTGAAACGTATGCATTGTATTTTGACTTGAATGGCGGTAAGCTTAACCCTTTGAGCGCTGGAACCAGATTTTGAAGGCCTTTGCAAACAGTTTGGATCCAGATGAGACGCCACAGAACGTGGCGTCTCATCAGGATCCAAACTGTTTGCTATGCTGATAGTATTCTTTGAAAAAAAAAATCAAAGAAATTGCTAATTTNTAGTATTATAAAGTATCAATTTATAATAAATTCGGGTTGAATATGTACATGCAATCGGCTAAAAACATGTGTTAAATCTGTTAAAATCAAAATTAAAAAAAAAATCGAATTCAGGTGTTTATCTTTTATATAAATAAAATTTGATTTAAACAAGCTTAACAATTATGAAGACCACATAGTTACCATACCATGACCATTAAAATATACAAGTATGCTGCAAGGTCACTTCACTAAAAATAATCCATTTACAATACACTCAAATTAGTTCTAGATTGTCAATACATTGTTCAATGCTTTTCTATACCTTTGCATACTTACGTCGACCTTTATTGTGTATGAACATAATAACTTGCTTTGGTGGAGGTAGAAAGGGTAATAAGATTACGGTTTCAAAAGAAAACGACCGTGTTTATGTATGTTTTAATGTCTGGCCTAGTGGCTTCGAACAAGTCGTTGATTTTTCTCAATTTGTTCTTGGCAACGATTCAGTCCCATGAGTCATTAAATCTTAATTTAATTTCAGACATGTTTAGGTTGATGAGTAAAGCCAATTCCTTAAAAATAAAGCTGTTCTCTTCGTTTTCGTTTGAGATTCTGTTCAATGTAAATCACATATAATAATTAAGACACAAGTCTCCGCAAATAAACATGACGATCACTTCAGCAGAACTATATTATACGACAATAAATCCGTTATGACGTTAATAATCTAGTCGTGTTTACATATTAATGAACTATGGAGTTAACGCAACATGCCAATGCGATTTATCACTCCCCCCCCCCCATTTATATGCATAGACTGCAAATTGTTGTCAGCATACTTTCAGTAAAACGAATGTTTATGCTCCGCACTTAACGCACTCACTATTATTAAAAGCAAAGTCGTAAATATTTCACTAAATAGCGATATCAAAACTTAAATGTGTCGTGTTCTGAGAAAACTGGGCAAAATGCTTGTGCGTAAAGTGTCATCCCAGATTAGCCTGTGCAGTCCGCACAGGCTAATCCGGGACGACACTTTCCGCCTAAACTGCATTTTCGCTAAGAAGAGACATCATTTAAACGAAAAATTCTATAAAAGCGGAAATTGTCGTCCCTGATTAGCCTGTGCGAACTGCACAGGCTAATCTGGGATGACAATTTACGCACAAGCATTTTGCCCAGTTTTCTCAGAACACGACACATTTAAGTTTTGATATCGCTATTTAGTGAAATATTTACGACTTTGCTTTTAATAATAGTGAGTGCGTTAAGTGCGGAGCATAAACATTCGTTTTACTGAAAGTATGCTGACAACAATTTGCAGTCTATGCATATAAATGGGGGGGGGGGAGTGATAAATCGCATTGGCATGTTGCGTTAACTCCATAGTTCATTAATATGTAAACACGACTAGATTATTAACGTCATAACGGATTTATTGTCGTATAATATAGTTCTGCTGAAGTGATCGTCATGTTTATTTGCGGAGACTTGTGTCTTAATTATTATATGTGATTTACATTGAACAGAATCTCAAACGAAAACGAAGAGAACAGCTTTATTTTTAAGGAATTGGCTTTACTCATCAACCTAAACATGTCTGAAATTAAATTAAGATTTAATGACTCATGGGACTGAACCGTTGCCAAGAACAAATTGAGAGAAATCAACGACTTGTTCGAAGCCACTAGGCCAGACATAAAAACATACATAAACACGGTCGTTTTCTTTTGAAACCGTAATCTAATTACCCTTTCTACCTCCACCAAAGCAAGTTATTATGTTCATACACAATAAAGGTCGACGTAAGTATGCAAAGGTATAGAAAAGCATTGAACAATGTATTGACAATCTAGAACTAATTTGAGTGTATTGTAAATGGATTATTTTTAGTGAAGTGACCTTGCAGCATACTTGTATATTTTAATGGTCATGGTATGGTAACTATGTGGTCTTCATAATTGTTAAGCTTGTTTAAATCAAATTTTATTTATATAAAAGATAAACACCTGAATTCGATTTTTTTAATTATGATTATTACAGATTTAACACATGTTTCTAGCCGATTGCATGTACATATTCAACCCGAATTTATTATAAATTGATACTTTATAATACTACGCACCGAAAAGCCACTCAAATATGTAAATAAAGAACTGTTGTTAAACGATAAAACCTAATCAAGATCTAAAGACAAATAGATACATTGTTATTAAATACGAAACGCAAAAGACATTTAATTTTCTTTAAACGGTGTTGTTTAGTTATAGAGGAAGTTAACTTGTTTGTGAAATATGAGCCCATTCATAGTGGTACGCTATTAAAAAAAAATACAGTGAAATTCATTTAGGGTTTTGATAACATTACTGCTCTCTCGAAAGAAAAAAGGGCACAATGCATGTACGTACAGGATAACCAAAGACGACACTTTCCACATATTCTAGATTTTTTGTTTAGAAGAGCCTTTTTTTAAACAAAAAATACATTAAAGCGGAAAGTTTCGTCTATGATTGGCCTGTGTGGATTAAATATGTGATAGTTAAACGCAAATGCAATAAGCCCAGAGCGCGGCTCAAATTAAATGGTCGAGATTCGTATTTACACGCTAAGCTCTACTTACATTTCTGTGTGGCATTTTTTGTCTTATAAATGAATGTAACGTTAAAAAGAAGAAAAATTATACAGTGCGAAAAGGGTATAGAACAAACAATTACCTCTAATTATTGCCAGAAAATTCCTGATTAAAACCACATTCCATTGTCAACGCTTTTCCGCCTCGAGGCGAATTAACATCACTATGGGAAGATATGCGAGATAGTTGTCTGACGCTGGTTGATGTTTGGTAGGTATCATCGCGCGTTTAATGTGTCGTGTTCTGAGAAAACTGGGCAAAATTCTTGTGCGTAAAGTGTCATCCCAGATTAGCCTGTGCAGTCCGGTTTGCACAGGCTAATCTGGGATGACAATTTACGCACAAGCATTTTGCCCAGTTTTCTCAGAACACGCCACTAATGTGTACATGCGAGTTAAAAAATAATAATAATAAAATAGCTTGTCCAATGAGTTTATATCAAAAGTCGTTTACATAAACAGTACTAAGTTGTCATTTGAAAAAAAACGCAATACGCCATCATGTAGATTTGTGTCCAATGTTCTTCGTTGTATTCCCTTTATAACACGATACGATAGGCATTTATTTACAAGTTAAAGCTCAAGAAAACGTAAAACCTTAACAGGCAGCATCATTATATACATTTTGGAAGTTAAAAGTGGCATTTTGCACAATTTCGTGTTTTGCAAATTGAAACATTTTAAGCAATGTGTGTTTAAAGATGCGACATTTGATGAACTTGAGCTTTAAAAATGAGTACCGTATAGGTGAAAAAAATGACCAGACCCTCATTTGCATTATAAATGCACGTTTGATCATAGTTGAAGGCTGAAACACAGCCATTTAAAGTTCTTAAAATTCGGTGTTAACAGAACCGTGTTACAAATAAATTACATAACACAAGCGGCCATGAATGCCGTAGAATTACAATAATTGCTCTCAGTCAGGTTTACCCAATTTTCAGAATTGTTTCAACATGAAAAAAAAATGCAGCCAGAATTATGTTATTCCAAGTGCACTTAAGAGTTTTAAAAAAAACCTCGAGAAAAACTTAATTTCCCAATACATTTTTTTGTCAAATAAACAACATCATGCAACGAAATGCTTAGAGCCATTGTCATAAATTGAATGATTATGCGTTTAATGCGATTTTAACAACATATTCCAACTGAACGTAACTCATTTAAGTCAGTGCAACTGTGGGTCTAAATGATCAAAGAAGAAACTGGTATGACTCATCAATACAAACCATTAGCAGGTGAAGGGAAAACCAGATCACATCACGTTTACCTGTAGTTATGGTCTTCATATGTGTACAAAACCAGATCACATCACGTTTACCTGTAGTTATGTACTTCATATGTGTACAATATGTGACGCTTGGCATTATCGTAATGTCGACGAACTGAATCGTTTCTTTTAACTTCAATTTATCTTTTGCGTTTTTCTCTTTGTCTTTTTTAACACTCTGGGAATAAAAGGGGATTAATGCATGTGCAGATAATCAGGAAAGACACTTTCCGGCTAAACTGAATTTTCATGTAGAAGATACCTCCGTTAAACAAAACGATCCATAAAAGCGGACAGTGTCGTCCCAGATTAGCCTGTATAGTCTGCTGTACACTATATGACCTTTATTACGATCAGAAACAATCGCCAAGCGTTCGTTATGCATTGTTAACGAGCTATGTTAGTATATATACAAAATAATGTAAGAATTTGCTCATAATGGAAAAATGTTCAACGTTCAACCAAAAGGTTTCTTTCTAATTGTTTAACGAAAAGAGTTCAAGCGTAGATGTCCTAGACACCTATCAGTTGGTAATTAAATGCATACAAAATTGAGCGGGCCTCTGCATATATTTTCAGAACATGGGTTTTCTTAAACGATTTATCAATCTTACAATCATATAATTTGAACACCTACAGTATGTTCATTACTTATACATACGTTTATGATTCAAATGTATATTCAAAATAGCAATGCATTACACCTTGTGATTCAAATATGGAATGAAATTACATCCAACGTTTGTTATGTTTAAAGAATTGCCACTCTACATATTGGAGTCATACGCATTTAATTTGCAAATGCGATTGACGATGATATATCCTAACTAAAAAGGTATCGCTCTTAAACTTATGAAACACATATTAAAGAGAGTGTGAACTTGCAAACCTCAATAGTTTGGTTCAATGTTTGGGCTTAGTGGAGTTTCCAAACACAATCGGATTGTAAGGCATACTGACACATTTCTTGTTTTCCTTACGACCACAGGAATTTGTTAGTATTTATTAAAGGATTTAGGCATATGGTATCACTTAACCTCGCTATCGAATAAAAGCCAGCTTATTTAACTGTTAGTGCAGTAAATGCTGTGAATATTCATCTTTTAATTTCCTACACAATTATGTTTCACATAAATATGAATTATGACTGCCTAGCTCTGCAAATTCGGTAAGCTAGGGCATTATTTTACAGGTGTATCGACATATTATTGTTATAAATATACCACATTTTTGTGTACGTTGTTATATATTTTAAGTGTGTATATATGTCATGAAGATATCCTTCTGTATTCTTAAAACATTTCGTCGCAAGTATTTATAATTAGCGTTTTTATATAATTTAATCACTTACACTTTGCAAGTCAATAATCTAATTTAATGAATACTGTTGTCTTTCACGTTTGCATAGTCTTCTTTCTGATAAAATACATCCAAAACAACATGTTTACCACTCGCTTCAAACAATTTAACCGCCTCTCAGCTAAGTGATGGTGATTTATTTATGTTGACAAATGTTTGGCAAATATAATACCACCTAGTACGGGTAATTGTTTAAAAACTCGACACAACAATAATCACCGCACTTTGACCTAGTTAACGCTTAAGGTTTCCAATGTTAGAAGGTAAATGCATTTTACAGCAGGTACTATCTGTGAGCATTTGAATTTAAAACGTACGTCGGAAAGACTTTTCAATAGATAAATTATGTAATATGTATGCAGATTTTGAAAAGAAATAAACGCATATTATACATTTTTATATTGATATTCTTATCAAATGTTTTAAAGTTGAATATAAAAGAGTTATTCACAATACAACCGAAATTGTTAAATCTCTTGACCATAATTCTATAAATGCATGTACGAGTCAAGATACTTGCAGTCGGTACGATGAGTGTAGAGAAGATTATAGCATCGGGGATTACTCATTATCAGAGCTAATTAAGCTGCCTGCGTTGTTTAAAGGAAAATTTGATGATTTTACCTAATGATCAAATATTATTGAATAGAACTATCACATGCAATGCGAACTCTCCAGCTATATTTGTGTGTATCGTGTGTTTGTGGTTTATGAAACCAGTTTTGTACCAAAACCATTGATTTGACTTACAACGCAGACTAATTAAATGATAAAATATATATGTATTATGATTTTCACGAAGTACCTTTTTCCGTTTCGGTCCCCCGGCATGTTTTAGTCTGGTTAAACTAACATGTTATAATTTACCCAAGTCTTCTATATTTTCCAATTTTGTTCGTATTACATTAAGTTACTACTTAATTATTGTTTGTACAATGTAGAATATTGAACTAAACATACGCTGCTCTATATCTCATTGTTTTTCTCGTAATTGGACCAAATTCTCTATAAACTCAGTTAAGGCCAAATTATACAGTTTTTATGGCATTTCGCAGATTTTCTTCTTCAGAATGCAAAACTTATTTACCATATCATTTACAAATATCGTGTCAGTATCTGTGAGCTCATAATAAAATACAAATTGTATGTTACTTAGCAAATGGAAACTATCATGATTAAGCAACAACAAATACATTCTGGTCAAAATTAATTACGACAGAAAAAAAATCGTCCACTTTAAAATTCGAACCATTGTCCTTTAGAATTAAAGCTATCCGGTCTGTTGTACTTATGAACGATTTGAATAATTTAAATAACTGATTCACGTATTGTTTCAAAATTTAAAGAATACATCAGTTACACGTCAAATAACATAATCGTTTCGCGTTTGTAACGCTTTATAATTTTATCAGTTTTAATTGATATTTATTTTTAAATGAAACTGTTCGTTATTTGTGTTAAATCGCTCCCTGATTTTCAGTGTTCTCTTAATTTTTGAACTATAATAAAAGTTGGAAAACGGAAATTTTTAAAGTATGTGAACAAGTCTATTTAAAATAATGAAAGCTGATGATTCAAATGTGTAATACAAATTAAAGTCATTTTTTTTTATTATGTTTGACAATTGGTTGCTTAATTTCTCCATATCATGCTCTGGGGTTTCATATTTTCCCTTAACATATTGCCAGTCTATATAGTTTGTACATAATTCTAGTTTTTAAATTTAACAATATAGAACAACATACATCAAAATTAAAGTAAAAGATCAACATCAATAACACCAACAATTCTTGTAAAGCTTCTTCACCAGTTACTAGAACACATTGATTGTTTGATGCACAGGACTCGAGTGGAATTCCACAGCTGCATGTTGTATAGAAAGACTCGTGTCAAATTATAACAATATGTTGGTGTATAGGTCAGTGTGCCATACTCAGTGTCTTTGTATTCTACACGCGTTTTGACTTGACACTTATACACATGAATGGGTAAAGTATTATTGTTACTATTATTTTACATTGAAAAACATTTTAGAAAATTGTCCAATATAATTCTGCTATTACACTCGCGTATATACGTTTGTAGTATTCTACTATTGTAGCATACGACCAAATATAATAGACAAATAACAGATCCGCATAACAACCAACTCGGCTAGTGAAAGCAAACAGAATGAATTGTCTTAAGGGAATATGTTGTTTATATTGAATGTTGTTACATTCCAGTAATGTGTAGGTCGTTGGTAAATAGACGATAATTATTAACACGCTAACTCTTATAATAAGTAAACGTTTTGTTAGAGTTATCACCTGCTGCTAATTGGGGAATATAAATAATGTGACTCTACGTCACAATGTTACTTCAGTAACGTACAAACATAAAACATATACTGTCAGAAACATGCAGCCATATGCATTTTATTTGTGTCATCATCATATTAACAACAAACCACATTAACATATCATTGAAATAAAAACAAGTTGTTGTTAATCGCAACGTCCCACGTCTACGTTTTAAATCACGAGAGAGTACTGACGTTGTGCAGACGTTATCTACTACGTTGAGTGCAATGTTAAATGAGGTGTAGCTAACATGGGCATGTGTATGAATCATTAATCATAATACAAATATGTATAGTGGCGACATGAAGTGAAGTTTAAATAATTGGAAGAGTGATGTTTGAATAAAACAGTACAGCCATCTAGCAAGTGCGCTTATATCAATGATTTTACTGACTTATATATAATATTTTTTATTTTTAGATGTTTTAAAACCTCAAAATCATGTTAATAATTCAATTGTATACTGGCACTATGTATAATGAGACTAAATATTCTATTCTGATCTATATTAATTGACTTTAAACGTTTGTTCGTCGAGTAAATATCAGCGTTTATGTTACGGGTTAGTACACAAATTCAAACCTTGTACATGCACAATTAAGCTTTAACATTTACGACGTGCTGTTATAACAGTTCCGTTTTTGTCGTTCGTTCAATGTGAATTTTGGTGAAAGTGTTAAACATTGGCTTCTTAAGGGTTTATTTAGATATTCAGACTGTAACTATGGGTTTTCAGTGTTCGCATATCTTAAAACAAATATCAGAAGAAACATTGCTCGGACATAACCTTTTTTTCAAATCACGAAGTAGTTTTCAACTGAACATAATGAAACTTATGCACATGCATTTTATACGTTGACTTGGATGTCGGTAAGGGTTATTTAACGACACTTATACATGATGTAAAAAGTTCAGTTGTCAAACGTTTGTTTCTTACGTAATACGCTGGTGTTGTGTTTTCTACTTTAAAATTACAAGAAATAAACACCTAAGACATGTGGGGTGTACTAATTAAACTGTTTTGGTAGGTCCGTTAACTGACGCGTTTCTGATAAACGCTGATTTTGGTATGGTTTATAATTTCATATGCATTCTCGGATATATCGTCTATACCGTCAATAATGACGGCAACCAATATTATTGTTATTCATGAAAAGTGTAAGGCCAGAGGTACTGCCGAAGCTTAACATTTTACAATCAGAAGGATATTTGTTTAATATATTTGAGATGTTTTCAGGTATTTGTTCCACCAATAAACTGTGTAAGAAAGTCCGAACTATCAACATATTATTTCAGAGTAAACGGGAACCTACCTTCAACCAATATTAAAACAACATTGGCTCGCTTCCTTTACTGAACGAACTATAAAGCCACATTCGCCTTGCCATAACCTTGGCATGCTGTTGTTTCTGCGTGTAAGCGTAGCAACACAAAATGCTGTGTTACTGTATTTTGTACAACAGTTATGTTTTGCAACAACAAAAAACAACAAGGCTCTCAAGTACAAACGCAGATCGCACAGGAATGTTCTGCTCGGTGTGTTGTAAGAGAGACTTGTTTTTGAAGGCAATAATTGTCATCGAAATCATTCATTTTTTTCAATTGTTGTGTAGACTCCATAGTTAATTAATATGTAAACAAAACTAGATTATTAACGTCAGGAAAGATGTTTTGTCGGCTGATTCAGGTGTGATCGTCATGTTTATTTGCGGAGAGTTGTGTCATATTTCATTATCATCTGTGTATAAAATTGAACAGAACCTAACACGAAAATGAAGAAAATAGCTTCTTTTTTTCTAATGAATTGGTTTTCACGCATCAGCCTACAATTGTCTGAAATTGAATAGATACATATCGACATAGGCACCGAACCGTTGCCAAGAACAAATTGAGAGAAATAAGCAACTGTCTTGAAGGGACTATTGCAGATATAGATACATACATACACTTAGTACTTCTAATTTGGAACCGTTATGTAATTACTCTCTGTACCTCCACCAAAGCATGCAAAGTTAGGATGTTTATACAAAATAAAGTTCGACGTATGCATGCAAAGGTTTAGAAACGCATTGAAAGCTTAATAGACAATATAGAATTAATTTAAATTATTTGAATTTGTAGTAAATGGATTGTTTTCAATAAAGTTACTTGATACCATGCATGTATATTTTAAATGGTCAAGGTATGATAACTCTGTGGATTTCATAGTTTTAACGCTATCCAGTTTTGTTGTATAAAATAAATTGTATTTATATTATATATATATGCTGATATTTATACAATTATTATTGTAATAATTGTACATCTACATATTATTTAGTGATTGCCTGTACAGATACAACTCGAGTTTGTTGAAAATGGATACTTAATAATTCAACTTACTACAAAGCCACTAAAATATGTAAATGTTGTTGTTATACGATCAAGATCTTAATACACACATATGTGGCGTGTTCTGAGAAAACTGGGCAAAATGCTTGTGCGTAAAGTGTCATCCCAGATTAGCCTGTGCAGTCCGCACAAGCTATTCAGGGACGACACTTTCCGCCTAAATTGGATTTTCGCTAAGAAGAGACTTCATTTAAACGAAAAATGTCATAAAGCGGAAATTGTCGTCCCTGATCAGCCTGTGCGGACTGCACAGGCTAATCTGGGATGACAATTTACGAACAAGCATTTTGCCCAGTTTTCTCAGAACACGACTCATATACATTGATGCTAAATACTAAACGCACCAAAAGTCATTAAATTCTGAAAATATAAGTAAGCGGTTTAGTTCAGTGAAAGATATTTGTGAAATATGAGTCCATTCACTTAGGACTATACTATTTAAAAATATTGAGACATTCATTTAGAGTTTAGTAAACATGTCGAGTAAAAAATAGTTTGCTATGCAAGCAATAATTTGATATTGTATTCAGTTAAACAGCATGAAAAACGACGCGTAATAAATGCATATTATAAACGAAGTTGCAATTATTTGCAAGTTTTGTATATTTCAACACACCGGTCTAAGAATTCATAATTGTCTATTCGTGTTAAACATAAATTAAGTAAATGCACTGTACATTTCTGTTCGGCCGTTTTTGTTTAACGATTTGCATAATGTATGTTACGTTAGAGTAAGGAAAAGGAAAATAACAAACCAATTACCTCCAATTAATGCTAGAAAGTTCCTGATTAAAACCACATTGCATTGCCAACGTTGCTTTGCCTCCATACGAATTAACCTCAGTCTGGAAAGATGAAAGTGTTGTCTGCTGCTGGTGGATGTTTGGTTAGTATCATCGTCCGTTAAATGTGTACATGCGATTCCGTTTGAAATGTTTAAGGAGTTAAAATGAGAAGTCGTTTACGAGAACAGTGTTCAATCGTCATAAGAAATAACAACGCCATACGATATCATATTTGTGTGTCCAATAGTGCTTTGTAGTATTTATTACCACGCACACATAAGAACTGCAACTGTGCTGTATACATAAATACGTACGAAAAGTGAAAAAGTTACTTTGATATTGGACGTTAATGAACGAATATGGTAAATGACATAATGCGAGCGCGACACGCGTGTGAGTGTGGTCCATGTAAATTGCCCAAGAGTCATCGTCAGCTGTTTTCGTTTAAAGAAAGTCTCTACTCAGCAAAAATACCAGTTAAGGCGGAACGTGTCGTCCTTGATTTGCCTGTGCAAAATGCACAGGCTAATTTGGGACGAAACTTTACACAAATGCATTTAACCCCTTTTTCACAGATCGACGCTCATATATATAAATGTATTTTCCAACAAATTAAATATAATTAGATATTATGAAAATAAACTATATGTATGAAAAAGTATGGTGTTGAGGAATTGCATCAGCTTACATCTTTAAAAACCTATTTTCGTATAAATGTAAATAGTCTTAATAATACATTCGTTTATTAGCGACAACTTTCAGGGAATTTTATTAAAATATACAAATTATACGTAAAGGCATCTCAGAAGACTATAATTTTACCAGTTCGATGCTGTTTTGTTATTCCGGTAATGTTTTCACAAAAAAATAATATGAAGTATTATTTATTGATAGATACTGTTTTGTTTAATTTTGCTTTTGATAATAAGGTTAAAGACAGAATTATGGTTGCAGTTGTCTTCTAATTAATGTAGATGTCAATCAACAAATGCGTACAAGTGTGTGAACTGAAAGGCTACATGGGAATAAACAAACCGTATACTATTACCTCGAACTATATTGAAAAAAAGAGACTTTAGTGTATTCCCCTTTTCTGGTTGGTTACACAGAGGTTTTTTATCGTCGGGGACAACACCATTAAGTAAGAGCTCAGCTGAAAGAAACAACAAACACATTAGCCCCTATGACATTACATAGTAATCATCATTGCCACCCTTTAAATGATACTAACATTTTAAAGAACATGTTCAAACAGTTAAAATAGTATAAGGCTCAACAAAATAAGGATACATATAAATATATTTTAATTTGTTAATTGTTGTTGTTGCTGAAGTTATATATGTCGTGCATTGTGAGACATCAATCTCAATTTGTAATATCTAACTCTAAATTAGTATAAATTGCATTGTTTCCGTGTTTTGCATTAAATGAAATGCCTTCATATATTCGGCTACTGCCGTTTGCATTTTTTGGCTACTGACGTTTGCCTTTCTTAAATGTACTACTGACGTTTGCCATATTTTATTCTACTCTTTAACCGTATATTTATTATCCGATACATATTTTCGTTTGTTTACGCGAAGAAATATGTAATATATGTTCGTCAGGTAACGCATAGATAGTTATGTGATCGTGTATTTGTGTAAACACCGACTCTTGGTATGTTTTACTACTGATGTTTGCTTCTACAATGAAAATTTGTGTCGAAGTGTTCTGGAAAACCAAAGCAACACACACAACGCGTGATATACCGATCACAAGCTTTATGCACACGTAATTGTCCGCACTAGGTCGTATGAAAGCCAGAGGACGATCAGCGAAGATATTGACAAAAAACCTACCTGGTGCGGCTGTTATCCTTCGTAAAACGCCTACTGAGGTTGACTTTTGGGGTCACGTGACAGTTTTTGTTCATTCACGGTGATGATATAAAAAATATATCATGCAGCGTTATATCAGGCAGATATCGATGTAGCGGTATGATAAAACATCTTCGCCAGTTACAGAAACATATTGATTGTTTGATGAACAGAGCTCGAATGGAATTCCGAAGCTGCGTGTCGTAGGCACATGTCCAATTATACCAATATGTTGGTTTATAGGTCATTGTGCCACATTCAGTGTCTTAGTATTCTACACGCGTTTTGGCTGCACAATTCAAGCACAGGTAATGTGTTAGTCGTTGATAAATTGATGATAATTATTAAAGGCCCTATAAAGGTGTCGATCCGTAATTATTTACCGATTTTAAATATTTTATTTTCATGTTTTATTTATAAAGGTTATCAATAAACAATAGATATATGCTATTGGACATTACCAGAAAAAATCAGCAATACAACTTGTTTTGAGATCAAAATACAGTGTGCTCCAAGCCAATTGTGTTTACAAACAATCAGTTTATTTACATCGCTGTTTACTCGGGAAAGTGAAAGCGAAAGTGACTCAGGTAGCCAAAAATATATAGTTGATTTTCAACGTTTTCCGGTATCACTCACAAAGTAGGTCTCTTCTAAATGGTTAAAACGTTTGTAGTGATGTCATAAGTTTCGTTCTGCTGGTAAAAAGTTGTTTAGGAGGCTACACACCACGTTAGTTGCAAAGTTGTAAACATTTCTTCCAATTATGAAACGGGTATATCTTCCATAATGCTTGACAAAGTCGTACCTAAGCTGTGTTATTAGCATTTTTAATACAAGAGTAACTGAAATCCGGTAAAAATTAGACCAGTTTATATGCATAATAATTGGATTTGTCACCTTTATAGGGCCTTTAATACACTCACTGTTATTATAAGTTCGCATTTTGAAAGGGATATCACCTACTGCTAATTGGGGGAAGCTGTGTATTCTGATGGTATAAAAAGTGTGACTCAACGTCGTTTTCGTCAGAACGTTCAAAAACATAAAACATATACCGTCATTATAATGCAACAATACACATATCATTGATCTCAACATAACACTTAAAACCAATGACATTTACATATCATTTAAATTAAAACAAGTTGTTGTTTTCGCAACGTCACACTTCTACGTATTCTGAGAGTACGTGATACAGACGTAGACTGTTACGTTGAGTAGAATGTTAAATGAGGTACAGCTAACATTTGCATGTACGTGAAACGTAATTCATTATAAATATATGAATAATGGGCACATGAAGTGAAATTGAAATAAGGAGAAGAGTGTCTATGGGATAGTACAATACACACATCTAGTACAAGTAAGTGCGCTTTTGTCAATGATTTTACTTATTTATATAGAACTTTAATTATTCTTAAATGTTTTAAAACTCCAGAATAATGTAGATACTCCAATAGATTGTTTTCAACTTAACATACTGGGACGTATGCACATGTATGTTATACGTTGACCTGAATGTCAGTAAGTGTAAAAAAACACTCATAAATAAAAGAAAAGTTCAGTTATTCAACGTGTGTTCTCATTTAAACCACATTGACTCGCTTTCTTTACTGAATGAATTTGCAACCTACACTTGTCAGGCCATAACCTTTGAACACTATTGTTTCTGAGTGAAAATAGCAAAAAAAAACATACCTAATTACTCTATATTGTTCAACAGTACTGTACAGCAACAACAAAACCAACCAGAGGCTGTCAAGTACAAACGCAGATCGCACAATAATGATCTGCTCTGTGTTCTAAAACAGACCCGTGTTTTGAAAGTATAACTCTGAGGAAATTCAAAACAACAAAATAACAAGTGACACATGTTGGATGTATTTTGAAATGTATGTGTAATCTTTTACTGTGGTTATGTTTTATAACTGTCAAATTGATATTTTTAAATTGACCGCTGACAAAAAGCCCTTCTATATTATGACGTGTTTTAGTTGTATATTGCATATCCGTAATATGTTGTAGATTCACCATAACCACTGTTCCATTTTATCAGTAACTAAAATGATGTTGTTTTTTTATTGACAAAATGTTTAAATAATTTAGTTTTTGTTATTACATGGTGACTTTTGCACGAATGTGGTTTGAATAATAGTGAGTTCGTAAAGTGCAGAACATAAACATTCATTTTACTGAAAGGATGCAGACGATGACAAGAAGATAATGAGAAATAAATCTCATCCCGTTGGCATGTTGTGTAGACTTCATACTAAATTAATATGTAAACAATACTTGATTATAAACGTCATGACTGATTTATTTTCGTATGATTCTGGTCTGTTGAAGTGATGTCATGTTTATTTGCGGAGAGTTGTGTCAACTTAAATTATCGTATGTCTAAAATATTGATCAGAACCTAACAAGAAAACAGCTTCTTTATTTTTTAAGGAATTGGTTTTATACGCATCAATCTACAATTGTCTAAAATTGAATGGATATATATTGACACAAGGCACTGAACCGTTGCCAAGAACAAATTGAGAGAAATCAGCAACTTTCTTGAAGGGACAATGGCAGACATAAAGACATATATAAACTTGGTACTTCTCATTGGAAACCGTTATTTAATTACTCTTTCTACCTCCACCAAAGCATAAGAAGGTATTATCTTCATGCGTATTAAAATGAAGTTGCAACTATTTGCAATTTTTGTTCATTTCTACACACCGGTCTTATTCATAATTGTTTATATGTAATCACTTTAAATACATGAGCCGCCCTCTAAAAAAACCGGGCTCAATGCATGCACGTAAAGTGTTGTCCCCAGATTAACCTGTTCAGTCCGCACAGCCTTATCAAGGACGACACTTTTGCCTAGACTGGATTTTTGTTTAGAGAAGACTTTCTTTAAACAACACATTACGTGTCGACATTGTCGTCTATGATTGGCAAGTGCAAACTGCAAAGGCTAATCTGGAACGATACTTAAGGCACATGCAATAACCCCGGTTTTCCGAGAACGCGGCTCAAATAAAATGGTCGAGGTTCTACATTTCGATGCAGCCTTTTTGGTCTAACGAATGCATGTTACGTAATAGTAAAGACACACTATAAAGTAAGAAAAGGGTAAAGAACAAACAACTTATCTCCAATTATTGCCAGAACGTTCCTGGTCAAATCCAGATTGCGTTGCCAACGCTCTTCTTTCTCCCTGCGAATTAACATCACTGTGGGAAGATGTAAGAGATAGTTGAATGCCGCTGGTGAATGTTTGGTTAAAATTATCATACGGTCAAAGTGTACATGCGATTTCTTTTTGAACACATGTCTAAGGAGATTAAATGAGAAGTTGTTTACGAGAACAGTGTTCCATCGTCATTTGAAATAACACCGCAATGCGGTATCATATTTCTTTGTGCCCAATGGTGTTCGTCGTACGCAAGAATAACCATGACATAAGAGACATAAACGATACATGAAACCAAAAAACCCTTATTCGTCATCATCAATAGCATGCGAGTATTTCATTTATCAAAAATGATGGTGCCGAAAAAAATGACGTTGTGAACATTTTTTAGATTTAAAAAACTTAAGAAATTTGTGTTTTTAGATGCGACATTGGATAAAAATGAGAATACATTCACATTTTAACAGACCATTGTTTGGAATATAAAAAAATATCGTGTTTTAGTCTGAAACACATGCTATGTCAGCTACAATAATTGCTATTCGTTAGGCTTATCCAATTTTCAGAATGAATTTGTTTCAACATTGAAACTAATGCAGCCATACTTATGTCAAGTGCACTAAAGAGTTTAAAAACCTCGATATCAAGTTAATTTCCCAATACATTTTTTTCTTCGAAAACGAACAAAAAAACTGCCAAGAGCCATGGACAAACATAGAATAATAAGGCGTGTCAAGCGATTGTAACATGTTCGAATCAAACGTCACGTATTTAAGCCAGTGCACTCGTTGCATTAAGGAACAAATAAGAAACTGTTACGACTCATCAGTAAAATCCATTAGCAGGTAAAGGGAATTACCAGATCACATGTTTACCTGTAATTGTGTGCTTCAATAGTGTTTCGCTTGACATTACAGTAATGTCGACGAACTTAATCGTTTTTTGCTCAGAATATCTATTGCGCTTTTAGTTTTGTCTTTTTTTTTAAATACCATTAACAGAATGTTTCACAAATCACAAACGTGTAAATTCACATTAATCACATAGTCCTTCGCATTAAACAACAAAAACAGAGCTTACGAGTTCAATTTAAATACAATCGATTTAAATAATGATAAAATGAGGTTTCCAAAGACAAAATAAGATTGAGAGCATGCATAAAGCAGTTGTATTAACGTTACAATACAACACAGGTTAGAAATGTTTGATAAATGATTTACCCGGTTTTAAGTTATGGCTCCGAAATATGGGGATTACAGAGCAATTCAAACTATCACGAATACATTTAAATTATTGCAAAGTATTATAAGGAGTCCGAAGGCACACACAGAATAACTGTATATATTGAGAACTAGGAAGAACGTCTTTATCTGTCAGACATAGCATTCATGTTATTAGATATTGGTTAAAAATAGTAAACACACATAATATTAAAATATGTAAAACTTGTTTATGATATTATGTTCCGAGAATTAGAAACACACACCAATAACAGATCTTGGGTCTACATCGTAAAAAGTCTATTAGGTAATTGTGGATTCAACAATGCGTGGCTGAATCAAGAGGTAGGGGATGTAGACATTAAACAAAAAATAGCGTAAGAGTTACATATATGTTTATAAAAAAATGGAAAACCGAATAAAGTGAATCAAATAGAGCAAAAACATACATATTTATAGCTGATTTCAAGGTTCAATCCTATTTAAGTGATGTAAACATTTCAAAGTACAAAATGGCTCTCTCTGGACTAAGAGTCTTTGCACTTAGGCTTAAAGTTGAAACGGTTTGATGGCAAAAAAACAATAGTTATTCCTTATGAAGAAAAATGTCCTTTATACAATGTTTTAGACGGTGAAAACCACTTTGTTATGGATTGTACATTATAAACTGATGTAGGAAAAGCTTATTTAAAACCATGTTATTACGTTAGACCAAATATGTTAAAGTTTATAGACTTATTGACCTCTCAAAATAGCAGGGATTGTTTAAAGTTTATAGACTTATTGACCTCTCAAAATAGCAGGGATTGTTTTCCTTCTTTGCGAGTGGCCCTGGAAGGACATTTCACAATTTTGATACGGACAATTCACAAACCCAACATGGTCGTGATTTTTTACAAAATTGGCCGTTTTTCACAATTTTAACAATTTGACGACTCGTTTTTTTTTCAAAATTTTAAGAAATTCGCGACTCAATTTGTCACAATTTTGAAAAGTTCGCAACTCATTTTTTCACAATTTTGAAAAGTTCGCGACTCATTTTTCACTAAGTTTGGGGGCCAGGGCCGCTTCACAAAGTCAGGGAAAAAAGCCCTGAATAGTAATACTGTAAAAAATTTAGCTATGTTTATTTATAAAGCATGGGAAATAAGAAACACTTATAATATATATAACGATACGGGTACGATTTTTTTTATACATATTTATGCACCGCCTCTCGCTGTATATTGCCTTCTCTAAAGTACCCAATATTTCTTTTTGACAATGTACCGATTTATTTTCTATGTTTATAATTTGAATGACCTGTGACTTTGTTTTATGTATAATGTATTGACATTTCATGTTTACTCATGGGCTCATTGTCCACTGTACTATCAAATAAACCAAATCTAGTGTGTTTAAAACAATCATAATTTAATTATTTTATCAATTTAACTTTCAGAAAAAATAATTTCTTTTGGAAACAAATATTGAAGAAGGAAGAATAAAACGCTGTTACTTTTCTGTGTTGCTAAACTGGCAGGTGAATGTTCTTGTGTTGAATGACCCCACCAAAAAATAGGTTGAACTCTTTACACGCATGCGTATATTCGTGGTAACATTTACGGTGATGCGAAGAAACGTTCTTTGAAATAATATCGGTATTTATAGTATCTATCATTAACAAAAACCAAAACAGACAACACGAAATTATAACTTTGACTGTAGGAACGAACATGTTCATAAAAGAATAACTTGTACAATAGAATGGAGGCGCTTACAAACAATGCACCTTGTCATACCAATACTAATATCAGATTGTAACAAAAACATTTATTGTGTATCGATACACTTGTAACCACCGGTAAATTGTTTTTTAAACTTTCCTTCGTTCTTAATGTATGCGTCGACATTTCCAATTCCACAGAATGCACAAAAACAAAATCAGGCGTAAGACAAACAACGTTGGGTTCATCAAGCTATACATTTTATTAATATTATATTAATATTAATCAATCGCCAATCATTCGCTATGTATTAAAAACGAATAACAAGTTAGTAAGTATTAACAAAAATAGTGTAAGGTTTAGCTGATCATGGAAACAAATTCAACAAAAACGTGTCTTTCTGAATGTTTAACGTAAAGTAAAAGGAGAAGTGAAACACCTAGCAAAGAGTGAATGCGTAGATGTCCTTAAGATGAACTGCGAAACTAATTTAAATTAAACGCATCTTTATAAAGGTCATCTTAAGACACCTGTCATTCATTAATTACATGCATACAGAGTAGAGCGGTTCTCTGCCTATATTTTCCAAAAACATAGTTTTTTAAACGATATATCTTTATACAGTCAGATAATTAAAACACCACCAGTATGATAATTACTAATATATTCGTTTATGATTAAAACATTTATATTCAAAATATCAGTTCATTTCACCGTATGATTCAAATATGGCATGAAATGACATCCAACGTGTGTTATGTTTGACTTATTACCACTCTACATATGGGAGTCGTACATATTTAATTTCCATCGATCATAATTTTTATACATCGTAAAAACTGTTTATATTTATGATTCTTTTACACTTTTATCTATCTGTACCTTTTAAACTGTTTTAATGATGTTGATATCACGGTAAATCTGTGCATAATTGTAACTTTGTAAAATTGAGTGGTTTTGTACATTTTATTGTATATATTTTAACTAAACTATATGTTATTATATTTTATTAAAAGACTCATGTTTTAATCATGTATATAATTGTATGTGCAGAAATAAGACTTAAATGTCTGTCTATCATCTGACAATTTTGTAAAAGTTCTTATAGCTTGACATGCCTTCATGTGATCAACTGTTTAACTTACCAGAACACGAACTGTTGGCCTATTTTGGCAAGTCACTGTCCGTCGTCGTAATCCGTCTTGCTGTTTTTTCTTATCTGACTAGATACAATATATAGATACAATATATATGTTTGCTATATAAACGTACTATTTGTTTTACTTTGCCATACGTAGTTTCTTTGTATTCTAGCAAATACTGAAAAGAGATTGCATTTTGAGAAAGCTTGTGTAATGTGGTATACTTTTCATACACAATATATAAAATTAAAATACAACAAGTATTTTCATAAGTTTGCTTAATATAAAGTATGTTTTTAAAAAGGCTGGGAAACGATATAAGTATAAATGTAGATGGATGGATTTAATGATCTAGGCCTGTGAGATTAGTGCGGTATGTCTATATATTGTTTTCAATTATAACATCATATTAATGCAATAATGTCATCGATTATCTTTTCAATTATATATGACGTTACATTTTTATATAAAAAATGTTATAACAGTTAAGAACGAAATATTGCAAGCACAATAAGCTAGTATTCAATCACGAAAAATTGTCGACTGCACATTCGAAACTTATATATTATGCAATATATTATACGTTGACTTGGCGTTTAATTTATTGTCAACAAATCTCATTTGTGTAAGGATGAATATTCAAACGTCTGTGTTTATTTACTTTACTAAATGTGATAAAAGAACATTGTTTACATAAGGTATATACTTGCAAATAAAACAATTCGGAGTTGTCGTGAACATCTTTACTTTACGTCGTATATTTAAAAACCATTATCCTTCTTTAACACTGTAATTGATATGCCTGCAAACTCCATAGGTTATGCAGGTGCTAAACATCTTACAAGCAGAACGATGATGATATAGATTTGATTTTTCTACTCAACATTTATGCCATAAATATGTACAACCATACTGTCTGAGAACATATTGGTAAGTACGTCATATATACCACTCTGATATAACACACCGGGAAACCTTGACGTCAACATATTATTCGCTTGTATCATGAAAAAGTGAGATCGTATCTCTTTCTCTACTTAATGAACTTACAAGCTACGTTTGTCAGGCCATAACCTTGGCCCGCTGTTGTTTCAAGGTGTATGCGTAGTTATAAAACATGCGTTGTATACATTGATGCGTAACAACAAAAACAATGAACAAGCACATAAGTACAAGCGAAGGTCGCAGTATAAATATTCTGCTGATGACTTGTTTAGGAAGAGTTGTGTTAAAACTTATGGTGGATTCTTTCGATTTGTTTAGTTTTTATTAATTTAAAGCTGGGAAAATAAGGAACGTAGTGGGAAATGTAAGTAACATAAGAATTTAAGTTTATTGTATAAAAATATATATGTTTTGTTCTCTCAATGTTATTTTATTGAATTTTGTAAAACAAAATACGGATGTGTTGTGGTACGTTAATTATTAAAACGTAGATCTTTAAGTAGTTTCCTTAATTCTATTTTGTTTGAGCTATTAAGTACTCCAATAAACTTGAACATATTGGATAGAATCTACAATACTATGGAATTAATTTATTCCTGACATAACAAATGCATCTAAGAACACAGTGATATTCATCCTCGATGTCAATTAGGATGCATTACACATATTAGCGTTGATCTCGGACAATTGTCTGGTGTCTACCCATTTCTATAAATAATTTGTACGACGACAAACGTTATTTGTATGCAATTATGTTCCTATGCTTTTTATTTTAAAAAAATATCAAGATACGATGATTTTTCAAATGCAGGTTTAAGTTCCTTATATAAAATATGTTTTATATATTTTTGCGTTTGTGTTAAATTTCTTATCTCTTTAATAGTGCAACGCTTTTAAGGATAAAATTTCCTGGTTTTTGCAGGAAAATGTTTTTTTCTATAATATTTATTATACAGAACTCTAACAGTACATAATTCAAAAATATAATAAACGTTCATGTCTTGTGTTATGGTGAACAAATAATGAATTGCATTTAATGATTTGCCATAAAGTGTATTTGTTTCGGACACAAATGATCCACCCATTTCTATGACAATTCCAAGGTAATTAAACGTGTTCATACTAATATGTCCTTTTTAACGTTTTACTAATTGTCCAACCTTTTCGAAATAACATGACCCAGTTTTTCAATGTTGATTGTTCAATAATACTTCTCGCAGGAGGTTTCTGAATTGTATATTGATTCTTATAGTAACGTTGTGATTATTATGGGGCGAATTTAAATTTAAGCATTTGCACTCATGAACAGACGTTTATGCAAAACCATTAATATTCATTATGCAGACGAAGATGACTTTTTATGATGCATTGCTATGGACAAGTTATATTTAATGACTCATTTATTATTTTTTAACAATAATAAAATATAAACATCGTCGAAATACGATCGTTTAATAATAATATTGATCCAGGCATGTTGAAATGCTCGTGCTATTTATTTACTGAGACGTGTGTCAAACTTAGTTATAAAATCGTGTATGATATTAAACAGAAACTAACGAGAAAAATGTGGAAAAAAGAATTGGATTCTACGCATCGACCTACGATTTTCTAAACGTGATTTCGTGACTCATAGTTCTGAATCGTTGCCAAACAAGAATTGAGAGAAATCAACAACATGCTCTAAGACACTTGGGCATGCATAAACACGTGCATAACATAGTACTTCTTTTTAGAAACCAATATCCTTACTATCTCGCTATTAACCATCAAAGGATGCCGAGAGGTTATATGTTTATTCTGAATGAAGTTTGACGGCAGTAAGGGTATCACGTTTAAACGTTTAAATGTTCGCGTTTTGTGTTTTGCTCAAAAACATTTACAAAAACAATAAACGTTTAAACGACAGTCAATATCAATAAAATACATATTGGTGTGCAAATAACGTAGCCGACTAGCCGTACGAAGTATATCGATGACGTAATGCGAAATACGGGTACTTGCGGTAAGTCCGGGCACTACCGAATTCGACAGTAATTTATTTCTGATTGGTTAGCGGATGGCACGGACATGAACGAAACCTAACGGACAATCTTCGCTTCTTTCCGAAAATCTTACAACTTGGCAACGAAACAGTGCATATGCTATTTAAGTGATTTATTAGCAAAGTATAGCATGTTGAAAAGCAATATTTTAACCAAATAATATATTGATAACGTTTATAGTAGTTAAATGGTTTTTCATTTTCTGTAGTCAAACGATATACACATTGTATTTCAATGCAAAATACGTACATGTTTTTCGGAGTGTCGTTTTCGAAAACAGTATTTTTCGTCGATTTAACATTATTTTCGACGTTTTTAAAATTGTTTTTATAGAATGACCAATACACATGAGGTGATACGGATGGTCTGGTTTATAATATTTGATGTATTTAATATGAAGTCATTGCGCGAATGGGATATGCACTGAATATAACTTCCGGAAATAATTACTACTTTCAGTTTGGAAATGCGATGATACTGATGATTTTAAAACGCACATAGGTATACAGTTTAAACGGTAACGTTTCGTTTATTTCATTTCTTTTAAACGTTTAGAAAAATCTGTAAACGTGATACCCTTAGACGGCAGTATGTTCAGCATTCAAATACATATTAACAAGCTGGAATGCTGATGGCTTTCTATAGATTTCTATATAGTACGGTGACGCTAGGTTTCACAGTTTTAATGACCATAATTTAAATGTGATTCACAAATGCTTTTAAAACATCATACACAAAGTTTATATCAATTGGTATTTCAGTAAAAACTTCCTTGCCAAGTACAAAAGCACAGAGAAAAAAGTTCATTTTGAAAATGAAGTTTGTATCATATAGCATAAACAATTATTTCTATATTTCAGTTTTTATCTCAATTATATGTTTGTCCGTGTTCAGCATATACATGACATGGTAATGAATGATATTGACAAATTTCCTCATTTAGCACTGTACGTTGGTGTCTGTAATAGGCGTATTTTGGGCCATGTAAGGAAAATCGCATAATTACAAGTTTCTCCCGAAATTTCCTGATCAAAATCACATAGCCAGTGCGTTTTACCATACCATGAGTATTACCATCATTATGTTTGAGATGATTTGCCTTCATTGTTTGTTGAATATCGCCATCGAACAAAAGCCAACAATAATTACTGTTATTGCAGTGAATGCTGTGAAAATTCAGTTTTAAACGTCCTAAAAAATAATCTTTAACTGGTGGAAATAAATATAATTGTCACTGACACTAACGACAAGTTTTAGGTCATTGTAATTGGTGTATCGACTAACTATTATTTACAATTTATCACAATTTTGTGAACGTTGAACTATATTTTAATTGAATAAACATGTCATTACGATATCCTCGTGTATTGTAGGAATGTTTCGTGACAAGTTTTTACACTGAGTCTGCTTATTAAATTTAATCACTTATACTTCACAAACTAGTAATCCAATATAATAAATAGTATTGCCTTGAACTTTTTCATATAACTCTTTCTGATGAAATGCATTTAGAACAACATTTGTATTACTTGCTGTAAGCAATTTAACCGCCTCTCAACTAAGTGAAAATGATTTATTTATGATGACACATGTTTGGCGAATTACAAACCCCCTACGGGTAGATGTTGAAAAGCTCGACAAATCAATTAAGGACAAACTGTTACCTAGTTAACGATAAAGGTTTCTAATGGTAAGATGATACTTGCACTTTGCAGCAAGAACTATCTTCTAGCTTTTAAATTTAAAACGTTCGTCAGAACGTATAAATATATCATTTGCGAACAATGTTTGTTGAATTTGGAAAGAAATAAAACGAATTTTAGAAATGGTTATATTGATATTCTTATCAAATGGGTATGCAAGTCGAATACAGACGAGCTATTAACAACCGAAAGTGTTAAATCACTTTAGTATGAATTACATATTATGACCATAATTTAATAAATACATGTACGAGTAGAGACTCTGGTCGTTACGACGAGTTTGAAACAAATTACAGCGCGAGGGATTATTCTCGGAACTAATTAAGCTGATTGCGTTGTTTATCGGACATTTTGTTGATTTTACCTCTTCATCACTTGTAATTGAATAGAACTAAATGTGTTTGTGTGTGTGTTGTGTGTTTCTGGTTTATGAAACAATTTCTGTACTAATACCATTGATTTGACTTACAACGCACAGTATTTGAATTATAAAATATATATCTTTTTTGATTTTCACGAAAGGCCTTTTTCCGTTTCAGTAACCCCGGCATGTTTTAGTCTGGTTAAAACACCATGTTATAATACGCTGTTCAATATGTTCTTGTCTTTCTCGTTAGTGGACCACAATCTTTATTAACTCAGTTATGGCCAAATTAAAGACGCAAGTATGTACACAAAGACTAAAGAAAAGCATTGTGTTTATCAGTGTTTATCCGTACATCTTAAGAACTTCGTCATAATCTGAAGCAATCGCCAACCTCTTAAAGGTGTTAAATATTGTTACATAATTATAATAAACTACATTAGCATATACTATTAAGATCATGCTTGATTTATGGATATAAAAGGCGCCCTTCTGAATTTTTCAATTTGCAATAAAACGTGAATTAAAGGCTATTAAAAAGACTGGAGCGTACACAACATTTGTTATCTATTGTTGTCTAAGTACAACAAACTACATTAGCATATACGTTTTAGAGACCATGTTTGATTAATGTTAAACAACACGTACCTTTTTGAATTTTGACCATGCGCTGAAACGTGAGTTAAAGCATATTACAAAGATTTTAGCGTACATAATGAAATTAACGTTAATGTAATGCACTGTTAAACATGTCATCTTGGGACTGCAGACGATGATGACATGTATATGTATGAAAGTTGAAAGCTACACTGTAAATTGTATCAACACATTGATTATCTTTTGGCTTTGATTTAATTAATTATATTTCCACGTATTGGGAGTAATTGTTTTAAGTGTCAGTAAATACGATATAGTGATGGATTTAAAGATCATAACTGTAGAGCTTCATTATAATAACAAGAATAAAATAAAATAAGACAGAACAAAAGGAAACAAAGTTGTTCACTTTAAAATGTGAACCGTTGTCCTTTAGATTTAAAGGTTATCGCTCATAACACTCGGCTATCCGGTTTGATCGATTGAACGATTTTGATACTTTAAACAACTGATTCACTTATTGCTACACAATTTAACGAGCACATCAGTTACATTCCAAACTACTCAATCGTTTCGCGTTTGTAACGCTTGATAACTTTGTATTCAATCCCTGATTTTCAGTTTTTTGAAAAGTTGGAAAATTTTCATATCTACAGTATTTGAACAAGTCAATTTAAAATAAATGAAAAGGTAATGATTCAAATATGTAGTACTAATTCTTGTCAAATTTTAATATGTTTGACTAGTGATTGGTTGCACAATCTCTCCATATAATTTTCTTGAGTTTACTTTTTTCACTTTACATATTGCCATTATACATGGTTTGTACATAATGTTAGTTTTATGATTTAACATTATAAGGAAAACCACATCCAACTTAGAGTGCGAGATCAAAATCAATTACTTACGAACAATGCGTGTATAGCTTCTTCACCAAATTCTGGAACATATTGATTTTGTGATTACAAGGCTCGACTGGAATTCCAAAACTGCGTGTTGTAGAACAAGGCTCGTGTTCAATTATAACAATATGTTGGTCAATAGGTCAATGTGCCACACATTCAATGTTGTTGTATTCTACAAGCGTTTTGAATTAAAAATGTATGCACATGAATGTGCACAGTATAATAATTACATTTCGTTTACCTTAAAAACATTTTCGAAAAGTTCCAATATTATTCTGCTAGAACACTCGCGTGCATACATTTGCAGTGTTATAGTAGTTTTGTATACGTTAAAACATAACAGAACAAATCACAAAAAGGAATACCAGCCCAGTCGGCTAGTGCAAGAAGAGAGAATGTATCGTCTTAACAAAACGAATTTGTTTATATTGAATGTAGCAACACTCCAACACAAGTAATTCGTTGGCAAGAAGATAACTATTAACACAATCACTCGTATCATTAGTATGCATTTTGTAAAGTTTATCACTAACTGATAATTGGGGAAGCTTAGTTATCTGAAGTTATACTTAGTGTGACTCATCTTCGTTTACTTCAGTAACGTACACACATAAAACATATACTGTCAGCATCATGCAGTTAAATACATGTCATTGATGTCATTATCATATTTCAAACCAATGTCATTAACATATCATTAAAATAAAGTTGTTATTATCCCAATGCCGCTTCTACGTATTAAATTAGACGTTCAGACGAAAACTTCAATGTTAAATGAGGTGTTGCTAACATTTGCAGTTTTGTTAAAAGTTATTCATAATAGAAATATGTATAGTTGCCACATGAAGTGAAATTATAATAAGTGGAAGAGTATCTATTGAATTATACAAGTAAGTGGGCTTATATCTATGATTGTACTGACTTATATAGAACACTCATTATTATCAAATGTTTTAAAACAACAGAATAGTGTAGATAATCCAATAGATTGTTTTCAACTGAACATATTGAAATGTATGCACACGTATTTAATACGTTGACTTGAATGTTGGTAAGTGTTAAAAAAACACTCATAAATAAATACAAAAAAACAGTTATTCCACGTGTTTCGTATTTAATATGTAAAATACCAGAAATCTCATACGCCTAAGACGTTGGAATTTAATTATCAAACTGTTTCGTGGGTCCGTAAACTGTCGCGTTATGATAAACACTGATTGTCGTATGGTTTATAATTTCAAATACATTCTCGGATATATCGTCTATATTGTCAATTATTGACACAATTGGCAACCGGTATGAACCTCTTTCTGGAAGAATTTGGCTTAAGGCATGTGCGTAAAGTGTAATCCAATATAAATCTGTGCAGACCGCACAGGCTAATCAGGGACAACACTTTCCGCTATTACGGGATATTTCGTTTAAAGGGAATCACTTCTGAACAAAAATCCAATTTAGGCGGAACGAGCCATCCCTGATAAGCCTGTGCGGACTGCACAAGCTCATCTGGGACGACACTTTACGCATACGCATTACGCCCAGTTTTCCCAGAACGCGGCTCAATTTATTACAATTCATAAAATTCGTAAGGCCAGGAGTACTGCCAAAGCTTAACATTTCGGTCTGTATTTGCATAATGTATTTGACATGTTGTCAGGTACTTGTCCCGAAAAAAGCAATTTTTAAGAAGGTCTAAAATATCACCATTTTATTTCAAAGTAAAAAGGAACCTACCATTCACCGTTATTAAAACAACATTGACTCGCTTTCTTTACTGAACAAACTTACAAGCTACACTTGTCAGGCCATAACCTTTGCACGCGGATGTTTCTGAGTGTAAGCGTAGCAACAAAACATACCGAATTACTGTATATTGTTCAACAGTACTGTATAGCAAAAAAACAACAACAAAAACACAGAGGCTGTCAAGTACAAACGCAGATTGCACACTCATGTTCTGATCTGTCTTGCAAGACAGACTCGTGTTTGTAGGCAACACTTTTNTAAAGACGCAAGTATGTACACAAAGACTAAAGAAAAGCATTGTGTTTATCAGTGTTTATCCGTACATCTTAAGAACTTCGTCATAATCTGAAGCAATCGCCAACCTCTTAAAGGTGTTAAATATTGTTACATAATTATAATAAACTACATTAGCATATACTATTAAGATCATGCTTGATTTATGGATATAAAAGGCGCCCTTCTGAATTTTTCAATTTGCAATAAAACGTGAATTAAAGGCTATTAAAAAGACTGGAGCGTACACAACATTTGTTATCTATTGTTGTCTAAGTACAACAAACTACATTAGCATATACGTTTTAGAGACCATGTTTGATTAATGTTAAACAACACGTACCTTTTTGAATTTTGACCATGCGCTGAAACGTGAGTTAAAGCATAATACTAAGAGTTTAGCGTACATAATGAAATTTACGTTAATGTAATGCACCGTTTAACATGTCATCTTGGGACTGCAGACGAAGATGACACGTATATGTATGAAAGTTGAAAGCTCCACTGTAAATTGTATCAACAAATTGATTATCTTTTGCCTTTGATTTAATTAATAATATTTCCACGTATTGGGAATAATTGTTTTAAGTATGTCAGTAAATACGATAAAGTGATGGATTTAAAGATCAGAATTGTAGAGCTTCATTAAAATAACAAGAATATAATGAAATAAGACAGAACAAAAGGAAACAAAGTTGTTCACTTTAAAATGTGAACCGTTGTCCTTCAGATTTAAAGGTTATCGCTCATAACACTCGGCTGTCCGGTTTGATCGATTGAACGATTTCGATACTGTAAACAACTGATTCACGTATTGCTACACAATTTTACGAGCACATCAGTTACATTCCAAACTATTCAATCGTGTCGCGTTTGTAACGCTTGATAACTTTGTATTCAATCCCTGATTTTCAGTTTTCATCTATTTTGAAAAGTTGGAAAACTTTCATTTCTACAGTATTTAAACAAGTCAATTTAAAATAAATGAAAAGCTAATAATTCAAATGTGTAGTACTAATTATAGTCAAATTGTAATATGTTTGACTAGTGATTGGTTGCACAATCTCTCCATATAATTTTCTTGAGTTTAATATTTTCACTTTACATATTGCCATTATACATAGTTTGTACATAATGTTAGTTTTAGGATTTAACATTATAAGGAAAAACACATCCAACTTAGAGTGCGAGATCAAATCAACTACTAACAAACAATGCCTGTATAGCTTCTTCACCAAATTCTGGAACATATTGATTGTTTGATTACAAGGCTCGACTGGAATTCCAAAACTGCGTGTTGTAGAACAAGGCTCGTGTTCAATTATAACAATATGTTGGTCAATAGGTCAATTTGCCACACATTCAATGTTGTTGTATTCTACAAGCGTTTTGAATTAAACATGTATACACATAATGTGCACAGTATAATAATTACATTTCGTTTACCTTAAAAATATTTTCGAAAAATTCCAATAGTATTCTGCTAGTACACTCGCGTGCATACATTTGTAGTGTTATAGTATGTTTGCATACGTTAAAACATAACAGAACAAATCACAGAAAAGAATACCAGCCCAGTCGGCTAGTGCAAGAAGAGAGAATGAATCGTATTAACAAAACGAATTTGTTTATATTGAATTTAGCAACACTCCAACACAAGTAATTCGTTGGCAAGAAGATAACTATTAACACAATCACTCGTATCATTAGTATGCATTTTGTAAAGATTATCACTTACTGATAATTGGGGAAGCTTAGTTATCTGAAATTATTCATAGTGTGACTCATCGTCGTCTACTTCAGAAACGTACTCACATAAAACATATACTGTCAGCATCATGCAGTTAAATACATGTCATTGATGTCATTATCATATTTCAAACCAATGTCATTAACATATCATTAAAATAAAATTGTTATTATCGCAACGCCCGCTTCTACGTATTAAATTAGACGTTCAGACGAAAACTTCAATGTTAAATGAGGTGTTGCTAACATTTGCAGTTTTGTTAAAAGTTATTCATAATAGAACTATGTATAGTTGCCACATGAAGTGAAATTATAATAAGTGGAAGAGTATCTATTGAATAGTACAACACAGACATCTAATACAAGTAGGTGGACTTATATCTATGATTTTACTGACTAATATAGAACACTCATTATTCTCAAATGTTTTAAAACAACAGAATAGTGTAGATAATCCAATAGATTGTTTTCAACTGAACATACTGAAATGTATGCACACGTATTTACGTTGACTTGAATGTTGGTAAGTGTTAAAAAAACACTCATAAATAAATACAAAAAACCAGTTATTCCACGTGTTTCTTATTTAATATGTAAATTACCAGAAATCTCATACGCCTCAGACGTTGGGATTTAATTATCAAATTGTTTCGTGGGTCCGTAAACTGTCGCGTTTTGATAAACACTGATTGTCGTATGGTTTATAATTTCAAATACATTCTCGGATATATCGTCTATATTGTCAATTATTGACACAATTGGCAACCGGTATGAACCTCTTTCTGGAAGAACTTGGCTTAAGGCATGTGCGTTAAGTGTAATCCAATATTAATCTGTACAGACCGCACAGGCTAATCAGGGACGACACTTTCCACTATTATGGGATNGAATTGAGATGTCTAGACTTATTGGACTGAAACGTTGCCAAGGACACATTGAGAGAAATCAACAAGTTTCTCGAAGACACTAAGGCAAGCACTAAAATATACATAAACATGGTACTTTTCTTTTGAAACCGTAATCTAATTTAACTTCCTACCTCACCAAAACATGCGGAGTTAATATGTTAATACAAAATAAAGTTCGACGTAGTTATGTACAGGTATAGAAAAAAATTGAACACTATGTTAAGAATCTAGAACTAATTTGAAGTGGATCGTTTTTATTAAACATAAAACACATGCAATGAAGAGTTCGAGATCAATATAAAAGACACGCAACAACAATGTTTGTATAGCTTCTTCGCCAATTACTGCAATATATTGATTGTTTGATGAACATGGCTCGACTGGAATGCTCAAGACGCGAGTTATTGAACAAGGCACGTGTCTTGTTATAACAATATGCTGGTTAATAGGTCAGTATGCCACACTCAGTTTATGAGTATTCTACACGAGTTTTGACTTACAAATTTATATATATAAATGGGCAAAGTATTATGATTACAATGTTATTTACCTTGAACTTTTTTTCAACATTTCTTGTATAATTATATTCAGTACTGTATTGCAACAACTAAAACAACCAGAGGCTGTCAAGTATGAACGCAGATCGCACAATAATGTTCTGATCTGTGCTGTGAGGCAGACCCGTGTTTGTAGGCATTACTTTTTTTGAAAATCGTGAAAATTGTTTGCGTAGTAGTATACATTTGAGGAGTATAACAGACAACGAAATAACGAGAAACACAGGTAGGATAAATATGGTTATAAACTGGTTAATCTATTAATATAGTTATGTATTATAACAGTCATTTTGATGTTTTACATTGACCGCTTCACAAACATAACAATGCTACATTGTGCAAGTGTTTTAGTTTTTATTGTATATCAATAATATGTCGTCTTATATTCATATAGACCTTTGACCCATTTTATCAGTTTCTTGATTTTTAGTGTTAAAGTATGCTTGACTCTGTAAGTTATACTTGATTTTCAGTGTTAAAATATGCTTGACTCTGTAAGTTATTCTTAGTTTTGAGTGTTGAAATATGACTCTGTAAGTTATACTTGATTTATTTTCAGTGTTGAAATATGCTTGACTCTGTAAGTTAAAATTGACTTTCAGTGTTGAAATATGCTTGGCTTTGTAAATTATAGAATAACATATTCTTATGTGACATGCACTGACATAAACCATGTTAATTTTGATTAACTTGACAAAATCGGACCGCATGCTCAAACAGGTTTGTTACTACTATGTGGTGAAATATTCACACATTTTCTTTAAATAATAATGTGTTCGGAGCATAATCATCCATCTTACTGAAAAGGATACAGACGATGACAGGCACATTATGCATAAAAATGGAAAATAAATCGCATGCCTTTGGCATGTTATGTAGACTCCTTTGTTAATAAATGTTTAAACAAAACTAGTTTATTAACGTCATGATAGGTTGATTGTCATATGATTAAGATCGCTGAAATGATCGTCATTTGCGGAGACTTGTTTCAAATTTTATTATCATCTGTATATAATATTGAACAGAACCTAACAAGAAAACAGCTTCTTTACTTGTTAAGAAATTGGTTTTTACGCATCAACCTACAATTGTCTGAAATTGAATGGATATATATTGACACGCGGCACTGAACCGATGCCAATAACAAATTGAGAGAAATAAGCAACTTTCTTGAAGGGACTATGGTACACATAAAGACATACATAAATCTGGTACTTCTCATTTAAAACCTTAATATAATTACTCTTTCTACCTGCACCAAATCATTTGAAGTTAGGATGTTTATACCAAATAAAGGTCGACGTGTGTACGCGGAGGTACAGAAAAGCATTGAAAGCTTAATGGACTAAGTTTTAACTTATTTGAACGTATAGTAAATGGATTGTTTTTAGTCAAGTTGAATGATAGCATACATGCCCATTTCAATGGTCAGGGTATGGTGGACTTCATAGTTTTAACGCTTTCCAGTCCGGTTTTATGGTATAAAACGATTGTATTTATATAAAATATGTATGACATGAATGCTAATAAACGTATGTGTACAATTATTATTTTAATAAGTTTACATCTACATATTATTTTGCGATTGCATGTACATATACAAATCACGTGTATTGCAAATAGATACTTCATAATACAACGTACTACAAACCGACTAAAATATGTAAAAACTGTTGTTATAATATGCGACTTCGATCAAGATCTAAAGACACACATATACATTGACATTAAATACTTCACGCACCAAAAACTCATGAAAGATGTTTGTGAAATATGAGTCCACTCATTTAGGGCTATATAATAAAAAATATAGGGACATTCATTTAGGGTTTCGTAAACATGCTGCGTAAAATATTTTGTTATACGAGCAATACGTTGATATTGTGGTCAGTTAAACAGCAGGAAAAACTACGCGTAATAATATGCATATAAAAAACCACCGCTCTAAGCATTCATAATTGTATATACGTTTTCACTATAAATAAAGTAAATTTCTGTTTCCAGTTTTATCTAACGATTTGCACGTTACGTTAGAGTAAGGAAAAGAAGAAGAACAAACCAATAACCTTCAATTATTGCCAAAAAGTTCCTGATTAAAACCACATTGCATTGCCAACGCTTTTCTGCCTCCATGTGAATTAACACATCTATGGTAAGACGTAAGAGATAGTTCTCTGACGCTTGTGTTTGGATGTTTGGTTAGTATTATCGTTCAATGTGTAGATGCAATTTCTTTAAAACATGTTTCAACATTGAACATGAATCAGACGGACGTATGTCAATACAAGTATAATAAAGAGTTTTTAATTAAGCTCAAGAAAAACTTAATGTCCCAATGCATTTATTCTGCCAAACAAACAACTACTTGTAATGAAATGCTTCGAGCAATTGTCATAAATTGAATGCTAATGCGTTTAAAGCGAGTGTATCAACATATTCAAATCGAACGTCACTCATTTAAGCCAGTGCAATTGTTGATCTAATGATCAAATAAGAAAAGTGTCGTCCCTGATTAAAAAAAATTAACACAAACATTACTTGTGTACTGATAGACTTGAATGTAACAACCAGCAATTTGTTGTTTAAACTTTCCTTCGTTCTAAATGTTATCGCCCACATTGCAAATACCACAGAACAAAAAAATAACAAACAACGTTGGGTTCATCAAGCAATGCGATTGTTTTAATATTATAATACTATTTAACAATCGCCAAGCATTCGCTATGTATTAATAACGATTAACAGGCTATACAAGAATTAACATAAATATTGTAAGGTTTAGCTGATCATGGATACAAGTTTAAAACAAACGTGTGTCTGTCTAAATGTTTAACGTAAAATAAAACGAGAAGTAAAGCACATTGCAAATAATCCATGCGTTGATGTCCTTACGACAAACTGCGAAACTAATGTAAATTAAACGCATCGTTTTATATGTCATCTTTGGACACCTATCAGTTGGTGATTTCATGCATACAAAGTTGAACGGGTCTCTGTATATATTTTCAAAACATTTGTTTTCTTAAACGATATATCGTTGTACAGTGCGACAATTTAAACACCACTTACCACTTATGACTTACACATGCGTTTATAATAAATATTTATATTCAAAATATCAATCCATTTCACCTCATGATTAAACTATAGAATGAAATTAGTCTACTGTTTGTTATGCTTTCCTTATTGCAACTCTACATATGGGAGTCGTACATATTTTCATCGATCATCTGACGAATTGTGTGAAAGTTTTTATAGCTTGACATGCCTTCATGGGATATACTGTTTAACTTACCAGAACACGAATTGTCAGCCTATTTTGGCAAGTCACCGCCGTCGTCACCGGCCGTCTTGGTATTTTTTCCTTATCTGACTAGATACAATGTAGGCAAATTAAAATGCAGAAGAATCATCATGGAAGAAATGTGTGTGTACGTTTATTTTTCACGAGTGATTCTTTACAATACACAGCAATCCATACAACACCAAAACTAATATAAAACATGTTCAAAGTGAGACCTCCATGAAACGGTCAGTTCAAGCATTAGAGGATACACGGTTTTAAGGCGCGCCGAACAATAACACAGGACCAATAACAACAATTAAAAACAATGAAAATAGTTTATTATTACAATAAAATATCCATTTAATTATATTACAATTTAATCTCAATGGTTAGTAAGAGCGGCAGAATGTCAACATTAAGAGACACGCTGAAATGAAGTAAATAAAAGAATCAGCTTTAAACCGCCTTGCTAAAAACGGCTTGAGCAAATGTAGTTTTATTACTTGTTGATATATAGATGACAAAAAAAAGTGATACGTTTACGACATTTTATGTCATTTTGAATGAAGATTATTACTAATAGTTATTTAGAGACTTCACGGTAGTGTAAAATAGTCTGCAGTGAGCTACATACATAAAACACATTAACTGTCAGCATAATGTCGCTAGATACATATATACTTAATTCATATGACTCAGATCTTAACAAAACGTTATTTTGCAATGACGTGTAGATAATAAAGTCGGATGTTTAGGCCAATATTTTCATGATATTTTGTGTTTTACTTGCGAAGAGTTGAGAAGGGGAGAGAAATGATTTTTTTTAATGACACATAACATTACAACTTACATGTATACCACTTATTTGACATGCTTTAAGCCCCGTTATCCCTGAAAGCAGCCAATATGTACAGATTTCAATGACAAACTGGCCAATGTCGTGGCACAAGCTGTTTAACACTCTTGATAACATTCACACACTCACTGTCTGCAGTGTACCAGTGGTGAAGTATAAACAGGCAGATGCAGTGGTTATCGTTCTTAGCGTAGTTACGAACAGACTGACTTGCAACGCATACTATTAACCTTAGTTCTTCGCAAGCGAATAACTAACAACAATAAACACGTACTCTAGTGCAAGTGAAGATAGCGGTATAATATTCTGTAAAAAGGATTTGTAAAGAAAGTGTTGTGTTAATACTTATGTTGGATTCATTTGCTTTGTTTGTAATTAATATAGAGCAGGGAAGCTAAGGAACGTGGTGGAAAATGTAAGGAAAATAAGACATATATCATACACTGAATGTATTTGTAATCTAACTTTGGCATCAATGTTATAACAATCACCTTTGTAAAAAAAATATGACAGTGTTTGATTACCCAAATTATGTTACCGCATTGATATTTTTTAATTGATCATGTTAATCTCTTACCTATTCGTATTCAATCAATTTATTGTTAGTGCTTGTTGAAGTTTATTGAATGTATAATTTAAATTATAATATATGCACCTTGTTTGGCAATATTGTCATGTATGATTTAAATCGTACGGCATTTAATTACAGTAACGTTGTGATAAGTATGTGGCGAATTAACAATTGGGCATACGCATTCATAAACAGGTTGATGCAAAACCATTTATATTCATTATGCTGATGAAGATGAGTTATTATGATTCATTTCTATGAACACGTTGACATGTTAACTAAGTCACTCGTTTATTATTTTTAAACAAAAATAGAATATAAACATCGTCTGAACGGACTTGATAATAATAATGAATTATTCAGGCATCTTGAAATGCTCGTGATGTTTATTTACTGAGACATGTTTCAAACTAAGTAATACAATCGTGTATGGTGTTGAACAGAAAGTAACGAGAAAATGTGGAAATAGGTTTCATAATGTTTAAAGGAATTGGGTTCTAAGCATCGACCTGCGATGTTCTGAACTTGAAATGAGAGTTCTGGACTCGTAGTTCTGAATCGTTGCCAACAGAGATTGAGGGAAATCAACAACATGCCATAAGACACTGGGCCGGGCATAAACACATGCATAAACCTGTACCTCTCTTTGGAAGTCATTATCCTTACTACCACCTCATAAACCTTCAAAGGATGCCGATGCGTTCTATGTTTATGCTCTAAGAAGTGCGACGGCTGTATGTAAAGCGTTCAAATACATATAGGCTAATTGAAATTAAGGAACATGTATAATAAATTGAACATTAATGAATTTTTTTGTAGCCCTTACTTATAAACAAAATTCGTTCTATATTCAATTAAGTTCATTGTTGGAATTAACGATAAATCTTAAAGTCCAAAATGGTTTAATTTGAGTACCGAGCTTTGGAAACAATTTAAACTTGATTCAAAATCGTTTTCAATTACAGTTTAAACAATATGTATACCAGTACATCATTTATACCATTAGGATATTCCACAACAAAGAACCTACACGTCAACATATTATCAACTTGTATTATGAACAAATGTTCGAATCGCTTTCTTTACTTAATGAACCTTCAAGCTAGGTTTGCCTGACCATAACCTTGGCCCGCTGTTGTTTCAAGGTGTATGCGTAGTTATAAAACATACGTTGTATACATTGATGCGTAACAACAAAAACAATAAACAAGCACTCAAGTACAAGCGAAGGTCGCAGTGTAAATATTCTGCTGATGACTTGTTTAGGAAGAGTTGTGTTAAAACTTATGGTGGATTCTTTCGATTTTTTTATTTTAATTAATTTAAAGCTGGGAAAATAAGGAACGTAGTGGGAAATGTAAGTAACATAAGAAGTTAAGTTTATTCTATAAAAATATATATGTTTTGTAATCTCAATGTTATTTCATTGAATTTTGTAAAACAAATACGGATGTGTTGTGTTCCGTTAATTATTAAAACGTAGATCTTTTAGTAGTTTCTTCAATTCTATTTTATTTGAGCTATTAAGTACTCCAATAAACTTGAACATATTTGGACAGAATCTATAATGCTGTGGAATTAATGTATTCCTGACATAAAAAAGGCATTCAAGAACAAAGTGATATTCGACCTCGATGTCATTAAGGATGCAATACACATATTATCGTTGATCTCGGACAATTGTCTGGTATCTACCCGTTTCTAAAGATAATTTGTAAGAACACAAACGTAATTTGTATGCAATTATGTTCCTATGCTTCAAAATAATGCTCGTGATATTTATTTACTGAGACGTGTGTGAAACTTAGTTATAAAATCGTGTATGATATTGAACAGAAACTAACGAGAAATATGTGGAAGCACGTTTCTAAATGTTAAAAAGAATTGGATTCTACGCATCGACCTACGATGTTCTGAACGTGATTTCGTGACTCATAGGTCTGAATCTTTGCCAAACCAGAACTGAGAGAAATCAACAACATTAAATAATATTTTCACGTATTGGGAATAATTGTTTTAAGTATGTTAGTAAATACGTTAAAGTTCTAGATTAAAAGAACTGTAGAGCTTTATTATAATAACAAGAATATAATGAAATAAGACAGAACAAAAGAAAACAAAGTTGTTCACTTTACAATTTGAACCGTTGTCCATTAGATTTAAAGGTAATCGCCTAACACTCGACTATTCGGTCTGATCGATTTTACGAGTTTGATACTTTCAACAACTGATTCACGTATTGCTACAAAATTTAACGAACACATCAGTAACATTCAAAATTACTCATTTTTTTTTGCGTTTGTAACGCTTTATAACTTATGTTTTCAAACCCTGATTATCAGTTTTCTTCTATTTTGAAAAGTTGAAAAACTTTCATTTCTACAGTATGTGAAAAGTAATTTTAAAATAATTGAAAGCTATAAATGTGTAATATTAATTATAGTAAAATTTCAATATGTTTGGCTAGTGATAAGTTGCAAAATCTCTCCATATAAGTTTCTGGAGTTTAATTTTTTCACTTGACATATTGCCATTATACATAGTTTACACATACTGTTTGTTTTAGGATTTAACATTATAAGGGAAAACACATCCAACTTAGAGTGCGAGATCAAAATCAATTACTCACGAACAATGCCTGTATAGCTTTTTCACCAAATACCGGAACATATTGATTGTTTAATTACATGGCACGACTGGAATGCCTAAGGTGCGTGCTGGAGAACACGTGTCTTATTATAACAATATGTTGGTTAATAGGTCAATGTGCCACACATTCAATGTCGTTGGATTCTACACGCGTTTTGACTGAACATAACAGAAAAGGATAACAGCGAAATCTGCTAGTGAAAGCAGACAGAATGTACCGTCTAAACAAAACGCATTTGTGTATAGTGAATGGTGCAACATTGTGAACAAGTAATTAGTAAATTGTTGGCAAGTAGATAATAATTATTAACACGCTCATCCTTATTATTAGTATGCATTTTCTAAAGATTATCACTTTCTGATCATTGGGAAAGCTTAGTTATATGATGGTATACATAGTGTGACTCAACGTCGTTTATCTCATAAACGTATACACATAAAACATATAATGTCAGTCCAATGCAGCTATACAAATCTCATTTATGTCATCTTGATATTTACAACCAACCACATTAACATATCTTTAAACTAAAACAAGTTGTTGTTATCGCAAGGTCCCACGTATTTAATCCCGAGAGAGTATTTACGTGCTACAGACGAATACTCTTACGTTGAGTTCAGTGTCAAATGAGGTGAAGCCAATATTTGCATTTTTATGAAACGTTATTCATAATAGAAATATGTATAGTGACCACATCGAGTAAAATTAAAATAATTGGAAGAGCGTCTATGGAATAGACCTCCACCAAAACATGCATGTGTATGCACAATAAAGTTCGAGGTATGTATGCAAAGGTATGGAAATGCATTGAAAGCGAAACAGACAATCTAGAACTAATTTGAACTAATTTGAATGTATAGCAAATGAAATATTTTTAGTAAAATATAGCATACTTGTGTATTTAAATGGTCATGGTATAATAACTCCGAAGTCTTCATAGTTTTAACGCTATCCAGTCTGGTTTGTTGTTTAAATTAAATTTTATTTATATAAAATATATTTATCACATGAATGCTACATGTAATATGTATACAATTATTGTTTTAATAATGGTCCATCTACTCAAGTTTTAAAAAATGGCGTGTAATAATATCTATATTAAAAATGAAGTTGCAAGTATTTGCAATTTATGTGTATTTCTACACACCGGTCTAAGTCATAATTGTATACACGTGTTCACCATAAATAAATTAAATTGTCGCGATTCGTATTTGCTGGCTTAGCAAGGGGCATTTATGTGCGGCCTTTTTATAAAGGCATTACGTTAGAGGAAGGAAAAGGTATAGAAAAAAACAATTATCCCCAATTATTGCCAGAAATTTCCTGATTAAACCACATAGATTGCAAACGCTTTTTATGCCTCCATGCGAATTAACATCACTATGGAAAAATGTTATAGATATTTGTCTGACGTTTGTAGATGTTTGGTTAGTTTCATCGAAAGTTTAATGTGTACACACATTTTCTTTATAATAGGCAAGGAAGCATGGCATGTTCAAGGAGTGTATATGATATGTCGTTTTCCAGAACAGTGTGTATTCGTCGTTTGAAATAACAACGCATTAGCTCACATAATTCTTTGCGTCCAATAGTGTTTTTTCGAACTCCCTTAATAACCATGATATAATAGGTATTCATCTAAAAGTAACAGAAACCGAAACCGAAAAACCTTAATCGTCCGCATTAATGACATGTGAATATTTCATAAATAGTGGGAGTGAAAGATGGCGTTATGTACATTTTCAATTTTAACGAATAGAAACGTTTAAAGAAATTCGTATTTTAAGATGCGACCTTGAATAAACTTCTGCTTCAAAAATGAGTGAACATTTAAAAATAAACAGACCTTTATTTGAAATATGAATACACTTCTAGTTATGGTCTGAACCACATCATATGTCTTTAAATTAGTACGAGCTTTTCAACCGCAGTTCTTTAAATGCAGTGTAAATAGAACCATGTATACATACATTATATAACACAAGCGTCCAGGACGGCCGTAGAGTTTTAATAATTGCTCCCAGTTAGGTGTTCCCAATTTTTAGAATGAATTTGTTTCAACAATGAAAATAATGTAGCCAGACTTATGTTATTTTTTCTTCCAAAAAACAAACAACGAACTGCTTGGAACCATGGTCATAAAAATAATAATAATGCGTTTAAAGAGATTATGTTCCAATCGAACTAAACGCCACTCATTTAAGCCAGTGCAGTTGTTGGTCTAATGATCAAATAAGAAACTGTTATTACTCACCAGTAAAAACCAGTACCAGATCTAAACATGTTAAACTGTAATTATGTGCTTCAAATATTGTACAATGTTGTGTCACTTGGTATAATCGTAATGTCGACGAACTAGATCGTTTTTTTCAGCCCCAGATTATCTATTGCGTTTTTCGCTTTGTCTTGTTTTCACTCTGGTAAAACGGGGCTTTTTGCATGTGCGTAAGGTTGCAGATTATCCTGTGTATTCCGCTGTACTCTGTATGACCTGTATAATGATAAGAAACAATCGCCAATCGTGCGTTATGCATTGTTAACGACCTATATGAGTATATATACACATTAGTAAGAATTTTCTCACCATGGTTAAAAAATCAAGAAAAGCGTGTCTTTCTAAATGTCTAACGTAAAAATAAAAATAAAACGAGAAGTAAAAAAGCATATTATACAGAGTTCATGCGTAGCTGTCCTTAAGACAAACTGCGAAACTAATATAAATTATACGCATCGTTGTAAATGTCATCTTTAGACAGACTTCTGGTCAGTCGATGAAGACATGCATACAGAGTTGGTCTCTCTCTCTTTATATATATCCAAGAAATTTGTTTTCTTAAACTATATGTGTTTTAACCACCATATAATTAAAACACCACCAGTATGTTTATTACTAACACATGCGTTTATGATTAAAATGTATATTCAAAATTTAAAGGCAACCTTATGATTCCAATATGAAATGAATCAACATCCCACGTTTGTTATGTTTGACTTATTGCCACTCTGCATATGGGCGTCGTACGTATTTAATTGTCAACGATCATCTGATAATCGTCTGATAAATTGAGTCGTGTTCTGAGAAAACTGGGCAAAATGCTTGTGCGTAAAGTGTCATCCCAGATTATCCGGGACGACACTTTCCGCCTTAACTGGATTTTCGCTAAGAAGAGACATCATGTAATCGAAAAATTCCATAAAAGCGGAAATTGTCGTCCCTGATTAGCCTGTGCGGACTGCACAGGCTAATCTGGGATNGATGCAATATAGGACTAGATACAATATAGGACTAGATACTATATAGGAAAATAAAACTCCAGAAGCATCGTCATAGAAGAAATGAGTGTAGACTTTTATTGTACAAGAGTGATTCTTTATAATACACAGCAATAGATACAACACCAAACAAAGCATAAAACATGTTCAAAGTGGGGCAACCTCGGTGAAACGGTTACTGCGAGAATTTGGGGGCCTACCCGGTTTAAAGGCGCGCTGAACAATAACACGGGACTTATAACATTTTTGTACACATATTAAGAACATTATAGTATTGCAATATACTATCAATTTAATTTTTTAACACTTAAATACTCAATGGTTAGTAAGAGCAACAGACAGAACACTTTTAGAGGAACACTGAAATGAAGTAAATCAAGAATCAGCTTAAAACTTTCTTGTTAAAAATGCTTGAGCACAAGTAGTTTATTGCTGAATGATATGAAGATGACACAATTGTGATACGTTTACGACATTGTATGACATATTTTATTAGGATTATCACCTATATTTATTAAGGGACTTACATAAATAAAACACATGTACTGTCCGTATTATGCCGCTATGTACATTAATACTTAATTCATATGACTCAGACGTAATTTCTGAAACGTAACTTTAGTGTGCAATGACGTGTCGCTTATTAAAATCGGATGTACCAACATTAAGGCCAACATCTTTTATTATTTGTTTGAGGAGAAATAAAAATAAAACAAAAAAGTGACATTTGACTTAACAACTAGAAATGAATCGAAAAATGTAATTTTATTTTTATTTTCAGAATGAAACGTTTTTTCAACATTGATGACAGAAAACATACATGTTACAGAAGTATTTGTTTCAAACTTATTAACACTAATTTTTTGACATGTAAACGTACATATCATCAATGCTGTTATTTTTCAGTCTTCAGAGGCTATAATCTGTAGAGCTTTTTTGTTATGTGAATGAAACCCATTTATCTTTTTTTTTTTACCCTTACTTTAAAACATTGTTACCTTAATAGTTTAATATCTTATATATATGAATCATATTTCGTCGTATGCTATTAACTTCAAAACCTTTTCCCTACCCGTTATAGATTTCCGATACCTAAGACACAATGACATTAACATGTGTATAATTTGATTCCAGTTTTAATCGTTTCATGTAATAACTGGTGTTTTGTAATACATGTAGTAAATTAGAATTTCTATCCTGATTTGTTTGCTATATTAATACTGCAACATTTTCATTTCTGCTGTGAGGATGCATGTTGTGATATATTTCATTCTTCAGACGCTGTAAACAGATGAGCTAAAAATTGATTTGTGCTGCATGAATGCAGTAGAACGTATCCCCGTACATATCTTAAGTGTTTGTTTGTATTTTAGTCTACAGATGCTATAAGCAGTAGATATAATGCTGTTAGACTTCCTATACTCACGACTCAAGGACACTAAAATGTGTATTATTGGAATCGTGCGTCACGTTTTGGCATTCATGTTTTCATTTTCTGTCTGCATAAGTACATTTGATTAAAATCGTTATAGAGGTTCGGGTGTCCCTCCAACCAGTTAAAACCCCTCCATGCTTTAAATTGTATTTTTAGTTGGTGGTCTGTAATATGGAAGTGGATACGACTTTACCTCCTGATAATGTTTGTAGAGTTTGATTGTTTTCTTTATAAACGTACTTTTTTACTTTTCCATATGTCATGTTTTTTAATTCTAGCATACATTATACTGAAATGAGCATGCATTTTGAGAAAACTTGCGTAATGTGATATACTTTTCATACATAATAAATGAAAGTAAAATACACCTATTATAGTTGAATAAGTTTGCTTTATACCTATTATGTTTAAGGAAAGGCTAATTAACTATATAAATGTAAATGGAGATATAAGGATAAAAAGATTCCACCTACTTTTTGCATGAGATGGGCCTACTGGATCAAACGATTTACCACAGGAACACAGGAAGTGTTTTAAAATGGCATGCACATGCATTACATTAAGCGGGATAACCCTTGTAGTCAAACTCTGAAAACAATCTTTCTGAATTCTAACGGCGGTTAAATGAAATATTCTTACCTTTAAATTAAATTAAAATTTCAGCAACAGTCAGTATGCTGTAGCAAACAAAATGAGCAGTATATGCATATAAATCTGATCATTACCATATCCTCCGGTATATAAATCTAACCATGTCTGTTGCTTGCCAGATTAAACATAATCTTGAAGGAACATACTGTGAGATTCGTGCGGTATGCTAATATATTGCTTTTAATTATTCAGCATTATATTAATGCAATACCGTTATCAGTTATCTTCTCAATTACATGCGACCTTAAAAATGTATATAAAACATGGAATAAAAGTTAAGAAAAAAATTTGCTTGCACAATAAGCTAGTTTTGAATCACGAAAAAATTGTTGACTGTACATTCATTAACATAAATTAAAAATATATAATGCGTTGACATTCGTTTTGGTTATATAGCCCGTACAAACACTTCTCAAAGGGTCAAGTAGCAAACAGAGTTTATTCTTATGTTTATACGCACGCGCTTTCTGCGTTTAATTGTTTTTCAACAAATCTCATTAATGCAAGGAGGAATAATCAAACGATTGTCTGTGTTTGTATAACTTTATTAAATGTTTGGATTTGTCATGAACATCTTTACTTCACGTCATTTATTTGTCATGAACATCTTTACTTCACGTCATTTATTTGTCATGAACATCTTTACTTCACGTCATTTATTTAAAACAAATCAGTATCCTTCTTTAACACTGTAATTGCTATGCCTGCAATTGAAAATGCGGGTGCTAAACATCTAACAAGAAGAACGATGATGATATAGATTTGATGTATCTTCTAAACATTAATGCCATATATATATGTACACATTTACTGTTTGAGAACATATTGGTCCGTGCGTTATTCATACCACTATGATATTATACACCAGGGAACCAAGACGTCAACATAGTATCCGCTTGAATTATGCAAAATCGCTTTCTTTACTTAATGAACTTACAAGCTGCATTTGCCAGACCATAACCATGTCCCGCTGTTGTTTCAAGGTGTATGCGTAGTTATAAAACATGCGCTGTATACATTGATGCGTTACAACAAAAACAATAAACAAGCACTCAAGTACAAGCGAAGATCGCAGTATAAATATTCTGCCGATGACTTGTTAAGGAAGAGTTGTGTTAATACTTATGGTGGATTCATTCGATTTGTTTAGTTTTTATTAATTTAAAGCTGGGTTAATAAGGAACATGTAAAATGTAAGTAAGATAAGAATGTTTGTTTATTGTATAATATAAATATGCATGTGTTGTAATCTCAATCTTCAATTTCATTGATTTTTTTAAATACGGATGTGTTGTGGTACGTTAATTATTTAAACGTATTGATATTATCGTTTAAATATACAGAACAGAGTAGTTTATTTTGACTTAACCATATAAATCCCATCGTCATTAACATGCATATACATGTGCAATAACAACATGCGTTTGAGGTAAATACAAACATATACCATTTTGAAGAAAGGTCAATTTAAATATACAAGAAATGAACATTTTTTTCGGGTGAATGTCACTTGGATGAGATATATACATAGTGATGACATAGTTAAACCTGGTTAAATAATTGCAATAATTATTACACTATAATATGCCTATTTTCTATCTATATTTTCTTTTATTCTATACTACGTTTATACAACATTCTCTCGTATTTCAAAGGATTTAAAACTAAACATTGCTAATTTTCTTAATTCTATTTTTTTTGAGCTATTAAAGTTGAACATATTTGGACAGGATCTTTAATATTGTGGAATAAAAGTATTCCTTATATAATAATGGCAATTAAGAAAAAAGTGACATTCATCCTCGATGTCAATTAGATTGCGTTTCAATTTATGCCAAACCATTAATATTCATTATGCAGATGAAGATGATTTATTATGATGCATGGCTATGAACACGTTGACATGTTATATTTGTCACGCGTTTATTATTTTTAAACAAGAGTATAATATTAACATCACCTTATCGGACTTGATAATAACAATTATTCAGGCATATTGAAATGCTCGTGATATTTATTTACTGAGACGCGTGTAAAACTTAGTTATACACTCGTGTATGATTTTGAACAGAAACTAACGAGGAAAATGTGGAAACACGTTTCTTAATGTTTAAAGGAATTGGATTCTACGCATCGACCTTCAATGTTCTTTACTAGATTTCGTGACTCATAGTTCTCAATCATTGCCAACAGAGAAAAGAGGGAAATCAACAACATTCCCTAAGACACTAGGGCAGGCATAAACACCTGCATACAATTGTACTTCTCTTTGTAGGCCATTATCCTTATTATCTCGAAATAAACCTTGAAAGGATGCCGGGGAGTAATATGTTTATATTCTCAATGAAGTACGACGACGGTATGCAAAGCGTTCAAATACATATCAACAAACTCGAATTAAGGAACACGTATACTTTATTTAACATTTCTGATTTGTTTCGTAGCCCTTAACCAAATGTGATCTATTTAAGTTCGTTGTTGGCATTAAAGACACATTTTTAAGTACAAAGTTGTTGCATTTGATTACCAAATTTTGGAAATATAAATAATTTTAACTTCTGTAAAATCGTTTTGTTTTAAAGATTAAACAATATCTTATTATCAATTGATAATTGATATGCACCACAATGCCAAATAAATTTCCAACCTTAGTATTTTGTCCGTCATATGCGAATTCTGGGGCATGTATTTGTCTAATATATGAAGAAAACTGTAAAGAATAAACCACTTAATTCCAATTATCGCCCGAACGTTCCTGATCAAAACCACATTGCCCATGCGTTTCCTCACACCATGAGTATTACAATAACTATGTTTGAGATAATTTGTGTAGACTATTATTGACCGCTCGTTGTGAACATGCGGCTTATTTAAACATACAATCAGCAACTCTGTAATGGACAGTGTTAATTTTCCAGAACACCACTTTGTTATACCTCTACTGCCGTAAATCCCACATGTATTTTAGACATGTCTTTGCTGTGATTGTTGAGATATACTTTAATGAAATATTCGCTGTAATTGAATCATCTCTATATTTCATCGCGATCTGTGCCTTTTTGTGTTCGGAGTAACTTAATGGAAATGACGTATATGATGATGACTCCACTATGTACATGTACACTATTATATAAGTTATTCGAATATGTTAACTATATACCTGGTTGGCACACGTTGGTGGTATTCATAAAGTCATTTGTGATAAATGTTCTTTTTTTTTTTTTACTGATAACGAACTGAGCATTTAATACAATGTGTTCGGTATTTATTTGCCACAACGATCTCTCTGGTTCACACATCTACGAGACCATTTTATTGACCAGACTTCTGCTCGGAAAAATAACCAGTATCGGAGTTAAAATTATTGTAATGTACGAAAAACACTTCTCATGCTTCTCATGTACTACAAAACAAACAACAAATGCGCGCATCATATAATAACTTCAGCTTGTACATGTTTGAAAAATCTAAATTTGTTACCCATTTGACTAAACGATAAATTAATCGTTAGTTCACTGTTTTCACCAATTCTGACATCATTCCATCGTCTGAGCATTGATACGCTGTTTTATTGTCAGCCTGTTTAGGCCCTGGTCGATTATCTCATTATGATCAGATACTGTTCATACAGTTGCGAACCCACTGACAATATGGGGTCATAAACCACTGGTGTCAGACGTAATTCTGGTCATTTAACACAACTTTGTATGATTCCATGTTATGTCAAGAAGACATTTTATTCATGGAGTAATTTAACGCAACGAATACCGAATAGTTACTTTATTTACATAAGCAACATATTGTGAAAATTAAAATTAATTTGTCCAAAACAAATTATCTAAAAATGTATAGATTTTGGCAAATTAAATCATAACCTTAGATATTAAACTCAGGCTTTTCGCAATCACCAGAGTGTTTAAACGCACACTTTGTAATAGTCATATTTCCCAAATCAACTATGAAACGCCTTATTACTTTACCGATTTTTATTAATGGTTTTCCGTATTTGCTTCACAGATTCCTATGTGATGAGTGGTGGTCGCTTGTTTGAATATTATATTTTAATACATGTCTTTTTGTTTAAATTTTCATTTTGACAAACTTTGACCATTTAAGCTTTTTTATATGTTGTTAACACAATGTTCTTAGTCTTGTGTCAACCTTTACACGGATGCTAGTGAATAACTCTTTTTGTATAGAATGGGATTTATTTTCAATACTGGAACGTTATATGGCATATTTAAAGCATTATTTAGGTGTGTTAAGATTTGTTTAAAAAATCCGGATATATTGACCAAACACATATGTGTATGGATATGTTTAAAGGTATTGTAAGTTGTGGTTTTTGCAAACCAGTCATTGCGCATGCGCAGAAAACCACGGTTTGTTCAAAATACCAATCAATTAGTCTATCTCAAAATAAAGAAGTAAAGTCTTGCAAAATAACTGGTTTACGTTAAACAAGGCTGTAGAAATGACACGATGCAGATTCGCAGAGGCATCCGTGCCACACCTTACCACCAGAGCACAACAAGCCGTCATGGTTGCAACAAATGTCTGTGGGATTTAAGTCTCACATAAAGAGATATTATATTAAACAGACGATCTGAAAATAAATACGTTTGTCTTTTTTTTGCTTTCGTTAAGTACTCTTTTGTTATGCTCATTTCGTATTGAAATATCTTGCGGTAAAATACTACGATTAAAAAAAACAACAACATTTAGCTCATTTGCTAGTAGTTTTGAAAATGTCTGATAAATATATATGCCACTTAAAATGTCCATGCTATTGGTTTGTTAGCAGTTCCCACCTGTTTGATTATTAAAAATTGAAGAATAAAACGTTTGCTTACTTTTTTATGTTAAATATGTTAAAGGGACTTGTTCACAGTTTAGAAAATCCACAATGAAAACATGTCATGTATTAAAATAGATTTAAACAGAAATGAGTCAATGTGCATTATATTCAAACAAACGAACTAACAAAAGAAAAATAACAACAACATATGTTTGTTTATGTATAATCATCAATAAACATCGAAAAAATATGTGGAATTGTAACTCTTTCCATCGATAATTTAGAAAAAAAAACGTAAACTACCCACACAGCATTTAAAGTAAAATTCTGTTCATGATATCTTCAAAACATTCGATAATCTGCGAACAGGTACCTTAAACATTGAAACAGTGGGTACTGAAAATTACTTAATTGAAGTCAAAATACTGCCGCATAAATGGCTGACGATATTTGAGCATAGCTAATATAATGTTCGTTCGTTTATAACATCACGCTGCGAACAGACTATCGGGTTTCACTGCGCATGATCGCGAGAGCAATACGAGATACAATGTATTGACTTGAAGATGAATGTTCGAATGGTCAAGATTACCAATGGTATCCTCTTTTCATCGTAAGAATGTTTATTAAGGATGATGTTGAAGTAAATCATCGGAACGCACACGCGTTACGTACGTGGTCATGAGTTGGCATGCATAATTGTAGACATGGGGAACATATTTTGTGACAAGCTTACATTCTACTTTGAATACGTATTAAATATAACATATAGATAGAGAGCTAATATTCATTGATTGATTTGTAAGAAGATTGATGTAATATTCTCGCATTATTTAAACGTATAAGTTCATAAAGCGTGGACAATAATGCATTATAAAGCTTCGTGAATAATGAAGTACAACGCCTTGCCCATTCGATGAAATAAATTCATATGCAAATCTTTTTTTTTAAGAGTATATTAGTTAAGTCGTATACATCTATCCGATAACATTGTACTTGACCCATCAATCATTGAAGTCAAAAGCAATTAACTGCCGTTTTCTTTTGAAGTGGCGGTAACCAAAACACAATCAATAATTTACCCTAGTACCCTAGTTTAGAGACAACATTTATCAAACAACAAATGTGCTGACGCATAGTCGGGAATCTTTAGGAAAATTGGAACGATTTTTTTTCGCAGGTGTACCTGTAAGATGGTGAAGATGTGTTCGTTGTTGATTTATTGCGATAGCGATCAAATAGAAAACCTGTAAAACAACACTTTTTGTTCGGGAAAATTGCAAAAAGTGTATGTTGTCATTAAATTCTTTAAATGGACAATGCTATCATCGGAACTAAATAGCTCCAGTATAAAATAAGAATAAAATTTAGAAAGAAAAAAAAAGAGAAAGAAAGTTTAGCCCCACCTAGGATCGATACACTGACCTTTGAGGTTAAAGGTTATCGCCTTTACTTCTCAGCCATTCGTGCTACTATTAACGGCATGCTTTGTTTTACTTCATATAATCAATCCGCGTCATATCACAATCTATAACGATAACAACAGACAGGCTTCGTTTCGTATTTGAAACGCTTAATAATTTTATCAATGTCTATAATTAATTGTATCTACGGATAATTATATATTTCTATATAAAATATTCAATAATTAAATAGGAATTCAAGTGTAATTGTATACTTTTGCTGTCTTGCATTTATACAACACAGAGCTGAGATCATATTAGTACAAATTATTTGATCTATAACAGGTGTTATCTCCTCTTCATGCTTCTTTGGATAGGTATGTTAGTACAACATTGCCAAATTGACGGTTTATATAAATATCTGGCATAGAACAGCGATATAAATAGTTTTATACCGGTGTATTTATATATGGAATCTAAAATGGATTACACCAAATATAAACACAATCGTTTGCTTTTGAGTGTAATATATGACAATGCTTCCCTTAACAGTTTGTCTGAACGATCATGTATACTTGTCATTCTGTTATAGAATGTATATGAGTATTATTTTGGTATTGCTATATTTCTTCCCAGGTACACGGTTCATTAAATACTAAATATTAAATATGCAAGTTTTCATCAGCTCTTATACTTCACGATTTGTAAAACTTGCCAGCAGTTATCGTATCAAAGTACAATTATTATATAAACTTGAGTAATTTTGACGTAAATGTAAACTGTGTGATCACCTTTCAATTTGCAATTATACCATGACTGTAGGGAATAATAATTATATAGGCACTATTTCGGTTCAAGCTGCTTATGTTAAGTGCGATCGTGGTGAAATAATGGCACTTTTCTCGCATAATGAGATCATTATGATTTGTTTATGTTCACCAGGTTATAATTATTTCTTACACCTCGATGCTCCACGTTCACATATTGTTTATTCAGATGGTGCACTGCTGAACTGTTAGACACTGCATGCAGAACAAACATCGGAAATGTCTGCAAATGTTTTGGCAATGCTGTCGATTGTATATGCATTTAATCAACTTATTTATGGAGCTGCGTATTTCTTTTCAATTTAATTCGTAACGCGTTTAAGTAAAACGCTGAAATTCTCATTTTGCTTCAGAAGTGATTTACTTTGAATATAATTGTTGTGGAAAAAAATGCCTCATGGCAATGACACACCAGTTTTGCTGGTTAAAACATTTTTTTATTTAGTTATTCGTTAACTCATGTTAGCAATACAACACAAACATACATAATATTAAAAAAAAATATGCCAAACAGGTAGACATTTGTATATTACTTTACATATAGGCTGTACATTACTGCAAAGTTCAATTTGTCAGAATTGAAGAGAAAAAAGCTCGAGGCTTATGCTGTGTGTGTCATGTTCTGAGAAAACTGGGCAAAATGCTTGTGCGTAAATTGTCATCTCAGATTAGCCTGTGCAGTCCGCACAGGCTAATCAGGGACGACAATTTCCGCTTTTTTGGAATGTTTCGTTTAAATGATGTCTCTTCTTAGCGAAAATCCAGTTTAGGCGGAAAATGTCGTCCCTGATTAGCCTGTGCGGACTGCACAGGCTAATCTGGGATGACAATGTACGCACATGCATTTTGCCCAGTTTTCTCAGAACACGACACATGTATCTCTTCTGTCAGATAGAAGTACTGCTGATATTGTGATAACTACTAAACTTGTAACTACAATTTATAGAAATGATAAAACCTAATTACAATATTTACTCAACGTAGTAAGAAAGAGATACAAGTGGGAAAGTTTTAAAATTAGAGAAGTGGCGAAAAGACAAAAAGCAGTGGTGGGATGTGGCATCATTAGCAGAAAAGTGTCTATTCACGAGATTGAGTAACGCTATAATCTATGACTATCTCGGATGAAGGACTGAACATGCTTGGATATCCATTCATTTGATTCGTATGATCCGTATCTAACACAGAAGAGAAATAGTTGCAAAGTTATGGGTTAGAAACTGGACAGATTGTCAAAAATGTTTGCTCTTTTTTCAGTGTAATTGGGGCAATTGAAGAAAAAGTTATATTTATATTCAATTTCAATCTGTTTTGTAAAGTTAACATTGATTTTCAACAAACGTACATGCAGGGTTTTATTGTTATGTTTGTATATTTTGGACTGTCATCGTATGACGCAACAAGCATTATTCATATTTTGTTGGAGCGTTATCTTAATAGTATGCACGAAATGATTGTACATGACATTTCTATCAAATGCAAAACATGTTATTCCAGGCTTTCAAAGCCCTAGATTAGAGACACAGACAGTGATCAGTAAAAGTACATTTTGAAAGCAACACCGCAATCCGGTTCATCTTATCTGACAGATAAAGGGAGCGTAAAATATCGAGAAAATGTCCAATTACTACCATACTCGCCCTTACGTTTTTGGCAAATTTCCACGATTATAATGCAACAAATGTTAAGAAATACATGGCATAATATATAAATATAAGTTCAAATAAAAAATATTACCATAAAATTCTAACCATTACCAGGGATAACAAACAAAGTGAAAATGAATTACTTTTTCCATTGTGGTCCCAGAATAAGCAGGATAAGCAGTTAAAACATTCCAACAACACGCAGCATGCAGTTGTAACTCAAAGATGAATATAGTTAAATATTCAACTGTGTTTGAAATATTAGCTACGGCTTCAAATTCACACGGCGCTTACTCAAATCAGTCCTTTTTCATACAAAGTTGTAAAACAAAATAATGTTTCTCATCGTTTAATAGTGTCAATTATTTCCAGAATGCATTAATGTCTTTTAGGTGGTTCTATCATAAACTGTCTTTCGTTTGGTCGAAAAAAGCAATGTCTGTAACACACTTTCGTCAGTATGAAAAAAATAAATAAAACATAATTGGAACTAAGTTCGCATACATAAGATTGACTAACTCCAGAATCATTAGCGTCCCTGTTATTAAGATCCGTTGGTTTCTAGAAAATACATATGAACGAAGGAAAAATAAAACACTGTTTATTTTCGCTGCTATTACTCACACTATGCCTCGGTTAAAGTGAAAGCTATTTTTATTTGCAAAATAGAACCGCTGTATGATGCTAAAGTATGATTAGTTATGTGTTGGACATACACGTTTCTTTTATATCTATATGTTCTCTCTTTAAATAAACGCTAAGAACTTCTGCGTGTATATTTATAACAAGATCATGCGAAAAAATACTGTGGAAACATCACAATAAAAAGTTTCCCATGTTAAAAGAAAAACTACACTTTGCGTTTGACATTACCGTGAAATATATTTGAAAATGTTATAAGCCATTCAGAACGATTAGAATTGTTTGACTCTACACGGTGTTTGACGAACCCTTAATTTAATAAACACTCGCACCCGTATGTAAAAAACACTCCTAAACGTAAACAGTTATTCAACGGACCATAATGTAAGTAGTGTTTTTAATCCCATATAGCAAATCGCCAATTACTAATTTGTTAATTTAACTCATAAGTCTGATATTTTAAATTAAATAATATGCCCGAGTTTGAAAAAGCAGAAATAAAACAACAACTGCTCTGCCTAAAAGTCTGGAATCCTCTTCAGATAAATTTGAATGTGTACCTATACGGTGGCGAAGAAGTGTTTATTGTTGATTAAATACCATAACGTTTCAAACAAATCTGTATTGCACACTTTTTAACGGGCCTATTTTTAAATGAACACATGTTTTCGAACGGCGTTTTTGTATATATTAAGACTATATAATGTTAATAAACCTGTCTTGTTGTATTGAATGCGTGATTGATCAAGTTTCACCATTAATATATTTTAAGGTTGAACATTAATGATTGATGATTAAAAGTTTCCAATATTATTTAAGTGTTTATGCTGCATTAATATTTGTCCTTTGTTAGAAGGTCTATTTAAGTTTTGTTATTTAATTGGATGACAAACTGAAAACAGTACTACATGATTTATATGCCATTATCCTGTCAATAACAATATAACGAGTTATTACACATATGCATGAAATAGATCTTTTTTGAAACATTAATTTTAAGTTAACTGTTCTTGGATTCCCCATATTAACCCACGTTTAATGCTCGCTCCTTGTAATTTAAAGCATGCTTATTTAAAGTTTGTATGACAGTTTACATGCATTTAGATAATAATTAATGAAGCGCCCAAAGAATATAATGAACAATCAGTCGCAAATCCTCACGACATGTGTCTATACAAAGTGTGGAACATTTGCGTTTCAAGACCATGTCATGTATATTAACATAATGGTGTCGAATACTTCAATTAATACATTTTATTGGTATGCTTTTATTTGTCGATCTCTTTTGACATAATTGTAATGCAGTTGTGTTGAGTGTAAATAAAAGCAACGTAATGAATTAAATTGTAAAGGGGAGGTGTTATTTGTATGGTTTGTATTTTTTGAATCCATTGTTTTCAATATCAAATATCCTGCATTGTGTCATACAAAATACATAATATGATACCATAACATACAAACGTTAAGTTTAAGTGTTTAGCTTGGTAGTCAGTGCAAACGCATGGATAAATACCAAGTGGTATTTCAGAAACAACAAAACCATTTCTCGATATGCGATGTCTATTTGGGTCGGTATGTTAGACCTACATTGCCATAATCGACGGTTGGTATAAATATTTGGCATACAAGAGATATATAAATAGTATTGTACTGGTGTATTTATATGTGGAGTTTATTATTGACAACCTGACACCCCGCTCAAACTGAATAATCAGCATTAGGATATCTTTGTTTTGAAACAATAGTTCTCCGTTTTGCGATGAACCGCTGTATACATTTATTGCAACTACAGTATGTGCTTCTGGCGCCACGAGGCTACGAGTTTTCACGTTATTTATCAAAATAGTTCCTTTGTTACTGTTACAAATTGCGTGCCGAACATACATTAAATATAGAGTGCTAATATATTTATGCAAGTGCGATGATATTACAAATTATTTTTGGAATTTCTTGTATTTGTAATTACATGAGTAAATTAATACAAAGGCATACAATCAATTTGCTCATTATGCTTAATCGATGGTGCTTATAGAGTCAATTCAAATATTTATATTGATGATATTAAAGATTTTGATATCTGTATAGATGTTGGCATTCAAGCTTGCAAGCCAAGTAATCAGCACCCGATAGTTGTTTGAAGTATTGTTTTACTGCGAGCAATGTAAATTAGAAACAAATTGAGCAATTGCATCCGAGACAAAACAATGACGTGTGTTCCCAGCTATTATGCTACTTAATGATTCCCAGCAACTTTTGCACTAGAAAGTTAACAACAACTATATAACTAGAAGTTCCAAGTCCTTTAGCATAAGACAGTTCCCAGATTATATAGATCGAAAAAATTCCAGCTACAATATCACTAGAAAGTGCACAGCTACTATATCAATAGAAAGTTTCCAGCTACTATAGCACTATAAATTATTCGAATCTATACAATAACTACCATCCACGCCAATGCCTACAGTAATAATGCAACAATCTTTCGAATTCCCTGTTAATATTAAAATTGAATGTAATTAAGGCGTTTAAAAACAAACAAAACCATTGCCCTTACTTTTCTTTGGACGAATAGTTTGTTGTTAAAATTTGTTAGAGACATCATCTTCAAATTCGCATAATGGTTACCCTATTTCATTCTCTTATACAATGCGATTTAATTAGTGAAAGAAAATTACTCGTTGAAATGATATGTCCTCTTTTCGTTGCATGAATTTGATAACGTAAAACACTTTATTGCCACCTAAATAAGCCGCTTATTAATATAGAGAATTTAGTTAAAACATTTATATTTCAAACAATATACAATTTTTTACATATAATTAAATACAACATGTATAGAAAAAACATATTCGAATCGGATTAGAACGAAAGACAATGTCTTATATTATTCTTCTACATAAAGAAAAACAATTACATGTTATCAGGCAAACATAATTTGATTGCAAATGATAACGCAATAATAACAGTACGGAAAAAAGAGAAACTCCGAGTATAGAGTTTCATTTGTGAAAAACAGGTAATAGGTTGACATTTGAAAGGTCAATGAGAGAGATAGTTGCAGAGGTTTGGGAGGAAAATAATATTCAGATAATTCAAATCATGTTATTAATACAGAGAATTTAAAACATGTTGTACTCACAAGATCCTTCAACCATGACACCAGAATAGTAACGCTGTTGTATTTGCTGCTTTGTTCTGTCGTTATTTAAATTACTCCAGACAATAAATATTCATTTAGGAACGGAAAACCAAACATCCGTAAAATATGGATAAATGCCAGACATATGCTTGTTATCTAACGTCCTTGTGATAGAGAAACATCGATGTTTTGCCCACATGCTGCTATTGTTTGTATATTTGAGATATTTGCAATGATAACGCAACATCAGTTTGTTTTTCTCTTTGTTTTGAATTCAAGTATATCGCGCAAGCTGATACAACATTCAATAAGTGCGCATCCACTTTAAATTAAACACCTGTTAAGATATATGTATAAAATGGTTACATTTCCCATTGAAAACTATCATCATATCGTGCGTACTTCATTTAAGTCACGAACAATTAAATTTTATGAAAAACGAAATGAAGTATTTAAGTTCATAAGTATGACAGCCAGGGAACCTAGACGTCAACATATTATCCGCTTGTTTTATGAAAAAGTGATCGAATCGCTTACTTTACTTAATGAACCTACAAGCTACGTTTGTCAGACCATAACTTTAGCCCGCTGTTGCTTCAAGGTGTATACGTAGTTATAAAACATGCGCTGTATACAATGATGCGTTACAACAAAAACAATTAACATGCACTCAAGTACAAGCGAAGATCGCAGTTTAATATTCTGCTAAGGAAGAGTTGTGTTAATACGTATGTTGGATTCATTGGATTCATTGGATTCATTGGATTTGTTTTTAATTAATTTGAAGGTGGGACAATAAGGAACGTGGTGGTAAATGTAAGTTACATACGAATTTAAGATTATTGTATTCAAACTATTTATATTTTGTAATCTCAATGTTTTTTCATTTAATTTTGTAAAAAAACCCGGATGTGTTGCGGTACAAATTATATATATATATATAAAAAAAAATATATATATATATATATATATATATACATAGTGACCACATAGTTAAACGTAGTTAAACAATTGAACAATTATTACACTATTATGTGCCTTTTTCGATCTGTAATGTTTTATAATTTTATATTACATATATAAAATAGGTACTCGTTTTTTAAGCATTTTTAGCTAAACATTGCTAGTTTTCTTAATTCTTTTTTGTTTGAGCTATTAAGTAGTTCAATAAACTTGAACACGTTGGACCCGATCTTTAATACTGTGGAATTAATGTTTTCCTTACATAATTAGGGCATTTAAAAGAACAAAGTGATACTCATCCTCGATGTCATTTAGGTTTCATTTCACAAATTTGCGTTGATCTCTAACAGAACAGAACAGTACAGATAGTTTATTTACGACTTAAGCATATACAGCTCATCGTCAAAATAAAATCAAGCAATAATAAATAGATTATTCGTTAGAGGACAAACGTAATTTTTATGAAATAATGTTCAAATTCTTTTTAAACAATATCAAGCTGCGATGAATTTTCAAATTCAGGTTTAAGTTCCTTATATAAAATCATAGAGCTAGATGATTTGACACTGACATTCCATTAAGTGATGTACCTGTGCTTGTCTCGAAATATATTTTTGAGTAAAGGGAGAAATTGATCAGTATTCACAGATTCAGGGAATAGCCATACACCGTTAAACCTTGTTTGGTTAAGAATGTCCCGTTCTTTCGATGACCAAATGTTTGCGTTATTTTGTGTTAAAGTTCTAATCTCTGTTATAGTGAAACGCTTTTGAGAATACAATTGCCTCGTCTACAGGAAATTGTATTATTTACTATTTATTCTACCGTATTCGTGCAGTACATTATTTCCAAAATATTTAACGATCCTGATACATCTGTCTAAATACAAGGGGTATCGACCAACTTCGGCAAATAGCGATAATGAATTTGTTGACATGTTTACATTACATAATCTATTACAGCATTAAATGAGCTCAATCCGCTTTGATTAATCGCCAAACCTCACAGTTATAGTTTAAAATTGATGGTACATATGCGTTTAATAAATTAAACATGATATTAATGGAACGGTGATGTCTTTTGTTATGTTGAACAAAGAATTCATTGCTTTTAATGCTTTGTCATATAGTGTATTTGTTGCGGGCACACATGATCCACCCCTTCCCATGACAATTTCAAGGTAATTTTAAGTGTTCACAATTAGGTTGTTGACCTTCATATGTCCATTTTAACGTTTTACTAATGTCCCACCTGTTTGAAATACCTTGACCTTCGTTTTTGCAATGTTAACTTTTAAATTCTACTTGTCGCATTGGGTTTCTAAATAATATAAGGATTATTATTGTAACGTTGTGATTATTATGTGGCGAATTAACATTTGAGCATATGCATATAATACATTTATGCCAAACCATTAATATTCATTATGCAGACGAAGATGATGTATTATGATGCATGGTTATGAACACGTTGACATGCTATATTTAGTCACTCATTTATTATTTTAAGCCAAAAATAGAATATTAACATCGCCTTAACGGACTTGATAATAATACTGATTTAGGCATGTTGAAATGCTCGTGGTATTTATTTACTGATACGTGTGTCAAACTTCGTTATACAATCGTGTATGATGTTGAACAGAAACTAACGAGAAACATGTGGAAAAACGTTTCTTAATGTTTAAAGGAATTGGATTCTACGCATCGGCCTACGATGTTTTGAACTAGATTGTGTTACTCATAGTTTTGAATCGTTGCCAACAGAGAATAGAGGGAAATCAACAACATGCCATAAGACACTAGGGCAGGCATAAACACCTGCATAAAATTGTACTTCTCTTTGAAGGCCCATTATCCTTACTACCTCGATATAAACCATCAAAGGATGTCGAGGAGTAATATGTTTATGCTAAATGAAGTACTACGGATGTACGTAGAGCGTTGAAATACATATCAACAAACTGGAATTAAGGAACACGTATACTTAATCTAACATTTTTGATTTTTCGTCGCCCTCATTTATAAAACAAATGCGATCTATTTAGTTTTGTTGATGGCATTAAAGACACATCTTTAATTATAATGTGGTTGATTACCGAATTTTGGAAATTTAAATAATTTAAACTTGAGTAAAATCTTTTCCTTTAAAGTGTAAAAACTATTTTAGGATCAGTTGATTATTTATATGCACCACAAAGCCAAAGAATTTTTAACACTTAGCACTATGTCCATCATATGCGAATTCTGGGGCATGTATTTGTCGAAAAATATGAAGAAAACTGTAAAAAATAAACCACTTAATTCCAATTATCGCCCGAACGTTCCTGATCAAAAACACATTGCTCACGCGTTTCCTCACACCATGAGTATTATAAGGAATACCGTTAGGGCCATCGTATTTACACATTAAAATCCAGAGGGCGACAATGCGAGAGTTCGAGAATACGATTACGACAGTGCGACAATACGATGGCGACAGTGCGATAGTACGATGGCGACAATGCGATAATACGATGACATCTTGACATCATTATATCGTCTGAGCATTGATCCGATGTTTTATAGCCAGCCTGTTCAGGCACAGGCCGATATTCGCTTTATGATCCGATACTGTTCATACAGTTGCGAACTAACTGACAATATGGTGTCATAAACCACTGGTTTCAGACGTTTGTCTGGTCATTTAACACAGCTTTTTATAATTCCAATTCAAGAAAATATTTCATTCATGGAGTAATTTAACGCAACGAATACTGAATAGTTACTTTATTTACATAAGCAACATACTGTGAAAATTAAAATTAATTTGTCCAAAACAGATTATCTAAAATGTATAGATTTTGGCAAATTAAATCATAACCTTATATTTTAAACTCAGGCTTTTCGAAATCACCAGAGTGTTTAAACGCACACTTTGTAATAGTCATATTTTCCAAATCAACTATGAAACGCCTTATTATTTCACCGATTTTTATTAATGATTATCCGTATTTGCTTCACAGATTCCTATATGATGAGTGGTGTTCGCTTGTTTGAATATTATATTTTAATACATGACTTTTTGTTTAAATTGTTATTTTGCCGAACTATGACGATTGAAGCTTTTTATATGTTGTTAACACAATATCCATAGTCTTGTGTCAACCTTTATTCGGATGCTAGTGAAGCACTCTTTTTGTACAGAATGGATTTTATGTTGTATATGCCAATACTGGAACGTTATATGACATATTTAAAGCATTATTTAGGTGTGTTTAGATTTGTTTAAAAAATCCTACGTGTACAGATATGTTTAAAGGTACCGTAAGTTGTGGTTTTTGCAAACCAGTCAGTGAGCATGCGCAGAAAATCACGGATGGTAAAAAATAACAATCAATTAGTCTATCTAAAAATAAAGAAGTAAAGTCTTGCAAAATAACTGGTTTACGTAAAACAAGGCTGTAGAAATGACAGGATGCAGATTCGTAGACGCATCCGTACCACACCTTACCACCAGAGCACAACAAGCTGTCATGGTTGCGACAAATGTCTGGGGGATTTAAGTCTGACAAATATAGATAAAATATCGTTCGTTAAGTACTCTTTTGTTATGCTCATTTCGTACTGAAATATCTTGCGGTAAAATACATGTACTACGATTTTTAAAAAACAACAACAACATTTTGCTCATTTGCTAGTAGTTTTTAAAATGTCTGATAAGTATATAAATGCCACTTAAAATGTCCATGCTATTAGTTTGTAAGCAGTTCACACCTGCTTGATTATTAAACATAGAACAATAGTACGTTTGCTTACTTTTTCATGTTAAATATGTTAAAGGGACTTGTTCACAGTTTAACAAAACGACAATGAAAAAAATGTCATGGATTAAATAGATTTAAACAGAAATGTGTCAATGTGCATTATATTCAAACAAGCGAACTAACAAAAGAAAAATAACAACAACAACATATGTTTGTTTTTATTTATAATCACCAATCATCATCGAAAACATATGCGGAATTTGTAACTCTTTCCATCGATAATTTAGAAAAAAACGTATACTACCCACACAGCGTTTAAAGTAAAATTCTTTTAATGATATCTTAAAAAAAAATCGATAATCTGCGAACAAGTCCCTTAAACATTGAAACAGTGGGTACTGAAGATTACTTAATTGAAGTCAAAATACTGCCGCATAAAAATGGCTGACGATATTTGAGCATAGCTAGTATAATGTTCGTTCGTCTATAATATCACGCGTCGATCAGACTGTCGGGTTTCGCTGCGCATTATCGCGAGAATAATGCGAGATAACATGTATTTACTTGAAGCTAAATGTTCGCATGGCAAAGATTTCCAATTATATTCTCTTTTTATCGTAAGAATGTTTATTAAGGGTTATGGTGAACTAAATCATCGGAACGCACAAGTGGTCATGAGTCGGCATGCATGATTGTAGACACGGGGAATATATTGTGTTACAAATTTACATTCTACTTTGAATACGTATTAAATAAAACATATAGAGGGCTAATATCCATTCATTGATTTGTAAGAAGATTGATGTAATATCCTCGCATTATTTAAACGTATAAGTTCATTTATCGTGGGCAATAATGCATTATAAAGCTTCGTGTATAATAAAGTAAAACGCCTTGCCCATTCGATGAAATAAATTCAAATAAAGTGCAAGATGCAAATCTTTTTAGAGTATATTAGTTAAGTCGTATACACCTATCCGATTACAATGTACTTGACCCATCAATCAATGAAGTCAAAAGCAATTAACTGCCGTTTTCTTTTCAAGTGGCGGTTGCAGTTGCGGTAAAACAAAACCAATTCAATAATTTACCCTAGTACCCTAGTTTAGAGACAACATTTATCAAACAACAAATGTAGTGACTCGTTGTCGGGAATCTTTAGAAAAAATGGAACGATTTTTCTTCGCAGGTGTACCTGTAAGGTGGTGAAGAAGTGTTCATTGGTGATTTATTGCGATAACGATCAAATAGAAAACTTGTAAAGCAACACTTTTTGTTCGGGAACATTGCAAAATGTGTATCTGTTTTTGAAATAGTTTTTTGTAAATATATTTAAAAAAGTTGAGTATTTATTATCCCGTTTGCGATTAAGCGACTTGTTTACATATATATTGTTGTCATTAAATTCTTTAAATGGACAAATGTTATCATCGGAACTAAATAGCTCCAGTATAAAATAAGAATAAAATTAAGAAAGAAAAAAAAAGATAAAGAAAGGTTAACCACACCTGGGCTCGAATCACTGACCCTTGGAGTAAAAGGATATCGCCATAACTACTCAGCCATTCGTGCTTCTATTAAACGGCATGATTTGTTTTACTTTATATTATCAATCCACGTCATGTCACAAACTATAACGATAACAACAGACATGCTTCGTTTCGTATTTGAAACGCTTAATTATTTTATCAATGTCTAGAAATAATTGTATCTACAAATAATTATATATGTTCTATCTAGTCCGTCAACAGCATATGTTTCATATAAAATATTCAATAATTCAATAAGAATACAAGTGTAATTGTATACGGTGGCTGTCTTGCATTTATTCAACACAGAGCTGAGTTCATATAAGAACAAATTAATTGATCAATAACAAGTGTTAGCTCCTCTCATGCGACGCCTCTTTGGATAGGTATGTTAGTGCAACATTGCCAAATTGACGGTTTATATAAATATCTGACATAAAACAGCGATATAAATAGTGTTAGACCGGTGTATTTATATGTGATATCCAAAATGGATTACACCAAATATAAACACAATCGTTTGCTTTTGAATGAAATATAGGAGAATGCTTCACTTAGCAGTTTGTCTGAACGATAATTTATCCTTTTCATTCTGTTAGAGAGTGTATATGAGTATTATTTTGGTATTGCAATTTTCCTTCCCAGGTACACGGGTCATTAAATTCTAAATATTAAATATCCAAGTTTTCATCCGCTCTTATACTTCAAGATTTGTAAAATTTGCCGGCTGTTATCGTATCAAAGTACAATTTTTAGATGAATTTTAGCAATTTGAACGTGAAAGTCATTTATGTAATAACCTTTCGATTTGCAATGATACCACGCATACAGGGGATACTAATGATATATTCACAATTTCGGTCTTAGTTGAAGATGTTTAGTGCAATCGTGGTGAAAGAATGCAACATTTCTAGCAACTCATAATGAGATCATTAATTAAGAAATAATATTTTTTCTATCATGGTTTGTTCTCGAATAACCCACAGTAAGGAGTATAGATGCGTAGGAATTAAATCACAAGTGCGAAGCACGAGTGATTTGATGACACGCATCTATACTCCTTACTGTGGGTTATTCGACAACAAACCATCATACTCCGCCCGTCTTAGTACAAAGTTTACTATTTAGTGACGTCATTGAATTGTACAGACATATGACGTCGTTTTCATTCATAAATATTTTGCAAATGACGTCACTTTCATTGAGAACAAAAATCGTAGAAACTATATGACGTCACGTTTATTGATGCTACGGAAAAGCTGACATGCTATACATGTTTTCCTAATTACGTTTCCTAACAAATAACATTCTTTGTAGGCGTGGTTATGCCACTTATCACCAAATATACAATTTGTTGTTTCATTGCATTTATATACATGCTACATTTATTGCATTTCTTTCAGAGCGTTTTTAGCACGTGCATTTTACTGCAGTATTTTCTTAAATTTTTCGGAACTATTTTCGAAACATTAAGCTCCGTCCATAATTATTGCAGAATAACCCACACTTGATTTCTTTCTTTGTCTATAGAAAACAAGTCGCGTGTAGTGTAAGAATATTTGTTTATGTTCACCTGGTTATAATTATTGCAATTATTGGGAGCGCAGAAAGTACTTGTCATGCCGCGAGGCTCCACGTTCACATATTATTTATCCAGATGGTGCACTAGTGAACTGTATGCACTGCATGCAGAACAAACCTTGAAAATGTCTGGCATTTGTCCTATGACATAAAAAACATAATGCTAATGGATGTTAGGCAAATCGGATAATATTCACAACGTATTTATGTAAGTAAACATAAACAATTCGCAGAAACATTCCGCGTTTACGGAGTTGAGTATGAACCTATCTCGATTTAAAACGGATATTTAGTGTGATTTTTTATGCCAAAAAGATATTGGCATTCACGCTTTCAATCAATGTCATCAACATCCCAAAGTCATTTAAAATAGTTATTTTCTACTAAACGCATGGTTATCCGGATCTAAGCAGAACACATGATATTCTTTCAAATGCAAGACTTGTTATTCCAGGCTTTCAAAGCCCTAGATTAAAGACACAGACAGTGATCAGTAAAAGTACATTTTAAAAGCAACACCGCAATCCGGCTAATCTTATCTGACAGATAAAGGGAGCGTAAAATATCGAGAAAATGTCCAATTACTGCCATACTCGCCCTAGAGATTTTTGGCAAAGGTCCAAGGTTATAATGAAACAACTGTTCCCTGTTAGTTTTTTAAGTGGGTGATCTTATATTATAAGCATTCAAAAAAATCCAGCCAACACACAGTATGCAGTTACAATTCTTTGGATGAATATACTTAACTATTAAAATTTGTTTAAAACATCAGCTCCGGCTTCATATCGACACGGCGTTTACTAAAGATCAGTCCCTTTTCATACAATTTACTCCGGTACAACAAAATACTGTTTCTCATCGTTTTATAAATGTATTCGTACTTTTCGTATACAATATGTAACAACTTTCAAAGTAGTGGTCACCGTGTAGACAGTATAACGATTTGATAAATATTTATTAACACACACATGCCTACTTTTAAACCACATAAATCTTTTAAACATTACACATTAGAATAATGCCCCTGAAATCAAACTGCGTACTTTTAGCATAGCATCATATTACATAATGGTTCTTTTCTACACAGTTGTATTACTGTTAAAATAGCTACAGACAAAATACGTGCATTAAGGGATGGGCAATCTTCGAAGGTAACATCCATAAAGTACGGATGCTTGCCAATCATATGCATGTAATTGAACGTCGTTATAGAGAAACAACCCCAACTTTTTTTGTTTGCTTTGTTTGTATATTTGAGATATAAATCATTTGTATATTTGATAACGCAACAGCTCTTGGCGTTCCTATTGGTGATTTCGAACATATTTTGAAAGATGATAATTAATTCGTTGTTGAGAACGAATCGAGTAAATATATATTCATATAACTGCTATGCTGGGAAATAAAACATGTTCTATAAAAATAATTGTGATAAACGTTGCATTATTTTCAGGTAAGTGCTTTCCTGACCGGTTCACGTTTTGTGTACAAATCAGTAGTTATGTTAAAAAGATACGTCGTAGTATTTAAGATGCACAAACCAGATCATATATTATTAAATGAAATTGTGTATTTTAAGTTCATGCTTTCCAACGTCTGCCTTTTAAAAAGTATCGCATCCTGACTAATTGACTTATAACAGAACATTGAAAATATAGCAAGAATTATTAGAACCAATCTCTCAGTGGTTTGCTCATTCAGCACAATCCGTTGTGGAGATAATGAGCGTGTGTAGATTCATCTGGGACGTTAATTAAATTAATTCAATACGTATTGACGCATTCAATTATCATAGCTAAGGGACCTTCTTATAACTATTTCAAGAAAAATTAAATTTCTTTTTTTTTGCTTGAAAGTATTGGATAAATAATCTGCATTTCTTTCTGTCGAACACAGAAATGTCATAACGATACGTTTGTCATTACGAACAATAATAAATAAAACATAATTGGAACTAAGTTAGCATACATAAGATTGATTAACCACAATTTAATTAGCGAACGAGACACTCTTATTTAGAAATAAATATGAAAGATGGAAAAATAAAACACTGTTACTTTTCAGTGCTATAACGAACACTATGCCTCGGTAAAAATGAATGTTGAATTCTTGCAAAACAGAACAGCTTTGTGATAAAACAAAATCGTGTCGGATATAAGATCTTCTTTTATCTCTATGTTTTCTTTCTTTAGTAAACGATTAGACGTTATGCTTGTATATTTATTGAAAGATCACGCGACGTTTAGTAAAGAAAATAGGGAAAAGAAAATAATAATGTGGAAAATCACAATACAAACTTGCCCACGCTAAACGAAACACTACAATATTCTTTTGACAATACCATGAGATATGTTCAGGTGTGATGGAGAGTGGTATCAGCCATTCAGAACGATATTAATTAATTATTCTACTGACCTGAATGGAATAAACATTCGTAGTGGCGTATTTTTAAATGTATACCTGTTTTTGAACGGCGTTTTTGGATAAATTAGGACTATATAATGTTAATAAACCTGTCTGATTGTATTTAATGCGTGATTGATCATGTTTCTCCTAATATATATTTTAAGGTTGAACAATAATGAATAAAACATGCGGCTTATTTAAAATTGTTAACATGCAATCATCAACTCTGTTATTCACAGTGTTAATTTTCCAGAACACCACTTTGTTATACCTCTACTGCCGTAAACCCCACATGTATTTTAGACGAGTCTTTGCTGTGATTGTTGAGATGTATTTTAATGAAATATTCGTTGTAATTGAATCATCTCTATATTTCATCGCGATCTGTGTCATTTTGTGTTCGGAATAATGGAAATGACGTATATGCTGATGACTCCACTGTGTACACTATTATATTAAATATTCACATATTTTAACTATATACCTGGTTGGCACAAGTTGGTGGTATTCATAAAGTCATTTGTGTGAAAATGTTGGCAGAAACAAAGTATGTTGTCACAATTATTAAATAGTTCACAGATTTTGCCACTAATTGGTGTTTGAATAAGTCATAAAATTGTAAGAAAACGATTTTGAAACGGTTGCGATGTTTAAATTTCTTTACTGATAACGAACTGAGCATTCAATACAATGTGTTCGGTATGTATTTGACACAAAGATCTCGCTGGTTCACACATCATAAGACCATTTTATTGACAAAAAAAAATACTCGGAAAATAAACCTTTATCGGAGAAAGAGTTATTTTAATGTACGAAAACAACTTCTCATCCTTTTCATGTAAACAAACATACAGCAAATGCGTGCATCATATAATAACTCCAACCTGTACATATTTACAAAATCTAAGTTTGTTACCAATTTTTCTTAACAATAAATTAATTGTTATTATAATGTTTTCACCAATCTTGACATCATTCCATCGTCTGAGTATTGAGACGATGTTTTATTGCCAGCCTGTTGAGGCACAGGCCGATAGTCTCTTGATATTCCGATACTGCCCATACAGTTACGAACTAACTATCAATATGGTGTCATAAACCACTGGTGTGAGACTAGTGTCTGGTAATTCAACACAAACTAGTATACTTCCATATTATGTCGAGAAGAAATTTAATAAATGGAGTAATTTAAGGCAACACATATAGTTACTTTATTAACTTAAGTGAAAATTAAAATGTATTTGTACAAAACATATTACATGTATCTAAAAATGTATAGATTTTGGTCAATTAATATCAACCGATATTTTTATTGATGAATATCGTTATTTTTTTTTATAGATTCCTTAGGCATGAGTGAAGTTCGCTTGTTTAAATATTCTTTTGTTTATATTAATGACATTTTGTAACAATTTTTATTTTGCCAAACTGTGACCATTCAAGCTTTAAACAAATAATATTTTGTTAATACAGTATTTATAGTCGTGTTTCAACCTTTGCTCGGATGAGAGATGAATATCTATTTTTGCATATAAATGGGATTTATTTATATATGCCAATTATGGCACGTAATATGATATGTGTTTTTTATTAACGTTTGTTATGTTTTTTTTTAAAGGATTTATTGACTAAACACATTGGATCTGGATCTGTTTTACGTTACTGTAACTTATGCTTTTGGCAACCAGTCAATGCACTTGCGCCAAAAATACCGGTTTGTTAAAAATAACAATTAAACTGCTCTGTTAAATGAAATAATAAAGGGAAGTCCTGCAATATACCTCGTGAACGTCAAACAATGCTGTAAACACGACACAATGCAGATTTGCAGACGCATCCGTGCCGCACCTAGCCACAAGCGCACAAGTCGTCATGCTTGCAACTCTGTGTGACCTATGTCTGACAAATAGAGATAAAATATGAAACATTCAAACTGAAAATTAATATATTTGTCTTGCTTTTTTGAGTTAGTTAATTATACTTTTGTTATGTTCATTTCGCATTTAAATATATCTTGTGCTAAAATACTACGATGTTTTTGTTATTAACGCGTTTAGCTCATGTGTTAGTAGTTTTGCAAATATCTGATAAACATATATTCTACTTAAAATGTCAATGAAATTGGTTTGTTAGCAGTTCCCACGTTTTTGAGTATTTATCATTGACAAATTACACTTTAGCCTACTTCTTTATGTTAAATATGTTAAAGGGACTCGTTCAGAGCTGGGCAAAACGACAAATAAAAAAAGCCTAGATTAAACGAGATTAAACAGAAATATGTCAGTGTGAATTATATTCAAAAAGCAAACTTACAAAAGAAAAAAGTACAACATCATATATTTGTTTATTGATAATCATCAATCAAAATCGACAAAATGTAAGGCATTTGTAACTCTTTTAATCGATAATTTAGCAAAAACGTGTAAGACCGACATAGCGTTTAAAATAACATTCATATTGAAAGGCTTAGGTGGAGAAATGGCTGAGCGTTTGCTTTTGCTTGTTGAGGTCACGGGATAAAATACCGTTTTTGTCATTTAATCTTTTCCCGTTTGATTATAATGATATAAAACTATTCCAACTATTATTATTTTGTTAGTTTAGTTGAACAAGTCCCTTTAACTTTTTAAAAGTGAGGACAAAAGATTGCTAAATGGAAGTAAAATACTGCCGTATCAGAATGTATGCCGATATTCGGCAATAGCTAGTCTAATTTGCGTGTGTCTTGTCTATAATATCACGCTTGGATCAGACTGATCGGTTCCGCAGTGCATTATCGCGTTAACAATACGAAATATTATGTATTTACTGGAAGCTGAATGTTTGAATGGCCATGCTATATTGAGGATTATTATAAACTAAATTATCAGAACGCACACGCCTAATGTATTTGTCATGAGTCGGCATGCATAATTATCGACATTGGGAATATATGTTGTGACAAGCTTGCATTCTGCTTTGAATACGTATAAAATAAAACATACTGATAGAGGGCTAATATTTCATGATTGATTTGTAAGATCATATATCGTGGGCAATAATGAATTATTAAGCTTATTGTATAATGAAGTAAAACGCCTTGCCCATTCGATGAAAAAAATTCAAATAAAGTGCAAGATGCAATGAGTATATTAGTTAAGTCGTATACACCTATCCGATTACATTGTACTTGACCCATCAATCACTGAAGTCAAAAGCAATTAACTGCCGTTTCCTTTTCAAGTGGCGGTTGCAGTTGCGGGAAAACAAAACCAATTCGATAATTTACCCTAGTACCCTAGTTTGAAGACAACATAAATCAAACAACAAATGTTCTGACTCTCAGTCGGGAATCTTTTCCAGGAAAATTGGAACGCTTTTTTCTTCGCAGGTGTACCTTTAAGGTGGTGAAGAAGTGGTCATTGTTGATTTATTGCGATAACGATAAAATATATAACCTGTAAAGTAACACTTTTTGTTAGTGAAAATTGCAAAATGTGTATCTGTTTATGAAAGATTTTTGTGTGTATATATTTAAGCAATTTTGGTATTTATAATCCCGTTTAGGTTTAAGGGACATATGTTGGCATGTTTCGAATGTTGTCATATAATTCTTAAAATGGACACATGCAATCATCGGAACTAAATAGCTCAAGTATAAAATAAGAATAAAATTGAGAAAAAAATAAAATAGAAATAAAGGTTAACCACACCTAGGTTCAAACCACTGACATTTGGAGTAAAAGGCTATCGCCTTAACCACTCAGCCATTCTTGCTACTATTACACGGCATGATTTGTTTTACCTTATATAATCAATCCACGTCATGTCACAAACTATAACGATAACAATAAACAGGCTTCGTTTCGTATTTGAAACGCTTAATATTTCTATCAATGTCTATAATCAATTGTATCTACAAATAATTTTATATTTTCTATCAAGTCCGTCAACAGCATATGTTTCATTTAAAATATTCAATAATTTAATTCGAATACAAGTGTAATTGTATATGGTGGCTGTCTTGCATTAATACAACACATAGCTGAGTTTATATTTGTACACATTTATTGATCAATAACAAGTGTTATCTCCTCTTCATGCGAAGCCTCTTGGGATAGGTATGTTAGTACAACATTGCCAAATTGAAGGTTTATATAAATATCTGGCATATAATAGCGATATAAATAGTGTTATACCGGTGTATTTATACGTGGAATCTAAAATGGATTACACCAAATATAAAACACAATCATTTCTCTTCTGAATGTAATATATGATAATGCTTCCCTTAACAGTTTGTCTGAACGATAATATATCCTTTTCATTCTGTTAGGAAATGTTTTTGAGTATTATGTTGGTATTGTTGTAATACAATCAACTGATGCAAGCACCTGGTCAGCGTTCGCTTTCTATATATATATATATNATATATATTCCTTCACAGGTATACGGCTAATTAAATATTACATATGCAAGTTTTCACCAGCTCTAATACTTCACGATTGTTATTAACTTTTTGTAAAAGTTGCATTGTCACTGTATACTCATATGTCACTGTATTTGTGATTTGAGCTTAATAAAGGTAATGTTGTTGTTGTTATAATCACTTTTTAATTTGCAATTATACCATGAATATAGGGGATAATAATTACATTGGCACTATTTCGGTTCAAGCTGTTTATGTTAAGTGCGATTGTGGGGAAATAATGGCTCTTTTCTAGCATAATGAGATCATTATGATTTGTTTATGTTCACCAGGTTATAATTATTGCTTACGCCTCGATTCTCCACGTTCACATATTATTTATTCAGATGGTGCACTGTTGAACTCTGAGAAAAAAGCTCTAAGCTTATGCTATGTATCTCTGCCGTCAGATAGAAGTGCTGCTGATATGGTGAAAACTACTAAATTTGTAACTACAATTTATAGAAATGATAAAAATTACTAATAATATTTACCCAACGTAGTAAGAAAGATATACAAGTGGTAGAGTTTTAAATTAGAGAAGTGGCGAAAAGACAAAAAGCAGTGGGGGATGTGGCATCATAAGCAGAAGAGTGTCTATTCACGAGATGGAGTAACGCTATAATCTATGACTATCTCGGATGAATGACTGAACATGCTTGAATATCAATGAATTCGTTTCGTATGATCCCTATCTAACACCGAAGAGAAGTAGTTGCAAAGTTATGGGTTAGAAACTGGACAGATTGTCAAATTACTATTTTTTTAGTGTAATTGGGGCAATTGAAAAAAAAGTGTTAACATCCATAAAGTACGGATGGTTGCGAAGAATGTGGTTGTTATTAATCGTCGTTGTGATAGATAAACGGCGTTTTTTTGTTGGCTGTCTTTGTTTAGTTGAGATATAAATCATGATTACGCAACAGCTCTTGGCGTTCCTATTGGTTTTGATTACGGACATATCGTGAAAGATGATACTAAACTCAATGTTGAGAACGAATCGAGTTCAATATTTATTAATATTAATTGTATGGTGGGATTTTAAAATTTTCAATACAAAAAATGGTGATAAAAAGTGCTTACATTTCATGTAAATTCTTTCCTATTATGTAAACGTGTTCTGTATGAATTAATATTTATGTTATAATGATTTCGGTCGTAGTCTTCAAGTCTCACAATTAATGTTATTGTTAATTGAAAGTTGGTATGTTTAGTTCATGCAATCAAACAACTGCCTTTATAAAAGTATCAAATCCTGTCAGAATCGAATTATGACAGAACATATGAGAATATAACGCGAAAGCTTAGAGCCAATCTCTATTTGGTTTGCTCATTCAGCACAATTTGTTGTGGTGATAATAAACGTGGGTCTATTTATCAGGAACGCGAATTAAATTAATGCAATAAGTGTTTACGCATTCAATTATCATAGCTGAGGGTCTTTTATGTAACTACACTGTATTTCCAGAATGCTTGAACCTCTTCAAAGTGTTTCGCCAACACCAGAGACATAAACTATCTTTCTTTTGATCGAACAAAGCAATGTATGAACGCTTCTTTTGTCAGTATGAAAAATAATAAATAATAACATAATTGGAACTAAGTTCACATAAATACAATTGATTAACCCCAGAAACAGCAGCGCCCCAGATACTGTAATGAAGCTTGGGTGGTTATTAGGAACATAAATATGAAAGAATAAAGAGTGTTACTTGCCTTCACAGAAGGTACAGTATGTCTCGGTGAAAATGAAAGCTAATTCATGCAAAGTAGAACAGCTGCATGATGTTGAAATCTATTTAGTAATGTGTCGGAATTAGATCGACTTTTATAGCTATATGTCTTTTCATGAGTAAACGCTAAGACGTTTCACATGTATATTTATTAAGAGATCATGCGGCGGTAAGGCAACACAATTAATGTGGAAAAATCACAATAAAACATTGCTTATTGTAAAAGAAACGTAACACTCTGCGTGCCATGAGATATGTTTGAAAACGTGATCAGCCATTTAGAACGATATGCATTCATTGTTTGACTGAACTGTAACAAAGGCTTGTACACTCTACACGGTGTTTGACGACCCTTATGGAATACCTACTCGTACAAACTACACAGTGTTTGACGGACCTACATGTTATAAACATTCGAACACTCTACACGGTGTTTGACGGACCTGTATGAAATTAACACTCCTACACTTTACAAGGTGTATGACGTACATGTATGGTATAAGCATTCGTACACTCTACACGTTGTTTGACGGACATGTATGGAATAAACACTCGTACACTCTACACGGTGTTTGAAGGACATGTATGGTATAAACACTCCTACACTTTACACGGTGTTTGACGGACCTGTATTGTAAACACACTCGTACATTCTACATGGTGTTTGAAGGACATTTATAAAATTAACACTCCTACACTTTACACGGTGTTTGACGTACATGTATGGTATAAACACTCGTACACTCTACACGGTGTTTGACGGACATGTATGGTATAAACACTCGTACACTCTACACGGTGTTTGACGGACATGTATTGAATGAACACTGGTACACTCCACACGGTGTTTGACGTACATGTATGGTATAAACACTCGTACACTCTACACGCTGTTTGACGGACCTGTATGGTATAAACACTCGTACACTCGTTACGGTGTTTGACGGACCTGTATGAAATAAACACTCGTATACTCTATACGGTGTTTAACGTACATGTATGGTATAAACACTTGTACACTCTACACGGTGTTTGCCAGACATGTATGGAATAAACACTCGTACACTCTACACTGAGTTTACTCGACCTGTATGGAAAAACACTCGTACACTATAAACGGTATTTTACGGACATTAATGTATATAGTGGTTTAACAGCCCATATAGCAGATCGTCAATTTTTTTTCATAATTTGTGCATTTAAGTCGTAAGTCTAATATTTAAAATTCAATAAAATATGCCCGAGTTTGAAGAAAGCAGATCTCAAATAAAAACTAATAGTCGGGAATCTTATTTAGTTACAATTGGCAGGCGTACCTGTACGGTTGAGAAGAAGTGTTCATTGTTGATTAAATGCAATAACGTTTCAAAAAATCTGTATTGCACACTTTTTTTACGGGCCTTTTTTAAATGTACCATATATTTGAACGGCGTTTTTGGATATATTAAGAATGTACAATGTTAATAAACCGTGATTGATCAAGTTTCCCTGTTAATGTAGTTTTAGGTTGAACAGTAATGATTGATAATTAAAAGTTTCCAATATTGTTAAAGTGTTTATGATGCATTAATATTTGTCCTTTGTTAGAAGGTCTATTAGTCTCTAGTTTTGTTATTACATATAGATGACAAATTGAATACATTAAGACATGATTTATATGCCATTATCCTGTCAATAACAAGATAACGAGTTATTACACATATGCATGAAATATGTTTCTTTTGCAACATTAATTTTAAGTTAACTACTTAGATTCCCCTATTAACCCACATTTAATACTCGCGCATATTAATTTATAGCATTCTTATTAAAAGTTTTTATAACATTTTATTTGCTTTAAGATAATATTTAACGAAGCGCCCAAAGGAATATAATGAGCAACCAGTTGCAAATCCTTACGACATGTGTCTTTACATAGTTTGGAATATTTGCGTGTCAAGACCATAACATGCATATTGACATAACGTTGATGTATACTTCAATATTTAATTTGTATTGGTATAATTGTATTTGTTGATCTTCTATTACATAATGGTAATTCAGTTGTGTTCATTGTAAACGAATGCAACGTAATAACTTGCCTGAAATTGTAAAAGTGAATGGTGTTATGTGTATGGTTTGTATGGTTTGTATTGTTAATCCATTTTTAACACCAATATCTTCTCTCGATATGCGATCTCTATTTGGATCGGTATGTTAGACCTGCATGCCAGAATCGACGGATTGTATAAATAGTTGGCATAAAGAGAGTTATAACTAGTATTGTTATGGTGTATTTATATGTCCAGTTAATTACGTACAACGTTGCATCCCATTGAAACTGAGCAATCAGCATAAGCATACCTTCGTTTTGAAACAATAGTTATCCGCTTTGCGATGACAGCTGAAACAATAGTTATCCGCTTTGCGATGACAGCTGAAACAATAGTTATCCGCTTTGCGATAACAGCTGTAACAATAGTTATCCGCTTTGCGATGACAGCTGTAAACATTTATTGCAACTACAGTACGTGCTTCTGTCGCAACGAGGCTACGAATTTGCTCGCAATTAATTAAAATTGTACCTTTGTTCCTATTACAAAGTGCGTGCCGAACATACATTTAATATGAACGCAAATAGTTATGCATGTGCGATGATATTATATATTATAAATGGACATTCTCATATCTGTAGTTATATGATTAAATTAATACAAAGGCATACAATCAATTTGCTCATTATGCTTAATCGGTGATGCTTATAGATTCAATTCAAATATTTATATTGAGGATACAAAAGATTTTGATATATGTTTAGATGTTGGCATTCAAGCTTGCAAGCCAAGTCATCAGCGTCCGATAGTTATTTGAAGTATTTTTGTTTTCTGCGAGCATTCTAACTTACAAACAAAATGAACAATTGCATCAAAACAATGACGTGTGTTCCAAGCTAATATGCTACTTAATCGTTCCCAGCAATTTTATCACTAGAAAGTTACCAACTTCTATATCACTATAAGTTCCAAGTCCTTTAGCATTAAACAGTTCACAGATTCTATAGCTCTAAAAAGTTCCAGCTACAATATCACTAGAAAGTTCTCAGCTACTATATAAATAGAAAGTTTCCAGCTACTAAAGCACTATAAATACATCGAAACTATACAATTACTACCATCCACGCCAAGGCCTACAATAATAATGCAACACTCTTTCGAATTCTCTGTTAATATTTAAAGTGAATGTAATTAAGGCGTTTAAAAACTAACAAAACCATTGCCCTTACTTTTCTTTGGACGAATAGTTTGTTGCAAAAATTTGTTAGCGACATCACCTTCAAATACACATAATGGTTACCCTTTTTCCTTTTCTAATACAATGCGCTGCAATTATTGAAAGAAAATTACTCGTTGTAATGATAGGTCTTCTTTTCGTTGCATGAATTCAACAAAATAAGCTGCTTATTAATACAGAGAATTTTGTTTAATCATTTTTATTTCAAACAATACACCATGTTTTACATAGCATTACATACAACACTTATACAATAAACATATTCGAATAGGATAAGAACGAAAGACAATGTCTTATATAATTCTTCTCCCTAAAGAAATACAACAACATGTTGTCAGGCAAACATAATTGGATTTTGTATGATAACACAACAATAACAGTACGGAAAAAAGAGAAACTCCGAGTATAGAGTTTCATTTGTGAAAAACAGTTAATAGGTTGACATTTGAAAGGTGAAGGAGAGAGAAAGTGGCAGAGGTTTGGGAAGAAAACAAAATTCAGGTAATTTAAATCCTGTTATTAATACAGAGAATTTTAAACATGTTGTACTCAGAAGTTCCTTCAACCATGACACCAGAATAGTAACGCTGTTGTATTTGCTGCTTTGTTATGTCGTTATTTAAATAACTCCAGACAATGAATACAAATTTAGGAATGGAAAACCAAACATCCGTACAATATGGATAAATGCCAGCCATATGCTTATTATCTAACGTCCTTGTGATAGAGAAACACCGAAGTTTTGCCCACATGCTGCTGTTGTTTGTATATTTGAGAGATTTGCCATGATAACGCAACAGCTCCATGCTTTTCTATTTGTTTCGAATTCAAGTATATCGTGCAAGATGCTACACAATTCAATATTATTGAGCATTAATCAACTTCACTCTTTATGTTTGATTAAACTCTGTTTGTATTTTAAAATTTTCAGCTGATACAACATTCAATATTCATGAGCACGAAACCACTTCACATTTTATGTTTATTACCACTCTGTTGGCAACTTTAAACTTTTCAAGAGAAAAACATTGCAAAAGATGGTTTGGCTTGTGCATTGAAATGCTTTCCTAATATATCTACGTTTTTTTCTATAGAAAACCATTATCATATCGTGTGTTCTTCATTTAAGTGACGCAAAAATTAATTTTAATGAAAAACAAAATTTAGTATTTTAGTTCATGCCACCCAACAACTGCCTTTCTCAAATTATGACAGCTTGTCCAAATGTTCTTAACGGAACATTAAGAATATAGCGCGAACGCTTAGAACCCACCACTAAAATGTATTAATCTCTCTTATGTGCCAACTGAGAACAATGCGTTACGGAGATAATAAGGCGAGGGTTGATTCATCAGGAACGTTAATTCAATTTATTGAAAAGATATTGATGCATAAAATTGTTATAGCCCAATGGATTTGTGTATAACTACTTCCAGAATGCTTTAATGTTGTTACCGCCAACATCGTCGCAATTAACTAGTTTGTGCGGTCGCAAAACGAAAAGACATGCGCCGGAATTCGCTAGATTATTTGGAAAAACAACTTACATTGGGGTACAAATCAAGCTGACCAATTTCAAATCTTTTTATATTCCATATATTTTTTACAATTATATGAGTGGAACAACAATTGGTAGAAAACATATTTGTACCTTATAATTAAATGCCTCCCTCCATAATTATTGGTATACAGACTGGAACTAATTGAAATCAAAAATGTTTGAACTAAAATTTAAAGGGGAGTACTTTTATTTAAGTTTGACTCAATCTATGTATATCACAATTAATGAAAAGCTAACAAACATCATTTGTTTCTTTATTGCAGGAAAGTGACTAATTTTTATCTACAATGACAAATTGCAACACATAGCAAAACTCATAAAGAAACACAATGCACAAGCAAATTTAACGCTTTGCTCTGCCGCTGAGAGCATTAACATTACTGTATTGCCTTCATTAAACTTAAACTCGTCATATTATCGACACAAGTCCCTGGTATTTGCTATATTTTATTGAAATCAAGTAAATAACATACTTATCATGCGTTGGTTTGATTAATATTAAAATGTCTCTACGCGTTTACAATGAACAAATTTATCTAACACCAGAAGTTACTGGTATAAAATTTAAATTCAAACTCTACTCAGTATCTCCTTTTTTCAATTGTTAATGGTTAATTCAATATACAATAGACATACAGTCCAAAAGTATGCATGTTTAAAACATAGTAAAATATGGAAAGGCATGAAATGTGATCACAATTGAATTTCATAAGTTGTTAAATAAAGTATAAAGTAAATAGAGTGGAAGTACAACATTTAGAATCTATTAAACAATGTTATAACTAAAACATAAAATCCTCATATTATTGTCTTATACAGCGCAGAAGTTAGAATTAATGCAGATAACGATGTGCAAACCCGTGTATAACAGCAGCATGCGCCAGACAGCCAGATAAACAACTTCTTTATCGACCCTCCGTTTACCGGTAACAGCTGCATAGCGTGTTATTTCAGGAATGCAAGAGCTATACAGAAGCAGTTTGTGAGAAAGTGGTATTCACCTCGATCCAGAAACTTTCCTAGGTGATATATAGCAGAAGTGAATAAGGATTTCGATGTGCAAATGGAGTGTTTTTATTAATACACGAAAGTTATTGTGACTGGTTTTCGCGGATATTGTTTTAAAAGGTTGGTATTTAAAAATAAAATAACCCAAACAACGTAATTATTATTGCAATATAAATGCAATTATTTGTTTATTTGGTTAATTTGGACTTGTATGTATTATCGGATTCAAGATTTTCGTTCACTCGATATCATGTTTTAAGTGTATGCAAACAACAAAGCTTGGTATAAAATGTGTCATAACTAATTATTTTTTTAATGATTGCCAACAATATGTTTTGATGGGCTGCTTGTTGTTTGAAAACAACTCGGTTATTTTTTTTCCTAAAATGTCGTTGCAACGACCATTGAGCTCGCGTTTTGACGTCTACGTAAATATTAACTGTATTTGCTAATTTGAAAGCATATGATGAAACAATATCTGACACTTGTGGTCATTTCATACCATTATTTATTAAACTCACCTAGGAAATTTGTAAGTTAGCTCGCCAAATGCTCGCCGCTTGATAACAGAATTCCTGGTTTCTTTTAACCCATTTATGCATAGCGTCTAGAAAAAAAAGGCCTTGGCAAACAGCGTAGACCCAAATGAGACGCCGCATGATGCGGCGTCTCATCAGGGTCTGCGCTGTTTGCTTAAAGGAATTTCTGTAAGAAATATTTTAAATATAGAAATAAAGATACTAGACATCCCTAATTTTGGAAATAAATTGATCCAATTTAGAAGGATGGGAGAGTCCACTAGGCATAAATGGGTTAATAAAATATGGTATGAAATGCACACTCGTTTCAGATCATATAGATCGTCCATAATTTGTTTTATAATTGAAAATAGAATAGTGTATATCTGGTCAAACTGTGTTTAATTAGTATGAACTAATTATGTTTGGGGATGTGTACAGGTGTATATGGTTCGTTTGAAATCATGTGGTGTATATGGTTCGTTTGAAATCATGTGTGCTCATTTTGCAAAACAATGTCTTGCAAATTTAGTAACAATTTCATTATTACACAGTTTCCAATGTACACAATTAAAACCCTTCGGTTAAGTTATAATCAAAGACACAAAAGAACTGTTTTCTCATAATTAACATATCATCAAAATACAGCTGTGCTTAATCTACTTGATCATTTACCTGAATATTAGTGCTTAACATTCATATTTGCTAACAGGGCTACTAAATGTGTGCAAAGAAATCTAAAATACCTGCAGTATTTATACATTAACGTGTAAAAATAGAATGTTTAAACACAAAACGTATCGGCATTTTATGAAGGAATAAGATGTTTATCAATTGGGTACGAATACAAAAAATTACATATCAATAACAGATTCCATTTTAATACGTATTTGCCCTATTACTCCCACCCAAATGAAATCTCTACAATAACTTTGTTCTAGATTGTTTTTAAAGGAGTTATTACAGACGTGAATTGCAATGTAATATTATTAACAAACATTCTTTCACTGTACTTTAGATGTTAAAACCGAGATTTAATTTTAATATAAATACAGTGTTGACGTTTTTATCGACTTTCACGGTGTGTGTATTGACGTCTCGGAGCATATGATACATGCTTTTATCACAGCGTCATCAGGTTTCTATCCTCACCGATATCTAGTCATGCGTATGATGTCTTAATGTATGTGGTTATATATGTGAATAACAGACGCAAATGTCTATCATTAATTATGTAAATGGGATTTGTATTTCATGAAATATTTACTTGAGTATTGAATATTACGTCGGATAAGAACATAATTAAACTATTGGTTGCAGTGCTATTTTAATCACACGAAGATTGCGTAGTGGCTATTTATATCTGTACATTGTGTTCTATTGATATGCTGCTTCTGCAGTAAGGACTTAATCACATATTTACGAAATGAATGTTTTTTTAATCGTCACTGATTAAAAAATATACAAGAATACTGTACACCAGACAGAGACATAACACTAAGAACGAAGAGACATATTAAAAATATATCGTTTAATTTTAATCATCATTTGAAATAGTTGAAATATAAAACGTTACGAAAGCTTAATAATTTGGACTGCTGTTTTGGTAATGCTTTTTGACGACACGTGGATTGTTTAAAAAAAGTATTCAAAGCATGAACCATGATAACAGTATGTATGAACGAGATATGTAAGACGGACTACTTTTAAACGAAGGACAGCGGCCGGTGAATCCCGGTGGTGGCTTACTTTTGTTCTTTTATGTTTTAGGCAGTTAATGACACATTTAAACAAATGCTTATTTCTCTGAACAAGTTCCCATACATCAGATATGCACCATTTATGTGAACTGGGTTTATTAATTGGTGTGTGTGCATTGTGTAATTTGTGCTGTGGATATTGTTACAATTGTTGTTATGTTAACACTACTACTAGCACATGCAAAGCTGATATGACCAACATAGCAGTAATCTGGGATCTATATATAAACCCAGTTGGAATGGAGTAATTAACAAGGCTGATAAAACCTGCATGTGTTCAAGCAGATATAAATACGCCGGTAGCAGCAGCTTTCTTTACATCGCATGGCAAGTGTCAACGGTTACTTCCCATTAAATCTCTATGTGAACTTGTTCATAGAAATTAGCATTTGTTTAACTGTATGATATCTAGATTTATCTTCTATCTGCGTTGATATTGCATACTTAACATGAATTTAGTTTTAAAATAGGGGTTGAAAACGACAAATAATATCACCATTGTAAGTGCAAGCAATTACCATACACTGGGACAATTTAAAATGGAGCATTTAAAATTGTGCCATGAATTTTATGGTAACTAATTTCAGTTAAATGGTTCAAAATAATGTACAAACAGCCTACATTTGAAAACAGGCTGCTTACACTTCATTTTTATTTGTGAGCGTTAGCGCACAAATAATGTAGAGGCAGTTTTGAAAATTACTATGGCTTAGCTACGGAGTGAACCGTAACCCATGACTGCCTATGTGGATAACTGCAGTAAAATTTAGCAGACGACGAATGCTAAAAGCGTCTGCTCTAACCACCGCATGAATATATTCAAAAGTATTTAACAGCTTGTAAGACAACGTTGGCCAGTCTAGTGTTTATCATTGAAATATGTACATATTGGCTCCTTTCATGGAAAACTGGGCTTAATGCATGTCAAATAAGATTAGCCTGTGCACACTGATTAGCTGTATCAATGATTTGAAAAAAACTCAACACATCTCGACCTGTGCTTTAAGACACACTCTTCATAAATTTGAATGTGTTGTGGTCATTTCAAACTTGCAAAAAAAAAAATATAAGATAATTTTGAAAACTGAGTTGCGTCTAAGATTATACAACAGCGAACAAATTCAGTGCTTTCAGCGCTTTGATATATAAAATCCTAGGGTTTGACATACGATTGATAGTGTTGCTGTTAACTATTTTCATAGCTATGATCATTACTTTATGTACCATTTTATGTTTTGAACCTTTTTTGGTATCAATATTATTTTACAGAAAACAGCTAATACTCCAAAGATTTTGCAGATTAATATGATGAATAAAAAAAGAGACATAACAACAAATTGAAAAATGATAGTTTCAAATGAAATTATAAACACATTACGGCGTATTTACAGTTAAATATTTTAAAAAGCTTCTGCTATTTTAGTCAGAATCAAGACTGGTAAAAACAAGGATAACACTGTATGAACAAATGTCATCTGTGATACTCGTGTCGACAGATGAATGACTTACAATGGCATTTAATTTAAACCTGCCGTCAGTGCCACGATAGAGATCGCTAAATAAGAGATCTCTCGAATGATATTAGCGATTTAATGTAATAAGGAGTGGCATAAGCGATTTACTGTTATGGGGAGATTGTGAGACATTTCTAATGCCATATTCTGATGTCAGAAAACACGTAGGCGAAATAGCTCAGCGAAATTTAGTACGAAACTATATTTATTTTTCTAAATACGCATGATTTACTTCTTAGAATATTTACATTGTACTTAATCATCACATTTTTTGTACTAAAACATGCCTTTAAGGACTTCTCGAAAAGAAAAAGAAAATTGTTATGTATATTATAAATTATAAATAAAAGATTGAATGCATAAAAATGAACTTTAATGTTAATTAAAACTTAATTCGATACTGGTTAAAAACCAAACATACACTATGACACTTTAACCCATGACGATGAGAATGTTATTTAGAAACTGCTTGGCAATTCGGAACAGGAAATATAATTTAAAAATGATGCATATGCAGTAGTATATATCTCACTTGTTTACTCTATGCATGTTTTCAACAAACTCTCAATCTAACTTTACAGTTCAAAATGCTATAATGCTACGTTTAAATAGTTAATTATCAACTTTACATGGATGATGTACAATATCATTCATTTAACAGCCACTAAGGTAAACCGTAATTGAAAGATCAATATTCGCAAATGATATTCTAACAAATGCTGAAAACAGAATATACTAAATCGACACTTGTACGTTTTTTGGTATGTTTTTGCCAATCAGATGTCCTGTTTTGCAAGATTTTATATAACAAAAATTGATTGGGGTGTTGCTATTATTTAGTATCAATCTCTTAGTCATTTTTTGTTTCTCATATGTAATTATTAAGTGTCACATTACACAGGTTAGTTCGCGTGCTTACATACACTAGAAGCATCTATGTGCATGCAAATAAATAAGTTGCCTTAATTAATGTTCCATTTGTATACACATATTTTTGGTCATGTGAAGGACAAATATTTATCCGTGTATAGTACCCACTTTATATATTTAGCTCTAATCCTTTGATCAAAATTAGCAAACTATAGATAATAATGGAAATGTATATCTCTTTTCAGACGTGATCTTCTACTACAAAAGACTTTTGGCAAAGCAGCAATGAGCAACATGGCTGTTTCGGGCCGAGTTCACGACCCACTATTTCATTTCGAGACCCATTTTCCCGAGCGTCTGTCGCGGCTCCACCTTAATACGGAGCCTGAAGTATGTAGTGGTGGGGGCAGTGGGGCAGGACATCCGGTTCAGAGAAAGAAGAAATCAAGAACGGCACGACAAGGGGTCAGATATAAGACGCAACCTGTTACATTTGATGAGATTCAAGAGGTCGATGAGGAGACCATTAAGGAAGAGGACAAAGACAAACCGGAAGGGCTCAAAACGCAGTTTGCAGCCTTTTCAAAATCAATGGATGGTCTTGTGCCAAAAGGTCGCAAAAAGAGGGATGATACCATACAGGAATGCGTCGAGCCAACAAATAATGACAGTAAACAGACCAATCCAAGGATGGGCTATATTGGTCGTGTGCATTCGGATTCTCCCGAGATGCGACTGCGGAACGACGAAATGACAGTGTGTAAAGAGAACAAGGAAAATGAGCCAGAAAATGGACTTGCATCTCAACCGGAAGCAGGTAACGTCCCTCTTGGATTGCCACCTTCGGGTCCGAACACCAGGCGACTGAAGACTACGGCGAAAGCAAAGAAACGCCAAATGCAAGCAGATGGTGGTGGCAAGGGAGATAATGGCACATAACTATGAATAAGAAGATGTTAACATGGTATAAAATAATTTGTATAAAATGTGATGCATTTGGTATTTTGTGACGTGGACAAAGACGGCTATTTATCTACAAAGTTTGTAAACGAATCAAAACTACCGACAGTGCCTGAAATAGTGATGACATGAACAAGAATGTTCATTTCTCGAAAAATGTAAAACGTCTACTAACGTTTAGAATTGGTATAATATTTACCTGCTATTGTTTGAAAACATGTTGTGTATGTGTTGTTTACTGAGATGGATAATGTGTGTAATGACGCTTAAATACGACCTGGATTGACCATATGGAAATACATTAATTTAAACAGATACCTTTATAAATTTAACAGAAACAGAATCATGTATAATATTGTGCTGAGAAAACAATAACTCAACTCCCAATCAGTGCTGTTGTGAGTTTTAAAATTATTTAAGGATATTGAGAATATAATGTAAACATTTGTAAAACAAAATTATTTTAGTTACCAACGCTCTTATGTTTGAAAATAATTATATACACGACAATTACAGATTATTTAAAAAAAACACATTGCTAATTATATGAATTTACATTTTATAAATACACAAATTAGGGTGTTTTGTTTTAAGCTCACCTGAGCACTAAGTACTCATTGTGAGCTAGTGTGATCATCCTATTTTCGGCGTCCGTTGTCGTGCGATGTGCGTCGTTAACTTTTAGCTCGTTACAACTCTAGAGGCCCCATTGTTCTACAAATCGTGATGAAACTTGGTCAAAATGTATATATGGACAACATCTATGCCGAGTTCTAGTGTGGTAAGGTGCGAACAAAACAAGTTCCCAAGGTCAAACCTTAGATAAACCTACTTACCACTCCAGAGGACACATTTATGACTCAATCTTGGTGAAACATAGTCATAATATTTATATTGACAACGTCTAGGCCGAGTTTGAATCTAGATTTCGTGCGTTATAAATTGGGTCACCAGGTCAAATATTTAAAACAAACCTAGTCACCAATCGAGAAGCCACAAGTATGACTTACTCTAAATGAAACTGGGTCGGGATATTTATCTTGACATTTTCTAGGCCGAGTTTGAATCTGGTTCACGTGCGTTTAAAAACTAGGTCACCAGCTATAATCTTTGAAAAACCTTGTACGCCATGTAGACTATATGACTCATTCTTGATTAAACTTATTCAGATTGTTTATCTTTATAATTTGTTGGTCACGTTTGAGTCTGTGGCTTGTGTATAAAACAAAGTTCACCACGTCAAATATTATAAACAAACCGTACCAATTTAATGGCAAGTTATATTATTACTTAATCGTGATGTGTCTTGCTCAGAATGTTTATCTTGACAATATGATGCCACGTTTTAGTCCGGCCCACTTTGGGTTAAAACCTAGATCACCAGGTCAAGTCTTAAACAATTGGTTGCCGTGAACTCAGGTGAGCCATAATGGTCCTCTTGTTTAAAGTCGACAACAAGTAAAGTGAGAATTTAAATGAATACTGTGAGAGACAATATATATAAATAAAGGCGGATTATAAGCCCCACATATTGGATTTAAATTATGACCTTCGCCGTTGACTTTACAGCATGGGCTAATATTATTCTAAATTGTAATCCTTTGGAAACGGCAATATATATCAAAATGGCAGATTGGAAAAAAACATCTTATTTTTCGAGAAAAGGGGCTATTTGGTAGACTAGTATTTTCTTTTTTGTTATACACAAACACGGAAAGCATACACAATACTTGTGTTTGCAACAACATGCTTCACAGAGTTATAATTTGAAAACCTACTGCATTATCTTTTTTTATTCCACTTTAAAGAATTTTTATATCTTCCAGAACATTTGAAACTGCCGCGTTAACACTAAGAGACAGGGAAAAGGATATAATATATCATATAAAAGAAACATAAAATTACACGTCACACACAGTTAATAATGATAAAATATCACCTTCGAATTTGGGATTCGGGATTTACCATCATGGATTGTATGAAACGTTTTCAAATCTAAAAACAAGACGAATCAGTTGTCTTTTGTGTTAAACCTACGAGACAATATCACGATTTGATTTTATATTAGCGTTTTTAATAGCAGTTTTAGAAATGACTGATGAATAAATATTTCACTGATAAAATACACATATATTTGTTTGTTGAGAAACACTCAACATTTTGACAATAAGCTGAGTTCATATTTAAACAGTGAAAACCTGAGTTGGCTATCAAAGTAAAAAATACTGCAACATCGTAATCACTGACGTAATTCAAGCAATACTAGACGGTAATAGTTTTAACATTTATATTCTCAGTAATCTTTGTCTTTAACGATCTCGCTAAAAGGTTAAGCTTAGTATTATCGCATGAATGATATTAATGAGGGATGCAACTTAATAACTCAATATGAATGTTTAACCAAAGTTATTTTCTATTTTTCTTAACAATGTTTATGTGGGATAATTTTGAACACAATCTTCGGAACGCCCACGAGCAATGGAAGTTCTCGAGCTCGTTTGCTTAATTGAAGACGCGTTGAATATACGTTCCTTATCAGCATACAGGCTACGTTGAATACATAAACGAGCCTGGCTCTGTGACAAGGGGTTAAATGTATGTGCGTAAAGAGTGGTGCCAGTTTAGCCTGTGCAGTCCGCACAGGCTAATCAGGGACGACACTTTCTGCCTAAACTGGATATTTGCTAAGAAGAGACTCTCTTCAAACGAAAAATATCATAAAAGCGGAAAGTTTCGTCCCTGGTAAGCCTGTGCGGAGTGCACAGGCTAATCCGGGGCGACATTTTACGCATATGTATTAAACCCCATTTTCACATAGGGAGCTCATATTTTGTGGTAGACAGCAGGCTGAAAGCCCGTGACTGATTTGTAAGAGGATCGATATAAAATCCTACGTATAATTTTGTACAAAAAAGTCATATTATCCTTGGCAATACTGAAAAAAAGAAGGTTATTTATCATGTTTAAAAACACCGTGCACATTCTGTGAAAATTAATCGACGTACATTGAACATTCGAACGATGGAAATCTAGAATTACGAATCATAGTAACGGTACAGTATTGGACATACATTACACGTGTACCCATCGACTTTATAGTTGAATTATTTATGGGCTCTGAGTTTTCCTTGAAGAATACTCATACGTTACATTTGTATGACCATGCATAAAATTAAGTAAAATTCGTGCACGGTATCAATCCGCGACACCCTGCTATGAAATTATATTGTATATTCATATGCGGTACTGAACTCTGCTATTCATCAAGCTATGGTATTATTTGCTAATTAACAGTGTATAGCAGTATAAGAATTTTATTGTATTCTTGTCTGAATTTTTGTTTCAAAGCAGTGCTGAATTATTCCAGACAAATATCCCACTACTTTAGCGTATACATTTCACATGCTCGGTCAGTCACCGATGTCAAAAGCAAATATATGTCTTATTCTTTGGAAGTGGAAAATCCATTTGCATTAAAACAAAACTAACTCAATTATTTACCAGAGTTCGAAGACAGCATAAATACAATAACAAATGTTCTGACTAATAGTCAGTAATCTTCTCCAGGAAAATTGGAACGATATTTCTTGGCAGGTGTACCTGTAAGGTGGTCGCGAAGTGTTCATTGTAGATTCACTGCAATCACGATCTGGCAGAACACATGGATTGCAACACTATGTGTTCAGGCGTATTTTAAACTGTTTTGAACGATGTTTTGTGTACATATTGCAACTTATAATAATGTTTATAAACCCGTTGGCGTTTTAGTTATAATTATTCGGGGCATGATTTGTATAGTTTCCCATTAATATATATTTTTAGGATAAACGATAACTCTTGATGCTTAACACTTTTCAATACTGTTGATATAATACTAATGCGTTTATATTGCATTAATACTGGTCCTTTGTTTAAGGACAATCGAAAAACATGAAATTCTAAAGCGTAAAATTCATTCATTACTCCAACAGACATGTATTCATTTATTTTCTTTATATTTTGATATGCTGTATTATTACCAATTTTATGGTTTGTTCGTAAATCCATTTAATTACAGCTCGTTCCAAAATGAGAACAACTGTTAACAAGTATTTTTAAATTAAACGATCAACCTTAACCGTAAAAAACCCGAAGGATTTCGGTTTCAGAGAGAAAAAATATATAATGCCAATGTTACTAAACATATTTCAACAAATGTACGTTACGTTACTACTGATGTAGCACAAACATACATCTGTATTACAAATATCTTGTATAAGCGTAAACAGCATATAATGCATGATTGTAATGTACACTTGCCATCCTCCAGTCAATATGGATGTTGCTCAAAAGCCAGTAATATAAACACAAAATACATGGCAATAATTATAATGAAGTGGAACAGTGGGCAGAATAATATATAATTCAGGGAGTGAAATATACATTTATTCTGAATGTTCAATCTTAATTGAATTGAATAGGTCGTTGACCGATTGTAATTGCTACTGTGTTATATCGTTTAAATAGCTCCAGACAAACAATATGCATTTAGAACCGGCAACTGTTCCAACCAAACATCCGAAGAGTATGGATAGTGCCAAGCATACGCCTGTTATCTAACGTCCTTGTGAAAGAGAAACAAAGATTATTGCCCACATGCTGGCGTTGTTTGTATATTTGGGAGATATGCCATGATAACGCAACAACTCGAGGCGTTCCTCTTTGTTTCGATTTCAGGTATATAGTGCAAGATGTTACACAATTAAATATTATTGAGCACGACTCGACTTCAATCTGGATTAATGTTAACACTCTGTTCGCATTTTAAACGTTTTAAAAGAAAACAAAGTGCGAGAAAAAAATTGGTGGCGTTTGCAAAGAAATGCTTTCCTTATAGGTCAACATTTTGTTTAGAAATATATACGTATTAATGATATAGTTAGTATTCTATTTTAATAGCAGACAACAAAAATCCATTATGTATTAGATGTTTATTGTTGGGTCATGCCAACCAACAACTGCATCACCAAAAGTATGACTGTCGGTCAAAATGTTCTTAACGGACTATTAAGAAGATAGCGCGGCTGCATATAAATAACCGTCCAAATGTTTATATCCCTCTTTGATGTGCCCATTAAGGAAATTGCATTGCGGAATAATAATCGAGGCTTAATTCGTCAGTAACGAGAATGAAATTACTGGAATCAGTAGTTTGCGCATGCAATTATCGTCGCTTAGGGGTAGCCGCATAATTGTTTCCATAATGCTTGAAATTCGTTTAAGTATTTGGTCGAACATTGCAAATTATGTACAATATCAATACGAAAAGTAACAATTTGAAGTATAATTCATTACTAAAATAGTCAAGAAATGTTATACTGATTAACTCAGAGATATCACCTTAAGAGAATGCAATACGGTATTAAAGACATTGAATCAATTATCCATATACAGCAATTTAAAACACGCCTTCAAGAACCTTTACAACCAATCAAAACAGCTAACGTATAATGAATAGTTCATCACTTTTTCGAACACATATGATATATCCTTTTTAATCGCCTCAAAGCCGATCTCTTGCGTGTATTGTAGCACGAGCCACTCATACTAAGTAGGCTTTTGCTTTGCTTGACTATAAGTGCAAACAGGACTGCTAACTGCGTGCTAAGCAATCTAAAAAACTTTCAATTTTTCTACATTTAAATGTTAAAATAGAAAGTTAAAGCACTAAACCTATCGGCATGTCATGGAGAAGTTATATATTTATCAATAGGGTACGAACAGAATAAAAACCACACGTCAATGACAGATTCGGCACTTTGTAATACGTTGTTAAAATATTACTTCCACTAAATGAAATCACGCAAATAACTGTGTTTTTTTATTGATTTGCTGTGAATTATGTAATAAGTTATTAAAGACCCCGTTTGCAACGTTACTTTATTAACAAACATTCTTTCAGTGTATTTTGGATATTCAAACTTAGTTTAACCTTTAACATTAATACAGTTGTACGTATTGTATCGGCTGTCTCGGTGTATTGACGTCTCGGAGCATATGATGAATTATTTCATCACAGCGTCATCAGGTTTCTACCCTTACCGATATCTATTCATGTGTATTATGCCTTAATGTCCGTGGTTACATATGTGAATAACAGACGCAAATGTCTATCATTAATTATGTACGTAGGATTTGTATTTTATGAAATTTTTACTTGATTATTGAAGATTACGTCAGATAAGAACATATTTAACCATTGATTTCTGTGCTAATTTGATCACAGGAAATTTACTTCATGGATATTTGTATCTGTACAAAGTGTTTACTGGATATGCTGATTATGTAGAAAGGACTTAATCACATATTTACGAAATGAAAATTATCGTATTGTTTGGCAATAACTTATACAATTCAAGAACACTGTACACCATGCAGCAACACTAAGGGCCTATACAAATATTACAATTTAGTATCTTTATAATAGTATCATCATTGGAAACTTATGAAATGATAAAGAGTTACTAACGCGAAATAAAAGTAATGGAATGTTTTTGCTGTTTTCATAATTAAGCGGATTGCTTAAATAAAGTATACAAGTCATGACTAATTATAAAAGTCTGGATGGCCGAGAGGTTAAGGCGAATGCCTTTTAATCCGATTTACACCAGTCGGTGAACCCTGATGGTTTCTTACTTTTTTTCTTTATTTGTTTGGTTATTATTTGTAATAGTTAAATATATCCATTTAAGGATTTAAATGACAGAGTTAAAAATGCCTGAATCTCTGATCAAGTTACTTTAATCATGTCTTGCGGTATGACCTACGTCCATTCATGTGGGCTGGGCTTATCAACTGGTGGCGATTGGAGTTAAAACATTTAAATATATTTGCAATGTAAATACGCCTTCTAGCACAGGTGTAGCACAGATTATTTGACCAGTGTAGCAGCATCGGTGATCTACATTTGAACCCAGTTGGAAGGGAGTAATTTACTAGGCTGATGAAACTTGCAAGTGTTCAAGCAAATATAAACACGCTGGTAGCAGCAAACACTTTGTTTACATCACATGGCTGGGGCCAACGGTTACTTCACATATAAAGTGTATCTTCTTGTTGCGTTGATATTGCATACTTTACATCAATATTATGATTACACTCTGAGTTGAAAACGACAAATACTATCATCTTTATAAGTGCGTGCAATTACCATACACTGTGACAATGTTAAATGGTGTCATGTATTTAATGATAACTAATTTCGGTTAAATGTGTTTAAAACGAATTGTTGCAACAACAGCCACCATTGATTAATATGCTTCTTTCGCTCACTTTTATATGAAATTCTGGGGTTTAACATACGATGATGTTAATGCTAAATATTTTGATAGCTATGATCATAACGTTATATACCGTTTAATGTTTTAAACCATCTATAAATATTAAAAGCATTTAACCGAAAAAAAGCCTATAAAATTTATATAATAGATTTTGCAGATTTATATGATGATTAAAAATAAACATAACAACAAATTGACAAATAATAGCATCAAAATAAATTATAAAAACATTACCTCGTATTTTAAGTTAAATACTTTTAAAAGCTTCTGCTATTCTAGTCAGAATAAAGACTTCTTACAATAACAGTAACACCCAATGAACAAATGTCAACGGTTATACGCATGTCGACAGATGAATGACTGAACATGGCATTAAATTTAGGTCTGCTGTCAGTGCCACGATAAGGTCTCTAAATTAGGAGATCTCTCGAATGGCATAGACGATTTAATGTAATTAGGAGTGGTTCAAGCGACTAACTGTAATGTGAAGATTGCGAGACATTTCTGATGCACTATTCTGATGTTAGAAAACATGTAGGCGAAATAGCTTATTGACATTTAGCCCGATACTTTTTTTGTCCTTTTGAAAAGGCATGATTTACTTCTTACACTATTAACTTCGGAAAACATTAATGATACACATTCGTATTCGTGTTATTATGTTTGAAGTCGTTAATATGTCGGGGTTTATAATTGTTCAAGATAATGGTGTTATTTCTGTTATAGGCAAACTAATAAAACATGCCGTTAAGGACTTCTCGAAAATAATAAATTGTTATGAATATTATAAACAATAAATAAAAGATTGAATATAGAAAAATGAAATTACACGTTAATTAAAACGAACATTAGATACTTGTTGCAAAAAAAATAAAAAAAAATAACAAAATAAAATTCATGACGATGAGAATGTAATTCAGAAACAGTTATGCAATTAGGAACAGGAAACATATAAACGGGTCATTTATAATAAAGGTACAAAGTAAAGGTATTAACGAAAACATATTGGCATTGAAGTATGGGTTAAACTTAATAACGACTGAGCTTGGTTTTGATAGGATTGGCAAATGCATACGATATCTATGCATAATTTAATAATTTAAACCAGAAGGGCTATACACGGATTTCGCGGCCTTTTTGAAATCAATGGATGGTCTTGTGCCAAAAGGTCGAAAAAAGAGGGATGATACCATACAGAAATGCGTCGAGCAAACTAATAATGACAGTAAACAGACCAATCCAAGGATGGGCTTTATTGGTCGTGTGCATTCGGATTCTGCCGAGATGCGACTGTGGAACGACGAAATGAAAGTGTGTAAAGAGAACAAGGAAAATGAGCCAGAAAATGGACTTGCAGCTCAACCGGAAACAGGTAACGTCCCTCTTGGATTGCCACCTTCGGGTCCGAACACCAGGCGACTGAAGACTACGGCGAAAGCAAAGAAACGCCAAATGCAAGCAGATGGTGGAGGAAAGGGAGATAATGGCACATAATTATGAATAAGCAGATGTTAACATGGTGTAAAATAAATTGTATAAAATGTGATGCATTTGCTATTTTGTGAGTCGGAAAAAAATGGATATTTATCTACAAAGTGTGTAAATGAATCAAAACTACCGACAGTGCCTGAAATAGTGATGACATTTAAAAGAAAGTTCATTTCTCGAACATTTTAAAACATGAAGTAACTTTTAGAATTGGCATAATATTTACCTGTTATTGTTTGAAAACATGCTCTGTATGTGTTGTTAACATTGATGGATTATGTGTGTAATGACGCTAAAATACGACAATGATTGCCCATATGGTAATACATTTATTTAAACATATACCTTCAGAAATTTAACAGAAACAGAATCATGTATAATATTGTGCTGAGAAAACAATACTTCAAATCCCAATCAGCGGTGTTGTGAGTTTTCAATTTTTTTAAGGATATTTAGTATATTATGTCATAATTTTAAAAACAAAAATCGTTTGATTACCAACGCTCTTGCGTTTTGAAAAATTATATACACGATAATTACTGATTTTTTAAAATAATCTCATTACTAATTATATAAAGTAACATTCAATAGATTGTTTAACAAATTAGAGTGTTTGTTTTAAGCTCACCTGAGCACTAAGTTCTCAATGTGAGCTAGTGTGTTCATCCTATTTCCGGCGTCCTTCGTCGGGCGATGTGCGTCGTACACTTTTAGCTCGTTACTACTCTGAAGGCAAATTGTTCTTCAAATCGTGAATAAACTTGGTCACAATGAATATATGGACAACAAATATGCTAATTTGAGTTTGGGTTACGTGCATCTAAAACTAGGTCACCAGGTCAAACCTTAGATAAACCTTTTACCACTCCAGAGGCCACATTTATGACTCAATCTTGATGAAACATGTTCAGAATATCTATATAGATAACATATAGGTTGAGTTTTAATCTAGATTAAGTGTGTTAAAAAATTGGGTCACCAGGTCAAATATGTAAAACAAACCTAGTCACCAATCTAAAAGCCACAATTATGACTTACTGTAAATGAAACTTTCTCGGAATATGTATCTTGACATTTTCTAGGCCGAGTTTGAATCTGGGTAACGTGCGTTTTAACAACTAGGTCACCAGGTCTAATCTTTGCAAAACGTTGTAAACACTCTATACGCCAGATATATTAAATGGTAATCTTGATGGAACTTATTCAGAATGCTTATCTATATAATTGCATGGTTACGTTTCAGTCAGGGGCACATGTATCTAAAACCTAGTCCTTCACGTCAAATCTTAAAATAATAGTACCAAGTAATGGCAAGATGTCTAACCTTATCGTAATGAGCCAAACGCATAATGTTTATCTTGACAATATGAAGCCACGTTTGAGTCAGGATTACTTTGGGTTAAAACCTAGATCACCAGGCCAAGTCTTCAACAATTGGTTGCCGTGAACTCAGGTGAGCGCATAAGAGCCACTATGGCAATCTTGTTTAAAGTCGACACCAAATAATGTGAGAATTTAAATAAATAAAGTTAGAGACAAGAGATATGACTAAAGGCGAACTGTCAGCCCCACATATTGGTTTTCAATTATGACCCTCACCATTGACTTCAAAGCATGGGCTGCTTTTATTCTAAATTTAAATCTGTTGGAAACAGAAATACATGTATATCATAATGGGTGTCGAAAATACGAACAAACATGCTTGAAACATATATAGCTCATAAGGATCAGCTTCACATATATGAGCCACGATCAATGATGTTCGTAAATGTTCAGGTTTTTAATTAAGGATAACATGATGCTAATGTGAAGTTTGCCTTTTGAATAACAACGACATGAATGCATAAATATTTTAAGCCAGTCATGCAGTTTGCTAAAGAAAAACAATTTTTTTTTTCGAGAAAAAGGTGTATATGGCAGACAAGTATTTTCTTGTTTGTTTTACACAAAAATGGAAAGCATACACAATAATTGTGTTTGCAATAACAAGCTACACAGAATAACGATTTTACAACATACTGCAAAATCTTTGTTTATTCTACTGTGAAGAAATATTTTGTTTTTGTCACACAAACTGTTACTTTAACACTAAAGGACAGGAGAACTGATATTATATATACTATAAACAAAACACATAAAACTCACGTTACACACAATTAAGAATGATAAAATATCAGCTTCAAATTCGGAATGAACCAGCGTGGATGGTATGTAACGTTTTCAAATCTAAATACAAGACGAACAAGATGTATTTGGTCTTTAACCTACGAGACAATATGACGATTTTATTTTGTATTAACGCGTTTGATAGCAGTTTTAAAAATGACTGATGAATATATATGACACTGATAAAATACACATATATGAGTTTGTTTAGAAACTTTCAACATTTGTACATTGAGCTTTCGTTATGTTAATATTTAAACAGTGAATTACAAATACAGCAGCATCAGAATGTCAGAAGTAATGCGACCATTCATAGTCAATAATAGTTTTAACATGTTTATTCCCATGCCCTGTAATTTTTGTCTATAACGACGACGCTAATATATATAGCTAACTATTATTGCGTGAATGATATTATTGAGGGATGCAATTTAATAATTCATATGAATGTCCGAATGGTCAAGCTTACCCACGCTATTTCTATTAATCTTAACAATGTGTATTAGGTACGAGTTTGTACAAAATCTTCGGAACGCCCACGAGTAATGGAAGTTCTTGAGCATGTTTACTTAATTGGAGACACGTGGGCTATACACGTTTTGTATCAGCATACATTCTACGTTGAATACTTTTGGGCCTCGCGCTGTGAAAAGGGGGTTTAATGCATGTGCGTAAAGTGTCGTCTCAGATTAGCCTGTGGAGTCCGCACAGGCTAATCAGGGACGAAACTTTCCGCTTATTTCGTATTATTCGTTTTACGGAAGACTCTTTTTGACGAAAACCCAGTTAAGGCAGATATGTCGTCCATTATTATTATTAGCATGTGCGGACTGCACATGCATTAACACCTCTTTTCTCAGAGCGCGTCTCATATTTTGTGGTAGACATCAGGCTGAAATGCCATGACTGGTTTGTAAGAGGATATATAGAATATCCGCATATTTTTATGTATAATGTTCTACATACTAGTCATAATATCGTTGACAATACTGAAATAAGAAGGGTCATTTATCATCTATAAAAACACCATGCTCATTCTGCGAAAATTAATTGACGTACAATTTACATTTGAACGATAAAAATATGAAATAAAGATCATAATAACAGTACAGTATACGACATTAAGTACACGTGTACCCATCGACTTAATTGTTTAATTATGTATGGGCCCTGGCTGTTCCATTAAGAACGCCCATACGTAACATGTGTATGGCCATGTATATAATTAAGTAATACTCGTACATGGTTACAATCCACGACACCGTGCTATGAAATTCTATTATATATTCATATTGGTAACTGAACTCATCTATTCATCAAACAATGGTATTGTTTGCCAATTGACAGTGTAAAGCAGTATAAGTATGTTATTTAAGTATTGTCTATAATTGTCTGAACTTATTTTTTCTTCAAAGCAGTGCTGAATTATTCCAGACAAATATTCCACTACTTAAGCGTATACATGCCACATGCGCGGTCAGTCACCGATGTCAAACGCAAATATATGTCTTATTATTTGCAAGTGGGAGATCCATTTGCATTAACACAAAACAAATTCCATTATGTACCAGAGTCCGAAGACAGCATAAATAAAATAACAAATGTTCTGACTCATAGTCAGGAATCTTCTCCAGGGAAATTGGAACGATATTTCTTGGCAGGTGTACCTGAACGGTGGTGAAGAAGCGATCATTGTTGATTCACTGCAATAACGACCTTGCAGAACACCAGGGTTGAAACACTATGTGTTCATGCGTATATTTATTGTTTTGAACGATGTTTTTGTACACATTTTAACTTATAATTATGTTTATAAACCCGTTTGCGCTGTAGTTGTAATTATTTAAGCCGTGATTTAATAGTTTCGACTTAATATATTCTTATGATGAACACTAATGATTGATGCTTAAACATGCTCAATACTGTTAATGCGTTTATAGTGCATAAATAATGGTCCTTTGTTTAAGGACAATCAAAAGAATATATATTGAAACTATCAAGCGAATGAACGCATGATTACAATGTACACTGTCCATGTTCTATTAAACGTTGATGTTGCGCAAAAGCCAGTTATAAAAACAAAAATACATGGCAATCATTACAAGGAAGTGGAACAGTGGGCAGAATAATATATCATTCAGTGAGTTTAATGTTCATTTATTTTGATTTTCAATCTTAATGTAATTAAAATTGAAATGAATGTGGAATTTAAGCTTAAGGTCGTTGACCCATTGTAGTTGCTACTGTGTTTTATCGTTTAAATAGCTCCAGAGAAACAATATGCATTTAGGAACGGCCACTGAACCAAACATCCGAACAGTATTGATAGAGCCAAGCATACGCTTGTTATATAACGTCCTTGCGAAATAGAAACAAAGTTTTTTGCCCACATGCTGGCTTTGTTTTTATATTTGGAGATATGCCATGATAACGCAACAGCTCGTGGCGTTCCTCTTGGTTTCGAGTTCAGGTATATAGTGCAATTTGTTACAAATTTAAATATTATTAAGAACGAATCGACTTCAATCTGTTTTAATGTTAACACTCTGTTTGCATTTTAAACTTATCAAAAGAAAACAAAATGCGATAAAAAGTTCGTGGCGAAATGCTTTCCTAATAGGTCACCATTTTGTGGGGAAATATATACTCATTGAGGATGAAGTACTCTATTTCAATAGCGGATAACGCACATTCATAATAAATGAAGTTGTGTATTGTTATGTCATGTCACCCCCTAACTTCCTTCCAAAAGTATGACAGCCGATCAAAATGTTTTAACGGACTACAAATAATATAGCACGAATGTTTATAACTAACCTTGAACATGTATAAATCCCCTTTGATGTGCACATTTAGAAACATGCGTTGATGGATAGTAAGCAAGGCTAATGTCTTAAGGATCGATAATACAATTACTCGAATCAGTATTTTACGCGTACAATAATTTTTGCTTAGGGGTCTCCGCATACTTGCTTCCAGTTTGCTTGAAACTCGTTTCAGACTTTGGTTGAACATTGCAAATCATGTACGTACCAATTCGAAAAGTAACAAATTGAAAAAGAATGAATTACTTAAATAGTCAACACATGTCATATTGCTTAACTCAGAGATATCCACACGAGAGAAAAGGCAATACGGAATTTACGACAATGGAGCAATAATCCATGCACAATAATTCAAATCATGCTTTCAAGAACATTTACAACTGAATTTTTGTATCAAAACATCTGGTCACCACCTTACGTAAAATAAATAGTTCATTACTTTTTCGAACACATATGATATATCATTTTTAATAGCCTCAAAACCGATCCCTTGCGTGTATTGTAGCACGAGCCATGCATACTGAGAAGGCTTTTGCTTTACTAAGTATTATTATGACTGTGAATTTGTTAAATAACGACGAGGTTTAATTATCAGACGGTTCTTACTGTGTGTGTGTGTTGTTTGTTCTTCAAATGTTAAGCTTTTGTCTCCGATATTAAATGGGTTAATACAGGCAATGGATTGCAAACGCTAGCATTGCCAGCATGTGACTGACAGTTAACAACTTCTTCATCGACATAATTATGCAAAAGTATATTTAATCCGATACGAGTTATCAGGTTGATGCATATGTAGTGCAGAGTACTCTGTTTGCATGGAATTTGTGTTTATGTGTAACCACTAAATATGAGTGTTAACGTCAATAAACAAATTTATGTGATACCAACGCTTTTGCGTTTTAAAATAATTATATACACGATACTTACTGATTTTTTAAAAACAATCCCATTATTAAATATATAAAATATCATTCAATAGATTGTTTAACAAATTAGAGTGTTTTGTTTTAGGTCACCTGAGCACTGAGTTCTCAATGTGAGCTAGTGAGTTCATCCTATATCCGGCGTCCTTCGTTGTGCGATTCGAGTCGTAAACTTTTAGCTCGTTACTACTCTAGAGGCCCCATTGTTATGCAAATCGTGATTAAACTTGGTCACAATGTATATATGGACAACATTTATGCTAATTTCGAGTCTGGGTTACGTGCATCGAAAACTAGGTCACCAGGTCAAACCTTAGATAAACCTAGTTACCACTCTAGAGGCCACATTTATGACTCAATCTTGATGAAACATGGTCAGAATATCTATATAGATAAAATCTAGTTTGAGTTTCAATCTAGATTAAGTGCGTTTAAAATTTGGTTCAAGAGGTTAAATATTTAAAAAAAAACAACAACTAATCACCAATCTATTAGCCACAATTATTACTAACTGTAAATAAAACTTTGTCGGAATATGTATCTTGACATTTTCTAGGCCGACTTTGAATCTGGGTAACGTGCGTTTTACAAACTAGGTCACCAGGTCTAATCTTTGAAAAACCTTGTAAACACTCTATACGACAGATATATTAAATGGCAATCTTGATGAAACTTATTCAGAATGTTTATATATACAATTGCATAGTTACGTTTGAGTCTGTGACACATGTCCTTCACGTCAAATCTTTAAACAATAGTTACAAGTTATGGCAAGATGTCTTACTTTATCGTAATCAGTTAAACTTAGAATGTCTATCTTGACAATATGAATCACGTTTGAGTCAGGATCACGGGCTGATATTATTATAAACTAAAATCCGTTAGAAACGGAAAAATGTCATAATTACGGACGAAAGTACGAACTACCATGCTTGAAACATTTATAGCTCATACGGATCAGCTTCACATATATGAGCCACAATCAATGATGTTCTTAAAGTTACTTGTTAATATTTATGTTTGAATTAAGGAAGGCATGGTGCTTGTGTGTAGTTTGACCTTTGAATAACAACTACATGAATGCATAACTATTTAAAGCCATTCGTGCTCATTGTCAGTTTGGCAAACAACGGACATGTTATTTTTGAGAAAAAATGCTATTTGGTAGACTAGTATTTTCCTTTTTTTACACAAAAATGGAAATCATACACAACAATTACGTTTGCAACATCAGACTACACATAATAATAATTTCAACACATACTGCATACTCTTTTTTGATTCCGCTTTTAAGAAACAAAAATTCAGCAACATAATTTGAAACTGCAACTTTAACACCAAAAGACAGGAAACAGGATATAATATATAATATAAACAAGAGATGAGTTTGTTAGAAACACAATGCCCCCTTTTGAGCGATTTTGACCCATATATTTTACCTTTGACCTTGAAGGATGACCTCGACCATTAACCACTTAAAATATGCAGCTCCATGAGATGCACATGCATTCCAAATATGAAGTTGCTATGTTCAATATTGCAACAGTTATGACCAATCTTTAACCAAGGCTAAAGTTTTGGACATACAGAATGACAGAAAAAAAGACAGGCAGACAGGCCAAAAACAATATACCCCCTCTTCTTCGAAGAAGGGGGCATGCAAAAGAAAATAAAACTACACGACACACACAATTAATTATGAAAAACTTTCAGCTTCGAATTTGGGAATCGGGATGAACCAGCATGGATTGTATGAAATGTTTTCAAATATTAAAACAAGACGAACAAGTTGTATTTTGTCTTTAACCTGCGATACAGTATCACGATTTGATTGTATATTACGTTTTTGATAGAAGTTTTGAAAATTACTGATGAATATATATGTCACTGATAAAATACACATATATTTGTTTGTTGAGTAACTTTCAACATGTTAACATTAAGTTTACGTTATGTTCAAATTTCAACAGTGCAAACCGAAGATGGCTATCGAAGTAAAAAATACTGCAGCATCAGAATGCCTTACGAAATTTGAGCAATAATTGTCGATTAATTTTTTGACATTTATATGCTAACGCGCGTAATATTTGTCTGTAAAATCCCACTGCGATCACGCTCATAGGTAAAAATAAGTATAATCGCGTTCTATAAGGTGATAATTAAGGAGAGAGATCAAAATGGCTATGCCTTCCAACTTAAAAATCTTTTTATATTAGGAATGTTTATGGAGGATAATTTTTAACAAACTAATCACAACGCCCGCGCATAATGGAAGTTCTGGAGATGGTTTACGTTATTGGAGACACGTGGAATATAGGTTCCTTATAAGTATACATGCTACGTTAAATACAAATTTTGTCGTTACCAACAGGCAGAAAGGTCTTGACTGAGTCGTAAGAGAATTGATATAATATTCGCGTTGATTTTAAAATCCTACGTATACAGTTTTACCGCATGCTCTCGTATTATTGTGGAAAATAATAAAATAAGTAGGTTCATTTATCATGTATTAACACCGTGCATATTCTGTGATTATTAATCGACGTAAAATGTTCATTTTTAACGATGTAACTATTTAATTTCGAATCATAATAACAGTACAGTATAAGACATAAAGTACACGTGTACCCATCGAAATTAATAGTTTAATTATGTATGGGCTCTGGCTTTTCCTTTAAGAACACCCATACGTTACATTTGTATAGCCATGCATATAATTAAGTAAAACTCGTACATGGTAACAACCCACGACATCATGCTATGAAGATCTATTTCATATTCATATTCTTTACTGAACTCTGCTATTCATCAAACAATAGCATGGTTTGCCAATTGACAGTGCAAAGCAGAATAAGAATGTTATTGTATTCCTGTATGATTTTTTGTTTCAGAGCAGAACTAAATTATTCCAGGAAAATATCCTGCTACGTAACTTTAGCGCATACATTTCACATTATCTGACGGTAACCGATTCCAAACGAAAATATACGTCTTATTATTTGTGTGAAAGATCCATTTGAATTAAAACAAAACAAATTCAATTATGAACCGGAGTTCGGAGACAGCATACATAAAAGAAATGTTCAGACTCACAGTCAGGAATCTTCTCGAGGAAAATTGGAACGATATTTATTGGCAGGTGTACCTGTAAGGTGGTGGCGAAGTGTTCATTGTTGATTCACGATCATGCAGAACACCAGGATTGCAACACTTTGTGTTCAGGCGTATTTCAAATGNAGGAGACCATTGAGGAAGAGGACACAGATAAACCAAAAGGTCTAAAAACGCAGTTCGCGGCCTTTTCAAAATCAATGGATGGTCTTGTTCCAAAAGGTCGCAAAAAGAGGGAGGATACCGTACAGGAATGCGTCGAGCCAACAAATAATGACAGTAAACTAACCAATCCAAGGATTGGCTATATTGGTCGGGTGCATTCGGATTCTCCCGAGACAAGACTGCGGAACGACGAAATGACAGTGTGCAAAGAGAACAAGGAAAATGAGCCAAACTGGACTTGCATCTCAACCGGAAACATGTATAGTCCCTCTTAGATTGCCATCTCCGGGTCCGAACACCAGGCGACTGAAGACTACGGCAAAAGCCAAGAAAAGGCAAATGCATGCAGATGGTGGAGGAAAGGGAGATAATGGCACATAACTATGAATACGAAGAGATTTACTTGGTCTTAAATAAATTGTATAAAATGTGATGCATTTAGTATTTTGTGAGGTGGACAACGAAGGATATTTTTCTACAAAGTTTGTTAACAAATCAAAACTACCGACAGTGCCTGAGATACTGGTTACATGAAAAAGAACTTTCATTTTTCGAACATTGTAAAACCTGTTGTTTCTTTTAGAATTGATATAATAATAACCTGTTAATGTTGGAAAACATGCTGTGTATGTGTTGTTAAAATTGAGGGATTATTTGTGTAATGACGCTTAAACACGACCTGGAGTGACCATAGGGAAATACATTAATTTAAGCAAATACCTTGATAAAGTTTACAGTAACATAAGCATGTTTGATCTTTTTCTGAGAAAAAAATATTTCTTCTCCCAATCAGCGATGTTGTAAGTTTTCAAGTTCTTTAAAGATATTAAGTATAAGTTGTTATAATTTTTAAAACATAATTCGTTAAGTTGCAAACGCTCTAACGTTTTATAATAATAATATATACGTCAGTTACAGTTTATTTAAAACACACCGTATTACTTATTATGTTAATTATCATTTAATAGAAATACACACTAGAGTATTGTAAGCTTTAAGTGCTTATGTGGGCTCGTGTGATCATCATGTGTCCGGCATTCGTCGGCGTGCGGTGTGCGTCATAAACTTTGTGTTCGTTACTACTCTAGAGGCCCCATTTTTCTTAAAATTTTAATGGAAATTGGTCGGAATGTATATATGGGCAAAATCTAGGCCAAGTTCGAGCGTGGGTTACTTGGGTATAAAACAAGGTCACAAGGTCGAACCTTAGATAAACATAGTTACCACTCCAGAGACTACATGTATGACTCAATCTTGATGAAACATGGTCAGAATATTTATATTGACAACATCTAGGCCGAGTTTGAATCTTTGTTTCGTGTCATTAGGTTAAAACCTAGTCACCAATCTATAGGCCACAATTATGAACAAATCTAAATGAAACTTGGTCGGAATATTTATCTTGACATTTTCAAGGCTGAGTTTGAATCTGGGTCACGTGCGTTTAAAAACTAGGTCACCGGGTATATCTTGATAAAACTTATCCATAATGTTTATCTTTACCATTTCTTGGTTACGACTGAGTCTGGGGCACATGTGTATATAATATAGTTCACAACGTCAAATCGTTAAACAAATCGTTCCAATTTAATGGCAAGATTTATTACTGTATCGTGATGTGTCTTGCTTATCATGACAATATGAAGCCATATTTGAGTCTGGGTCACTTTGGATAAAGAACTAAATCACCAGATCAAGACTTCAACAATTGGTGAACGCAAATGCTCGCTTAAGAGCCATTTTTGCACTCTTGTGTGTAGTCAACACCTAAAAAATTGAGAATTCAATTAAGTAAAGAATGAATAAATAGATATGACTAATGGCGAACGATCAGGCCAACATATTGATTTTCAATAATGACATTGACCTTTGACTACGCAACATGGATGACTAATATTCTAAACATAAATGAATGACCTTTGGAAACGGAAAATATATCATAATGGCGGCGGGCGAAAGAACTAACTTACATTATTCCTATAGCTCCAAAGGGTCAGCTTTTCCTATTTGAGCAACTATAAAAGTTGTTCTAAAACTGATTTGCTAATATTCATGTTTTAAATTGTGATGCCTGTGTGACGTTTGAATTTTGTCATACAATTACGTAAACGTATAATATTTAATAACATATATGTTCATTGGGAGTTTGGAACTTGTTATTATTCGATAAAAAGGGTTATTAGTTAGATTGTTATTTTTCTTTTATTTTACAAAAAATGCAAACATATACAATAATTTTGTCTCAAAAGGCTACACTTATAATTTGAATACATGCTGCACAATCTTTCGCTTTAACCTATGAGACTTTATCACGATTTGATTTTATATTAACACGTTTAGGCAGCGTGAAAAAAAGTTTTTTAAATAACTTTTTTTTTTATATATTGCACTGATAGAATACGCATTTATTGTTTTGTTTTTGTACATATTTAAACTTATTACAATGTTTATAAACCCGTTTTAGTTGTAATTATTTAGGCCGTGATTGAATAGTTTCGACTTTATATATTCTTAGGATGAACAATACTGATTGATTCTTAAACANAACGCAAATGCTCGCTTAAGAGCCATTTTTGCACTCTTGTGTGTAGTCAACACCTAAAAAATTGAGAATTCAATTAAATAAAGAATGAATAAAGATATATGACTTATGGCGAACGATCAGGCCAACATATTGATTTCAATAATGACATTGACCTTTGACTACGCAACATGGATGACTAATATTCTAAACTTAAATGAATGACCTTTGAAAACGGAATAGATATAATAATGGCGGCGGGCGAAAGTACTTACTTACATTATTCCTATAGCTCCAAAGTGTCAGCTTTTCATATTTGAACCGCTATCAAAGTTGTTTTAAAACTGATTTGCTAATATTCATGTTTTAAATTGTGATGCCTGTGTGACGTTTGAATTTTGTCATACAATTCCGTAAACGTATACTATTTAATAGCATATATGTTCATTGGGAGTTTGGAACGTTTTATTATTCGATATAAAGGGTTATTAGTTAGATTGTTTTTTTCTTCTTTTATTTTACAAAAAATGCAAACATACACAATAATTTTGTCTCAAAAGGCTACACTTATAATTTGAATACAGTCATGCTGCACAATCTTTCGCTTTAACCTATGAGACTTTATCACGATTTGATTTTATATAAACGCGTTAAGGCCGCGTGAAAAAAGTTTTTTAAATAACTTTTTTTAAATATATTGCACTGATAGAATACGCATTTATTGTTTTGTTTTTGTTCATATTTAAACTTATTACAATTTTTATAAACCCGTTTTAGTTGTAATTATTTAGGCCGTGATTACATAGTTTTGACGTTATATATTCTTAGGATGAACAATAATGATTGATTCTTAAACATGTTCAATACTGTTAATGCGTTTACAGTGCATAAATAATGGATCTTTGTTTAAGACAATCAAAAGAAAATGTATTGAAACTATCAAGCGTAAACAGCATAGAATGCATGATTACAATGCACACTTTCCATGATCTATTAAACGTTAATGTTGCGCAAAAGCTAGTTATAAAAACAAAAATACATGGTAATAATTACAATGAAGTGTAACAGTGGGCAAAATAATATATCATTCAGTGGGTTTTATATACACATTTGTCTGGATTTTCAAACTTAATTAAATTGAAATTAAAATTAATGTGGAATTTAAGCGCAACGTCGTTGACCCATTGTAGTTGCTAATGTGTAATATCGTTTTACTAGCTCCACACAAACAATATGCATCTAGGTACGGCAACTGTTACAACCAAACATCCGAAGAGTATGGATAGTGCCAAGCATACGCCTGTTATCTAACGTCCTTGTTATAGAGAAACAACGTTTATTGCCCACTTGCTGGCGTTGTTTTTATATTTGGGAGATATGCCATGATAACGCAACAGCTCGTGGCGTTCCTCTTGGTTCCGATTTCAGGTATATAGTGCAAGATGTTACACAATTCAATATTATTGAGCACGAATCGACGTCAATCTTTTTAAATGTTAAAACACCGTTCGCATTTTAAACTTTTCAAAAGAAAACGAAATGCGAGAAGAAGTTCGTGACGTTTGCATAGAAATGCTTTCCTAATATTTCAACATTTTGTGGATAAATACTCATTGTGGTTGAAGTACGTTCTGTTAATAGCAGACAACAAGAATCTATTATAATTTAATGAAATTGTGTATTGTTAGGTCATGTCAGCCAACAACTGCCTTACCAAAAGTATAAGAGCTGGTCAAATTTTTCTTAACGGGCTATTAAGAATATAGCGCGAATGCTTAAAACTAGCCGTCACATTGTATTTTTTCCTCTTTGATGTGCCCATTTAGAAAAATGCGTTGCGGGATAATAAGCGAGGCTAAATTCGTCAGGAACGATAATACACTTACTCGAATCAGTATTTCACGCGTACTATTATTATCGCTTAGGGGTCTCCGCATAATTGTTTCCTGTATGTTTGAAATTCGTTTAAGTTTTTGGTCGAATATTGCAAATCANTTGTTTTTAACGACGAGGTTGTATTACAAGACGGTTCTCATTGTTTGTTTAATAACGACGAGGTTGTATTACAAGACGGTTTTCATTGTGTGTTTGTTTTTAACGACGAGGTTGTATTACAAGACGGTTCTCATTGTGTGTCTGTTTTTAACGACGAGGTTGTATTACAAGACGGTTCTCATTGTGTGTTTGTTTTTAAAGACGAGGTTGTATTACAAGACGGTTNAGCATTGCCAGCATGTGATTGATAGTAAACAACTTCTTGATCGACATATGTAAACGTATTTTTTATCAGATACGAGTTATCAGGTAAATGCATATGTAATGCAAAGCACACTGTTTCCATGGAATATGCGTGTATGTGAAATCACTAATTATGAGTGTTTACGTCAATAGAACCGGTCAAGATTCGTGTAATTATACACAATTTTAAAGAAGACAAATTCAATGTCTTTATTAAACATGATGGCCAATATTATTCGTGATAATTTCCTACAATATACACATAATGAGCGCTTATATGTATATAATAAATAAGAATAATTGGATATAAGTTCAAGCTCAGCATAATTAATATGACAAACGAATTACTCCGAGTTTGTATTATGTAACTATAAATTCACATGTTCTATCTAGTCAGAGTTTATTTATTTATTTAAATGTTACCGATGTTCCAACATTTGGCTTTTCATTGATATCATAGAAACAGCTTTGCATAAACATATACATGGTCACACACATGTCCACAATCATTAACGTAAAAGTGTTTTTACCAACGCGGTTACTAACATGAAAATGCTCTGTTTGAAGCATAATATATGAGAAAATTAAATTATTGGAAATATGACAAGGACATCACAAAACAGTTAAGCATTTTATCTAAAATTAAGTCGCTACCCTTAAGTAACGAAGTTGGGGGAATATGTTGTAACATGTTTGTGCTATATCTGTATATTTCCAATAAAATATAACACAAACGCACAAACGGTAAAGTGCTACAACATAAATTTATACACTGATTTTGTATGGGTTAACTTTATTTTTCGAAATATTTTACAAAATATTCTTTGATTTTTTGTGTTTGTGGGGCTTTTACGAATATCATCTCTTTTCTCGGTGTATTGACGTGTCGGAGCTTGTGATAAATTCATTCGTCACGACATCAAGGATGTATCATACAGATTCCTTGTCATGCTTATGCATTTATAGGATATTATTAGTTTCCGTGGTTACATATGTTAACAACAGATGCAGACGAATGTCATAATGAACGTAAAAATCGTATTTCAGGAAATGTGTTACTGATTGATAATAAGATTACGTCAGATAGGGAAATATTTCACCATTGATTTCTGACCTAATTTTCTCACTTCTGTAAAATTTGTTCGTTTGATATGCATATTGTATCAAAGGGCTTTGATAATATATCCTGAAGCGATAGACCACAAAAGACGTCGGTAAATACTGTTTAAAAGTACTCATCAATTAAAATTAATAAACTTATAAAGCGCTATGAACGGGAACAATTACAATTAATAAACTTATAAAGCGCTAAGAACGGGAAAAGATTTAATAATTTTGGACGGTTTCTGTTGTTGTCGATAATTTGTTTTTGACAATAAATTCATTGCTAAATAAAGTATGAAACGCTTGACGCAATATAACGGTCGAAATGGCCTGGAGGTTGAGTCGAATAATTCAAAAAACACCTTTTCAAAACCTAGTTTGCTTACATTTTTCTTAAATTTATGTTTTTTCTTTCTATAAAATATCGTATGAAATTATTATTATTTAAAATGGAATAGATTGTAGTTGGTCAAATTTTGTTTGAAGTGTATGAACTAATTATTTTTTAGCTTTGTTACAGGTGTATATGGTTCGTTTGAAATAATAGGTGCTATATTTGCAAAACAAAAATTTCTCGAACGGATGTTCAATTGCAAAATTAGTTTCGATTTCAATAACAAACGGTTTCCAATGTACAAAATAAAAACCTTCCAGTTGAATTATAATCAAAGAAAGTTATACAAAAGAGCTGTTTTCTCATAATTAACATACCATCAAACTGCAGCTTTGCATAATGTTTTTTTTATCATTTACCTGACTATGAGTGCTAAACACTGATATTTGCAAACAGGGCTACTAACTGAGTGCGAAGCAATCTAAAATACCTGCAGTTGTTCTACAATTTAATGTTAACGCAGAAAATTAAAAAAACAAAACGTATCGGCATTTCATGGAGACATTAGATATTTACAAATACGGTACGATCAGAATAAAAATAATCACACATCAATGACATATTCCGAACATTTAAATACGCGTTGCACTAATACTCCCACTTAATAAATCACGAAAATAACTGTGTAGTCTATATTGAATTGCTACGAATACCGCAATAAGTTATTACAGACCCGGTTTGCATCGATTAAGTATAAACCAACATTATTTCAATGAATCTTGGATATTTGAACCGAGTTTAACCTTAACAGTAATACAGTTTTACGTATTGTATCGGCTGTCACGTTGTATTGAAGTCTCGGAGCATACAATACATTCTTTCATCATAGCGTCATCGGGTTTCTATCCTTGCCGATATCTAGTCATGTGTTTGCTGGTGTAATGTCACTGGTTACAAATGTGAATACCAGACGCAAATGTCTATAATTAATTTTGTACGTGGGAGTTGTATTTAATGAACTATTTACTCGATTATTGAAGATAACGTCAGATAAGAACGTATTCTACTATTGATTCTATTATATATATTATGTCTGTATGATCGAGAAGTTTAAGGCGACTCCNTTTTTTATAATTTACCTGACTATGAGTGCTAAACACTGATATTTGCAAACAGGGCTTCTTACTGAGTGCGAAGCAATCTAAAATACATGCAGTTGTTCTACATTTAAATGTTAACGCATCGGCATTTCATGGAGACATTAGATATTTACAAATACGGTACGATCAGAAGAAAAATAATCACACATCAACGACATATTCCGAACATTTAAATACGCCGTTGCACTAATACTCCCACTTAATAAATCACGAACATAACTGTGTAGTCTATATTGAATTGCTACGAATACTGCAATAAGTTATTACAGACCCGGTTTGCAACGATTAAGTATAAACCAACATTATTTCAATGTATCTTGGATATTTGAACCTAGTTTAACCTTAACAGTAATACAGTTTTACGTATTGTATCGGCTGTCAAGTTGTATTGTCGTCTCGGGGCATATGATACATTCTTTCATCATAACGTCATTTGGTTTCTATCCTTACCAATATCTAGCCATGTGTATGCTGGTGTAATGTCACTGGTTACAAATGTGAATACCAGACGCAAATGTCTATCATTAATTATGTACGTGGGAGTTGTATTTAATGAACTATTTACTTGATTATTGAAGATTACGTCAGATAAGAACGTACTCTACTATTGATTCTATTATATATATTATGTCTGTATGATCGAGAAGTTTAAGGCGACTCCAATTTAATCCGAAGGACAGCGGCCGGTGAAATCCGTTGGTGGCTTAATTGGTTTTCTTTACTTTTTTCTTCTTGTTATTCTTGATCTGTATAGTTCAAATATTATAATATATCCTTTTAAAGAATTCAAACCAGAGATGCGCCATTCATGTGGGCTGGGTTTATCAACTGGTGTGTGTGTGTGTGTGTATTGTGTAATTTGTGATCAAGAGGTGTGTACAATTTTTGCAATGTTAACCCATTTATGCCTACTGGACTCTCCCATCTTTCAAAATTGGATCAATGTATTTCCAAAATTAGGGATGTCTAGTATATTTATTTCTATATTTAGAATGTTTCTTACAGAAATTCCTTTAAGCAAACAGCGCAGACCCTGATGAGACGCCGCATTATGCGGCGTCTCATCTGGGTCTTCGCTGTTTGCCAAGGCCTTTTTTCTACACGCTAGGCATAAATGGGTTAATACTACTACTTTCACAGGTGCAGCTTAGCTGATTCTTCCAGCGTAGCAGAAACAGCTATAAACCCAGTGGAAAAAGAGTAATTCACTACGCTGATATAACCTGCATGCGTTAAAGCAGATGTTAACACGCCGGTATCACCAGCTTTGTTTACATCGCATGGCTAGGTTCAGCGGTTACTTCACATTCACAGTTGATCTTTTAATTGAGTTGATATTGCATTCTTTAAATCAATCTAGTGATTACAATCTGGGTTGAACATATAAAATACTATCACCATTAAAAGTGCATGCACTTTGACACTGTTAAAAGGTGTCATGCATTTAATTGTCACTTATTTCAGTTTCTTTTTCCAAAACGACATATTGTAACAAACAGCCTCAATTGGATAATAGACTTATTACACTTTCTTTTATATAAAATCCTGGGGTTTAACATACGATGGATAGTGTCACGATTAACTATTTTCATACCTATGATCACTACAGTATGTACCATTTAATGTTTTGAACCATCTTCAGATAGTATTATTATGTTACAGAAAAACAGTTAATACTCCATAGATTTTGCAGATTAATATGATGATTAATAATAGACATAACAACACATTGACAAATGATAGTTTCAAAATAAATTATAAATATATAATGGCGTATTTACAGTTAAATATGTTAAAAGGGTTCTGCTATTCTAGNTGGGTCTACGCTGTTTGCCAAGGCCTTTTTTCTACACGCTAGGCATAAATGGGCTAATACTACTACTTTCACAGGTGCAGCTGAGCTGATTCTTCCAGCGTAGAAGAAAGAGCTATAAACCCAGTAGGAATAGAGTAATTAATTGAGTTGATATTGCATACTTTAAATCAATCTAGTGATAACAATCTGGGTTGAACATATACAAAACTATACCATTAAAAGTGCATTATACTTACCATACACTGTGTCAATGCTTAAAGGTGTCATGCATTTAATTGTCACTAATTTCATTTTTTTTTTCCAAAACAACATATTGTAACAAACAGCCTCAATTGGATAATAGACTAATTACACTTCTTTTTATATAAAATCCTGGGGTTTAACATACGATGGATAGTGTCACGGTTAACTAATTTCATGCTATGATCACTACTGTATGTACCATTTAATTTTTGAACCATCTTCAGATAGTATTATTAGTTTACAGAAAAACAGTTAATACTCCATAGATTTTGCAGATTAATATGGTGATCAATAATGGACATAACAACACATTGACAAATGATAGTTTCAAAATAAATTATAAATATNAATGCAGTTATATGATGTTTTTAATTTCCGTTGTTACATAAGTGAACAACAGATGCATAAGTATGTCATTATGAACGTGAAACTCGTATTCCAGAAAATGTGTAACTGATTGATAATAAGATCACGTCAGATAGGGACAAATTTTACCATTGATTTCTAAGCTAATTTGATCAGATAAAGATTGCGTCGTGGATTTTCACTTCTGTGAAATTTGTTTCTTTGATATGCATATTCTACTAAAGGGACTTGCTTGTTCGTAAGCGAAATATCACTAAGGACCTCGGTGAATACTTCAATTATATAATCGTTTACAAGTACTCATCCAATGAAATTGATAAAACTAAAAAGCGTTAAGAACGCGAAAAGATTTAATAATTTGGAGCGTGTCTGTTGTTTTCGAGAATCTGTTTTTGACAACAAGTGGATTGCTAAATAAAGTATGAAACGCATTACGCATTATTGCGGTAGATGACCTGGAGGATTAGGCGAATAATTCAAAAGACACCTTTTCAAAACCTAGTTTGCTAACTTTTTTCTTAAACGAATGTTTTATCTTTTAAAATATCATATGAAATCCACGCTCGTTTCAGATCCTATAGATAGTCCATATTTAATGGTTATTATAATTTAAAATAGAATAGATTAAAGTTTGTCAAACTGTGTTTCATGTGTATGAACTAACTATTTTTTAGCTTTGGTACAGGTGTATATAGTTCGTTTGAAATAATTGGTGCTCTATTGGTGAAACAAAAATTTCTGGAACGATGTTCAATTGCAAAATAAGTTTAAATTTTAATATTAAACGGTTTCCAATGTACAAAATAAAAACCTTCCAGTTGAATTATAAACAAAGAAAGCTAAACAAAATAGCTGTTTTCTCATAGTTACCATTTCATCAAACTGCAGCTGTGAATAATCTTTCTGATCATTTACCTGACTATGAGTGCTTAACATTCATATTTGCAAACAGGGCTACTTACTGTATGCTAAGCGATCTTAAATACCTGCATTTTGTCTACATTTAAATGTTAAAGTAGAACGTTAAACAACAAAACGTATGGGCATTTCAATGAGCAATTGTTAATTTAACAATAGGGCACAAACAGAATACAAATAATCATACATCATTCTGAACAGTATCGTGCGTCGTTACACTTAATGAAATCACGAGCATAACTGTATAGTCTCGATTGATTTGCTACGAATTCTGCAATAAGTTATTAAAGATCCGGTTTGCAACGTTACATTATTAACAAACATTCTTTCAGTGTATTTTGGATATTCAAACCGAGTTTAACCTTCACATAACTACAGTTTTACGTATTGTATCGGCTGTTACGGGGTATTGACGTCTCAGAGCATATGATTAATANGGGCTACTTACTGTATGCTAAGCGATCTAAAATACCTGCATTTTTTCTACATTTAAATGTTAAAGTACAAAGTTAAAAAACAAAACGTATGGGCATTTCAAGGAGCAATTGTTTATTTAACAATAGGGCACAAACAGAAAACAAATAATCATCAATCATTCTGAACAGTATCGTGCGTCGTTACACTTAATGAAATCACGAACATAACTGTATAGTCTCGATTGATTTGCTACGAATTCTGAAATTAGTTATTAAAGATACGGTTTGCAACGTTACATTATTAACAAACATTCTTTCAGTGTATTTTGGATATTCAAACCAAGTTTGACCTTCACATAAATACAGTTTTACGTATTGCATCGGCTGTTACGGCGTATTGACGTCTCAGAGCATATGATTAATACTTTCATCACAGCGTCATCAGGTTTCTATCCTTACGGATATCTAGTTATGCTTATGATGCCTTCATTTACTTGGTTACATATGTGAATAACAGACGCAACTGTCTGTCATTAATAATTTACATGGGATTTGTATTTCATGAAATATTTACTTGATTATTGAAGATTACGTCAGATAAGAACATATTCAACTATTGATTTCTGTGCTAATTTGATCACACGATTACGTCGTGGATATTTATATCTGTACAAAGTGTTCACTAGAAATGTAGACGAAATCACATATTTACGAAATGACAATTATGTTTTGAAAAAATACAAGAGGACTGTACACCGGGCAGATATAACACTACGTAGACGTACACATGTATTAAAAATATAGTATCGTTATAATTGTAATCACCATTTGAAACTGATAAAATGATAAAGCGTTACGAAGTAGAAATAATTTGAAAGGTTTCTGCTGTTTTCAAAATGACGTGGATTGTTTAAATAAAGTATGCAAGTAATGACTCATTTTAACAGTCTGGATGGCCGAGTGGTTAGGGCAAATTACTTTTAATCTTTAAAAACACCGGCCAGTGAATCCCTATGGTTGCTTACTTCTTTTCTTTAACTATTGGTCTTGTTAGACTTGCTCATTTTAGTTCCAATAGTTAATTTGATACATTTAAGGAATTTAATGACAGAGTTAAACATGCCTAATTCTCTTGTCAAGGTATATTTAAAAAGAGTTGCGGAATGACCTACCGCCATTCATGTGAGCTTGGTTTATCAATTTAGGGAGGTTTAAACAAATAATTGTGCAATTCAAATACTACTACTAGCACATGTGTAGCAACGCTGATATGTCCAGCGTAGCAGGAATCGGAAATCTAGATATAAACCCAGTTGGAATGGAGTAATTTTCTACGCTGATTAAACATGCATTTGTTCAAATATCAACACGCCGTTTCTAAAACAAAATATTGTAACAAACAACCTACATTGGAAAACAGGATTCTTCCTCTTCCTTTTAAAAATCCTGGGGTTTAACATACGATGCATAGTTTTACTGTTAACTTTTTTCATAGTTATGATAATGACTTAATGAGCCATTTATTGTGTTAAACCATTTTCAGATATTAATTTTATTTTTCAGAAAACAGCGAATACTCCATAGATTTCGCAGATTAATATGATGATTAACAATAGACGTTACGATAACAGCACATTGACAATTGATAATTTCAAAATAAATTATAAATACATTACGGCGTATTTACAGTTAAATATTGTAAAAAGCTTCTGCTATTCTAGTCATAATCAAGACTGGTAAAAACAACAATAACACCGTCTGAACAAATGTCAACGGTCATACGCGTGTCGACAGATGAATGGCTGACAATAACATTTCATTTAGGCCTGCTGTCAGTGCCACGATAGAGGTCGCTAAATTAGGAGATCTCTCTGTCTCTCGAATGACATTAGCGATTAAATGTAATGAGGAGTGGCATACGCGATTTACTGTAATGGGAAGATTGAGAGACATTTCTGATGCCATATTCTGATGTCAGAAAACACGTAGGCGAAAATGCACAGTGAAATTTAGAACGAAACTATATTTGTTCTTCTGAATACGCATTGTTCAGAACATTCTCCTCTACCTGTCAAGTAAACCAGATGTATGCTAACTGCTTTTGCTAACTGTACTCTGTCAAATTTCGAAAGTATGCCATATACTATATTCTATCAAATGCCGTAAGTATAAGACTTATACGGTATTCTATCAAATGTAAACAGTATGACATATCTTCTGTACTATTTGCTTATCTAGATTCAGTGGAAGCGTTACTATTACTATACTAACTTTAATTTACTGTAATATCATACTATAATATAAACGAGACACTTTCATCTCCAAATTTTAAATCACATAATCCTTCCTTTAAAGTATATGGTATTGAATAACGTGTTTGCTTAAACATTGAACATGTTTCCAAACCTCTTAACTACACACAATCGCATTATTTTTATAAACAAAACTATAACATTTCACATGCATATATCTGATAAAAGTTTATAATAAAAGCAACATATCAGATATATTCTTTATCATCAAAATGTCAGACAATGTATAGTAAACTAATTTAAAATGTAATAACAAGACACAAAGCAATATTTCAAGCTTTTTAGTTTTCCAAAATGTTCATTGTGTTTCTCTTCCCATAAATATTGATACACAGGGATTATTATGCGCTCTGACTCAAAGTGCAAATCTGCATATAAAAACTTTTTACACCTAACTGTAATAACTGATGTTGCATTGTGGATAATTATGCCACTTAAAACAACAACCAACATACTACTAGCTTATTTACACTTGCAGTTGGTCTTGAAGCTAATTTCTTGCTCTAATCTTCATTATCTGACTCAATTAAACATAGTCTTGTAACTGATCTCTTCAAAACTGATTGTCCAATAAGAACACTGACTGTGCGAACATGACCATCAGCTCCTGGGAAAATCTCCACTTTTCTACCAAGCGGCCATCGACCTCTCGGCTGCTCAGGTTCGACAACAAGAACAACGTCTCCTATACGAAAGTCTCTGCGTTGTTGAAACCACCTCTTTCTGCCAGCGAGCATTTGCATAAACTCTCGCAGCCAACGTTTCCAGAAGTGTTTCACGAGTTCTTGTAAACGTCTCGAGCGTTTAATTGGGCTATAATCTGTGTCGTCAACTGAGTCTGGAGCAAACTGACCTCCAACTTGTCCAAACAGGAAACGGTTTGGAGTAAGCGGTGAGCAATCATCAACATTTGCAGACTGGTACGTTAGTGGACGAGAAGTAATCCAAATTTCAGCTCCAGTACAAGCTGTGATGAGCTCTTCATCAGATATATCAGCTGTGGTCAAGATTGCTGATATCGCTCGTTTAGCTGATTTTATCATTATTTCATGTACGCCACCCCAGTGTGGCGCCGCAGG